>CM062352.1:3904437-4504437 GCA_031216105.1 Dalbergia cultrata
ATGTGCCTGAGCTCCTCATTTCAATTCTGACTAATCAAGTTCCGAATAGCTCAGCTCTGATCAAAGATATGCTCAATTTTTATGTTTTACACTTAGAATTTGACAATTATAAAATTACATAAAGTTTATTCGTATTTCTTCATATTAATTTATTCTTTTATAAATTGTCCATAGTTTATAGATGACGAATTTTTAGTGAGAAATAGAAAAAAGATTGATAATTACCATAGATGATTTTGAATCTAAAACCAAACACTGGCGGAGGATGCTAAGCGAGGGCAGTTCCCTTCCCCCAAAAACTGTTATTTATTTATTTATTTTTTGCCCATACGTAAATATATAGTTGTCCCTCAAAAAAACATATACAATATTTTTATGACTATTAAAGAATTAATATGTTCAATTATAGGAGAGAAAAAAACTACAAATATATAATAAAGTCAACTTTTTTGACTCATTTCATTTACATATTAATATTTTAAAATTTATTTGATTAATATATTCGTCTCTTCAAACTTTTACATCATCTTCCGCCTTTGTAGTACCAAAGAAAAGGTGGAGAAGGAAAACCTTGAGAGTATGAATTCATTTCATACTTGTAATCGAGATTCCAACAAGATGACAACAGGAAAAAAATAGGGTAACCCATAGCACTCCCCGTGATGAGCGACGTGATTAAGAGTAGTGCTTGGAAAAAGGCAAAAGCTTGGTTAGTAGTGGCCGGTGTCAAGTGCACGTCCTTTTGCCAAAATGCAAGCTTGGTTGGTCAAAAGCAAGTGTGACTTCGGCTAGGGTTACGTTATGGCCCCACCCTCACCTTACCCACTCCATGGAGGAGGAGATCGGAAGTTTGCAACACTCTAATTTGACCTCTGATCATTCTCTCTATTAATTTTTTCTTCAGAAGAAGTTTAGATGGATAAGAAGATTCATGCAACTTGATATGTTTTCGATAGATTATCGAATATTTATAGACTAATGTTATTTCATTACTTAAAAATAGGTGTCCAATTTTATCACTATTGAATAGGATAATAATTCTTATTTTTTTCATCAATCCATTACATTAAATGGTGATAAGATATCTATTTTTAGGTGTTAAAATAGCAGTATTCAATATTTATATGTAGAATATATAGTGATTATTTACCAACAATGGAATTGAAAAATTAAATACAAGTTATGAAGAGATGTGAACAAAGCTCACCAAATAAGGCAACTTTCGCAGCATATTGCATTCAAAATAGGAGTAATTATACATATAGTGATTTTTTAAAATTGCAATTTCTGTCTTTTTGGGATAAATTGCACTAGTTTTCTTGAGATTTGATAAAAGTCATCTCTCAATGCTTTTCGTTTTGTTTGGATAACACTATTCGTCCCTAAACACAACTAAATCATATTGCATGATATGCAATGAAGGGGAAAACAATGGGATAATCTTACAAGCTCAATTAAAGGCAGTATATTTCACGGTAATATGTTCTTAGTAAATTTTATAAATTGAAAAAAATCAAGGTGAATTTTAGCGAACCTAAAAGAAATCATTCTAACTGACCTTTCTTTTTCCACTTAATTTAATGAAGCGGTCTATCAATATTCTATTTAATAAAAAAAAATCTATCAATATGCTATTCCAGTAGACTGATACATCTATACATCTACGTCCGTAAAAAAGTTTCTCTTTTTTATTAAAAAGGAATTGACCTTGCACCAAGATTGTTGTCGTATCGGAATTGGCCCGTTAGCTAGTCATTCATTATTCATTATTCATTTTTCATCTCCTCGCGGCTGCAAGTTGTTAAATATATTATTAATAATAGTCAAATTATCAAATAGTTTGAATAACCCAAAAAATTTGGTGCAGTTAAAATGGACTATCTATAAAGTCTATCATCTTTAAAAAAGTAACGAAAAGAATAGACTGTCGTCTCAAAACTAATTTAGTGTGTAATATATGTTCGAGGTTTAAATTACAGAGTTGATATTTTAAATAATGCTTCTATCTAATCACGACATGTGTGTTAAAATTGCTTGAATAATTTATAAGAAAAATAATTGACAGGTTATATACTGTTATTTGAAGCCAAAAACAGAAAAGAATTACCTCAAGATGAAGAAATTTTGAACTTCCATTTTTGTTTTCTTCACTTAGCTCAGCGACCTATCTATATTAATACCTATTAACTATAAAATTCCGAAGTAGTTGGTAGATGCGTGATGGCTACTTGACTTAGATGCGGCTTGATTGGAAAAATATAAATAAAAAATAAAAAGGAGCACCTTTACACGTTGTAAGTCTTGGGATTTGACTCTAGAGTGTGTAGTGTGTTTTAAAAAGCAAAATGTATAATATTAAGTCAATATAAAAATTAGGGAACATTTCGTTCTAGATATGTATAATCTGTTAGGTTGGTTAGTGTTTAGATCTTTTAAAATTTTAAATTGTTGATCTTTTATCAACATTAAAATTGTACTCCAAACTAGTATTTAATTAATAATATGTTCAAATTTCAATTCCAACAACCCAAAGCATGGTTTTAAATATATAAATTGAATATCAATTAATTCCAATATATTTGGCAAATTAAGTTGAGCAGTATTTTAACATTATTTTTGGTTTTATTAAACAAAAACCTGAGCAGAAATTTAGGAAAAAAAGTTACATTTTTAAATCAAACTATAATTTTTAAATTATAAACCAAACTCACTATTAATTAATAAGTATTTCATAGTTTCACATTATCATCCAAGCAAACTTAGATGCACTTCCCAAAAAATTTTGAAATCATTATGTACAATGTAAATTAGATTTGGTTTGATTTTGACAATGGCACGTGACATGCTCGCATTTGTAAGTTAAGTGTAGAAGGATTATTTGAGCAAAATACAAAGTTCTATTTACAAGGCAACTTTTGTGGCGTTTAATTTTGTTTTATTTTTTATATAAAGCTATGTATGTAATTTTGATGTACAAATATTATAAAAAGATTTTACACTATCATTCAATCAAATTTTTCTATTTGTAAGATTTTTTAAGTAACAAGCATAAAAATCAATCATATTTAGTGAGGTGGCAATATATTATTGAATAATATTATTTTTTTGTATTGCCATTTGCTAATACATTAAAATTAAATTCTTAAATTATTTTATTATTAAAAGAGTGAGAATACTATACTTAAAAAAAAAAGACTTTATTAGCTTGTGATCAATAATTATCTTAAAAATCAAACTTTTTTTATTAGAACAATTGTTTAACAGTCAAATACATTTCTATTATACAATATAACTTTTTATTCCTTAAGATATCTTTACATTTAGATATTGTCATGGTTAAGAGGTCTTTTTAATAATTTTCTTTCTCCATAAACATTAGTCATCTTCTAAAGAATACAATTCACGTACATTCATCTTTTATTGGTGACGATGTCATTTAATTTAACAAGCCACAAAATACAAAAGCCAAAAAATAAATTTCCACCTTATGTATTTGTTTTAATAGAATTTCCACCATATGTAATACGAAACATACAATGTTCAAGAAGATTAAAGCACATTTGGGGCACACTGTTTGCCTGGTTTCCAGCACATACATAAATGATACATTGAATAAACACTTGCTTTTATCATATTCATACCTTATTCATGATTGATTGGTTTGGTGAACCATGCTTTCAATGACCTATTGTGTACCCACTAGCGTATCATTGACTGATCTGAAGTCTTGTTATGTAGAGCCCCAATTTCAAAGTGATACGGGGAGATATTAAAATAATAATAATATTTATATTTAAAATATATGAAACATCATGTCAATACATTTAATATATCTTTAGATAAGATGTGAAATCCAAACTAAATGAGATCCACATCGTATTCAATAATAAATAAAAATGTGTTAACCCAATATTCCACAAGTTATGATTATAAATAACATTTCCCTTAAAAAAAAATCTCTATTAGTAAAATTTTTCCCCCCGCTGTCAACATTGGTTGAAAAACGAATTTTAATCATTTTCATGAAAAATGCTAGACATTCAATGTTGTTTTGTCATATGAATTTTACTATTTTAGCTCCTCAGATGTCTATTGGTACATTAATCTTTCTCAACACTTTAAAAATGAATGTATATTGATATATCAATTTTTTTCATTAGTTTATATATATCTATACACACCCTTTTTCCGATAGCAATCAATGATATCCATCAGGACGGACTCCATAACTAATCCATTAGGCCTACGTTCAGGCCCCAAATGTGGGGAATGTAACGCCCGGGGACGAGGACGAGGAGTGATCGCCGGTGCAAAGAGGGCACGGACAAGGAGCGGCTCCTTGCGAAGGTCCTCTAAGCGGAGGGGTACATGAATGAACCGATTACACACCTGAATGAGAGGGATCCTGAGACTGTATAGGTATGGGACTATCTGATTGAGGAGAGGCTTATATGAATTGATTCGTACTACCTATATCAACAAGATGCATCTTCTTTTGGTAGCCCAAATCGAAAGAACTCCACAGTTAAGCGTGCTTGACCTGGGGTAATTTTGGGATGGGTGACCTCCTGGGAAGTTTTCCTAGGAAGCGTGTGAGTGAGGACAAAGCATGTTGAAAAGACCCGTGTTGGTTTGTGGGGACAGTCGTCAATCCATAAAGCAGCAGGGGATGTTACAAATGGTATCAGAGCCTGCACCTCTCCCGATCTGGTGTGGTTGAGGACGAACCAGAAGCCGAGTGGGCATGTAACGCCGGGGCGAGGACGAGCGAGTGATCAGCCGTGCAAAGAGGCACGGACAAGGCGGCTCCTTGAAGGTCCTCTAAGCGGAGGGGTACATGAATGAACCGATTACACACCAATGAGAGGATCCCGAGGCGTATAAATATGGGACTATCTGATTGAGGAGGGCTTATATGAATTGATTCATTACTACCTATATCAACAAGATGCATCTTCTTTTTGGTAGCCCAAGCGAAAGAACTCCACAGTTAAGCGTGCTTGACCTGGGGTAATTTTGGGATGGGTGACCTCCTGGGAAGTTTTCCTAGGAAGCGTGTGAGTGAGGACAAAGCATGTTGAAAAGACCCGTGTTGGTTTGTGGGGACAGTCGTCAATCCATAAAGCAGCAGGGGATGTTACAGGGAAGGCCCTCCCAAGCAATGCAGCTCCATTCAACTCCAATAATTGAATCCGAGAAGTGCTAGTTAAGGGACACAAACACCACCCTCCACGCTGCGTTGCTTGTTTTGCCATAACCCTTAATTAATAACAAGATTGATATTTCTTGACACACTTTTGAATGAATGAGTGATTTCTATGACTTCATCTTCTTCTTTTTCCCCTTTACTATGTAGCATTAATATATATATATAATTTTACTTAGTTGAAAATTTGTTTATATAATTATATTGTAGAAGGAACAATAAATTAAAATATCATTATTATAGATAAAAAAGCATTAAATTACCATATCGATTCAACAAGTCTTTTGCGATTTCTGTTTGAAAATTTAACTGGGAACAATCTTAAAGGAGGAAAAACGATATTATTTATATACACCCAAAAGCATGCGTTCATATAAAAAAAAGGTTACATATATCTTTTATAAAATTAAAAAATCATATGAACGGATAGTGTATTTGTGTAATTTTGAGGCGCATGCCGAGGTTGGTGATGTTTTGAAGATGTCTCTCATCATGGATCTGCACTGATTAAAGTATCCCAAAATGATTATCCACGTTAGTCATTGGCTAGGCAGAGGAGGGTGGAGAGGGTGCAATTATAAAAATCTTCATATTGACCATTGCTAAGTGCTATCTGTGTGCTTCGTTAGGGTATTCATTCACAGGATAGGCTAGGTTTAACTTAACTTGCACTTAATTTTAGTATTTTGATTAAGTTCATATTTAACTCTATTATGACTTAACTAAAGATTAATTGAAAAGTATTAATGTAAAATTCAGTCAAGATATTTAAACTTTACAAGAATATATTTAAGATTTTTTTAACAAGTACTCCTGAGACACTAATAAAAAATTCAAAAATTGCAAGTTTTGCATTAAAGAGTAAAATTTTTAAGTTTTTAGTGTATTAGGTTCACTAAAACGATTTTACTAATGTATTCTTAGGACACAAATTTTTAAAAAATCCTGCATGTAATTAAGTCCCAAAAATTAAAATTTGAAAAACAACGCACAGTTTTATAAATACAAAAAATTGTATCATGCATATGATAGTATGATACTGATTTTCTTCAAATTTCAATCTACATTTATCTTTAGAATTATATAAAATTTTTAATCCACTCAATTTAATCGAGTTTTATTAAAATTTTAACTTTTCATTATATAAATAAAAGTTTATGCGAATTTAGCACCGCCGGTTGCATCATGCTGCATGTGTATTTATCTTTGGAGTGAGCGAGATTGGGTTTTGAACAATCATGTGATCACAAATTCACAAATCACAAGAAGGAAAATGATTTACCGGTTAACATCCCCGTCTTCTCCGTAAAAGCGAGGCATAAAAAAAGAAATCAAATTAAATTTATTCCTTTTCAGAAAAGACCAATTTAAAATGAGACACAAATCACTCCATCTCTTTTTATTAAGTCGGATATACCGTTTTTAATAATAATCTAATCTTTTATCATATTTTTTAAATACATGTAATTCTTAATTTAGTTCTTTATAAAACACTGCTCATCATAAGTAGGAGAATTAATCTGTATAACAAGAGAATTAATACACTCGTACACTTGCACATTTTCAATAATAAGAGTTTTGTTATAATTTGAATTTGACTCCTGAATTATTTTCTTAGTAATTCATCTTGAAATATTTCGGCGGTTACTTGATAAGCCAGAACATACATGCCTTGATTTTTAAGTAAGTATTTTTTTATTTCAACTTAAATTCTAAGAATATAAACCATGTAAAGATTTGGGAATTGATTTGACTACTTGTCCTTGGCGTGTACATCAGCATGTTTCAAGTTTGGCTATAAATTCTCCCATTCATGAACCATACCCAAAGTACATCATTTGGTATATTTTAATTATTACTTCACCAAAATGCATAAGCATTAAAAAATTTAAAACTGATACTTACACTCTTACAATTTTTATTTAAATATTCTTACTCAAATCTTTACATGTAATTGTATCATTAATGTCTTAGTGCTTGTTTTTAATTGACCATAAATCATAAAAGATAAAATTTAAGGAATTAACCGCAAGTCCCAAGTTTCTCATTGCTACGTAAAAAGTGAAAACAACAAATATATATTTTTTATAAGAATGAAAACAACAGATATTATAGATAGAAATTCTTTCTCCAACACGACAGATCAAGTGGACCGAAAATAAATACCCCTGTGCACTTTCATTAAACCAGAACACATGACCTGATCCAGATTTTTTACTTTTTATTTTTAAATTTCTCGTGCCATCTTTGACTCGATATAAATGAGGGACTAATTTTTCGAGTTAAAGTTACATGCCTGAGCAGAGTTTTCCTGATATTCTTTTTCATGCACATAAATTTTAGGATTAATATAAACCCAAAATTGTAAATGTAAGAATTTGAGTCCCTTTCCCTCAAATTTGATACAAAATTGGGATTGACTTTTCCTCTTTATTTGTATTAACTAGAATAAAGTAGTAATTTGCTCGCCCAGATATAAACGTGATATTAGTTTAGTTCTTAATAGATTTTTTTATATCAATTTAATTATTAAAAGATATTTATGACACTAGTTTAGTCTCTAAATGATAATAAGATCTTGAGTTTGAGCTCCGGGAATACAGTTATATTAAAACTCGAGAAGGAGAGTTTTTGCTCCTTTAGTAATTTCACTTGACTCTAATAGGATTGTCTCCGATAAAAAGATGCTTGTGGTATAAACACAAAAAAAGTCCTTAAAATGATACTAGTAATATCACTTTAATCCATGAAAATTGCATGTGACTTCTATTTGGTATCTCTTTTTTATAAATTTGTAAACTTTAATGTCATATACATATTCAAGAACTAAACTATATCAAAGGTCTTTTAGGGATTAAATTGATATCAAAAGTCTTTTAGAGACTAATATGATGTCATGTGTATATATTTCAAGAATTAAATTGAGGTAGAAAATCTTTGAGGAACTAAACTGATATCATTAATTATATCTTTGAGAAACTAAATTATTTGTTTGCTCCATAAACTTTTGTTTTGGTTTTTCCTCAATTTTGATGCAAGACGCTGTTACCTAATCAAATCTGCCTCTTTGTAGGCGATTTAAGTTGTTGATGTGATAATTTGTGATCGAATGAAGAATAAAAATTAAATCTTTTTTTATTATTTCTTTAAAGAAAGGCAGGAAATGTAGCACAGCTAACAGCACCAGTGTCACTGTGTTACAAATTACAACAGACCACAGTTTGCTTGTCTCCCGGCGACATTTTTCCGTAACTCCGAATCGCTTATGATTCCTTCCTCCTCCCATTTCCACAACACACCACACAACCAAAATAAAGAAAAAAACACTTCCTTGTAATCTAAACAAACAAACACTTTACAAATCACACTCAACACAACACAACTCCACTCCCCCTCTGTTCCCTCGCAACCTCTCTTTTCCTCACTCCCTTCCTTCTTCTCATTCCCATTCTGTTTTCATTATTCACCCTTCTCTCACAAGAGAGAGTAAGAAGAAGGTGGTGGTGGTGGCAAAATCGTAATTATGGAGAGAAAACAGGGCTTTTTCTCGGCACTCAAGGACGAGGTAGTTCGCGGCCTCTCACCGGCGAGGTCACGCGCCAAGAGCCCCATGAGGAGCTCCTCCCCAATGTCATCCCTCCTCCGCCGCCGCCGTAAACACCACGCGCCGCCGCCGGATATCCTCGTCGCGAGATCGGGCAGCCTCAGGCCATTAGAAGCACTCTCGCCGTTGAAGGAAGGACCTGACGATGCGGAGGACTCAAGAGGAGGAGAAGGAGGAGGAAGGTGGGGTCACTGGATGATGAAGGGACCCTTAACAAGGGCACCTTCGGTTTCTTCTTCGTCTTCTTCTTCTGGCGGTGGTGGTGGTGGCGGCGGCGCGGGTAAGAGGTCCGATCTGAGGTTGTTGCTTGGGGTGTTGGGTGCGCCGCTTGCTCCTGTACATGTCTGCACAGCTGACCCCTTCCCTCATCTCAGCATCAAAGACATACCAATTGTTAGTTTCTTTCTTCTCTCTGTAACTAACTCTCTAACTGAATCTAACTAACTTGGCTGAACTGGTTTTGCGGGTGTGTTTAGTTTCAGAAAATAGTTTGCGGTTTTTCATCTTTCTGTTTTCTGAAAACTGAAAATGGATTTCTAAAACCAAATGTAGCCTAAGACTCTTTTGGTGTTAGGAAATAGTGCTGATCCACTATGTCCTTACCAAATAGTACAGTTTTTTTTTTTGGGTTAAAGGGTGGGCTCTTTTTTTTTTTATCCCTTTTGTTTTTGGGCTGAAGTTAAGCTTTGATGTCAATCGAGTTCATTGATCAATAACGTGGTTGAGTGAAGGTATTTTTCTCATGTATGAAGAAAATGATGTACTTGGGTGTGAGATTAATCTTCACAATTTGTTTACTTCTTTCTTTATTTATTTTGTCCGTCTTGTTGTATTTACGGATCAAAGAGGTTTTAGGTTCATAACTTGTTTTTCAGCTACTGTCTTATTCTTCACTCCTGTGAATAGAAAATTGCTTTTTTGTATTTTTGTAATAGAGGAGAGGGGTGTGTCTCAGCGCCCAATCGACAGATTGATGCCTTGTGATCTAGAGGCCATGCGATTAAATCTGGAAAACAGCCTCTTTGTTTTCAGACATGAGGCTGTGTACATCCACTCCTCCTAGACTCCACTAGGGGGGAATCTACTAAATTGGGCTGCCCTTTTGGTAATAGAGGATATAATTGGTGAAAACTGGAAATTTAAGGTTAGGAAGATATTCTATCATGTTAATCATGGTGGTAATTGTATGAGTTTGAGTCTTGGACTCAAGGGGCTTGGGTGACATTTGAAACATTCGATGTGCAATGGTGTGTGAGAGTGTTGTGTGGGAGAGAGAGAATTGGAGAGCAAAAGAGGGATGGTTTTGATCTTATGAGTGGTTCTCTTCATTTAATTAGATCATTGCAAACTTGCAGTGTAATATGGTCTTATTTTGTTGTTGTTACAGGAGACTTCTTCTGCTCAATACATATTGCAGCAGTACATTGCTGCTTCGGGAGGGCAAAAACTTCAGAATTCTATCAACAATGCCTATGCCATGGGAAAGGTGAGGATGATAGCATCGGAGTTTGAGACGGCTAACAAGGTCACGCGCAATCGGAATTCCTCGAAAGCTGCAGAATCGGGTGGGTTTGTCTTGTGGCAAATGAATCCGGACATGTGGTACGTGGAGCTTGCTCTTGGTGGCAGCAAGGTTCATGCCGGTTGCAATGGGAAACTTGTGTGGCGGCACACACCCTGGCTTGGTGCACATGCAGCAAAGGGGCCAGTTAGGCCTTTGCGCCGTGCCCTTCAGGTGAGGTTATAGGCCCCATTCCCTTCCTGTACCTTTTCTCTCCTACTTATATATGTTTTACCAGTCTATGGATGCATTTGTTTGTGTATTTTTTACAGGAATTTTTTTTAAATCACTTCCTAAGCTTGTGTATTGTAGACTGCTTGGATGTGAATTTTGAACAAAAGCAGAATTAGAAAGTAATCAGTTTTATGCTTGTTTTCGGAAGCAAATATGAGTTTTCTATGACAGCAGTACTATTTTAAGAGTCAATCCTGAGTAATGTCATAAAAGTAATTTTATCAAATGCACCTTATAATTCAGGTATCTTTCTCTTTACAGGGTCTTGACCCAAGAACAACTGCAAGCATGTTTATAAATGCAAGATGCATTGGGGAGAAGAAGATAAATGAAGAGGACTGTTTCATCCTTAAGCTTTGTGCTGATCCCTCAACATTAAAAGCCAGGAGTGAAGGCCCGGCAGAGATCATAAGGCATGTTTTATTTGGGTACTTCAGTCAGAAAACAGGACTTCTCATTCACTTGGAAGATTCCCATCTGACTCGGATTCAGAACAATGGAGGCGATGCTGTGTATTGGGAGACCACGATAAATTCCTTTCTTGATGACTACCGGCCAGTTGAGGGAATCATGATAGCTCACTCAGGTCGTTCGGTAGTGACGCTTTTCAGGTTTGGGGAAACAGCAATGAGCCACACTAAAACCAGGATGGAAGAAGCATGGACAATTGAGGAAGTGGCGTTCAACGTCCCTGGCCTTTCAATGGACTGTTTCATTCCTCCATCTGAGCTAAGATTCGCCTCTATGAGTGAAGCCTGTGAGCTCCCTCAAGGTCAGAGGGTGAAAACTGCCGCGGCAGCAGCTGCATACCATGCCAAAGTTGCACAACTACAAAAATCACATGAAAGCAGTGTGAATAACATTAACTGGACAGTGGATGTTTAGCAGAGTTGTTTGTGGGTTAGCCTAGGTGTCTAGCTTTAACACTTTTGGCAGAATGGCTGAGGAATTACTGCAGTTAAATGGTAAGATTGCAGCGGGGTTGTTCAAGGGTCTTCTGCTGTTGGTCACTGTCTCATCTAATTTGTAAATAGATATGATCAGTCACGGATCCCGAAAAGTGAAACTTTAATACTCTCTGGGTTTTTGGTGGATGATTATGCACATCAAGGTTTGTTTTCCACTTTGTATTCCACAATTGTGAAGTTGGTAATCTTCTGAACAATTTATATGCTACAATTCCTGTAGAGTCCTTTTTTTTCTGTGAAAGCGTTGGAATATGATGCTTGAAGATCACAGTTATAACCTAGATTTCATCACTGACAAGTTTTGGCTTTGAGTTTCAAGGCTAGCATAGGATATTGTTAGTGCATCCCTAAGGAAATTTCTTCTATGTTCCATCCTTCTAGGAAACTTTATAGGGGTTGAAGAACTCTTAAATGTGTTTAATTGCATGTTTTTATTATGAATTGTAAACCAAGTAGCCAGAGCAGGTAGAAGCTAAGGCTGTTCCTGGATCTTTGATCTATGCTTTTAAGGACTTATTGACAATTTGCCACTATTGTAACAATTGTAATTGTAACCGTTGTTAGAATTTCGTGCATTATTTGAACTGTGTTTCTTATTTGTATTCGGAAAAGAAAAGTGTCTTTTGAATCATGTAACTTAAGGTGCGTTTGTTTCGGATATTTTTTAATGATATTTTTTTCAAGTGAAAAAATCACCTTTTTCATATAAATTATTCATATCAATTTTTACTCAAAAGCTTAAACTAGATTATTTTAAACAGTTTTTAGCTTTTGACTCGAAGTTGAGATGAATAACTTCTATGTATGAAAGGTGATCTTTTGAGTTGAGAAAAAAAAAATCACTTTTCTGCATAGAAATTCAGAAACAAATGGCATTTGTTCCCCCCTTGAATGACTTTCTCTTGCAGTTTGACACTATGATTAGTCTCTGTCCGATTTGCTCTCAGGCAACTCCAAAACATGAATCATGAATGCTTGTGAACGTGCTTACAATGTTCCCAGAACTCTTTACAGGACCTCTGGATTTGTTGATGATGTGAATTTTTTCCCTCTTTTTGAGTGGAAATAGGACCGTTTGATTCCATTTGAGTTTCAATTCTTTTCTTTCTGTTTTTTTTTTTAAAATATCAAAATAACTTGTACAGCACCAAAAATATAGCTTTTATAACATACACTTTTGTATATGTACCAAACATACTTAACTTTAAAGAGATTAAAAATCACTACTCTTTTACCTAACAAGCCAGTACAAGATAAAGGGAAATTGAAGAGCTAAAGAAAAAAGATGATATAAAATTTCAAATTTTTGTTGTGTTTTTATAACATGGAAGACAAATTAAGATGGAGTGCATGTGTAAGTATTAAACTCCATTACTCTAAATTTGTTAATAATTCGTACCACCAAAATTGTTCATAATTCTTAGCCACTAAGCTAGTAAGATTTATCCTTCGATGAAAAGAGTATCAATTCAGAAGTCCATTACATGAGTTGGTTGAGATGTGCATGTTGATGATTGGATTTTACGAGTAGTAATTCCTAGCCACTAAGTAAACTTTATCTTTGGCTGAAAAGAGTAACAATTCAGAAATACATTACATGAGTTGGTTGAGATATGCTTGCTGATAATTGGATTTTACTAGTAGACTACCACATACTCCAAACCAATGTGTTCAGTCTTAATGCATTGATATTGTAAAAGAAATTTAGACTGTTATCCTATTAAATCTTTTTATTTATATAATTTTTTAAGTAACAAATGTAAAATTTAATTCATTTTACTTATGTGTCAATACATGAACAAAAGGCACCGTCTCTAAACAAACTTAGTACAAACCCGCATTAATGTTTTTTTTTTTTCTTTTGGTTCTGATATTAATTCTTTTTCCATGTTATACGATCAGAATGCAAGTGAATAAAGGCGGTGTTTGCTTTGTCTCTTTTTTCTGTCACTTTTTGATCATTGCTTGAGGCTTCAATTCAAACCGGTAATAATTTCTTCCGGGGCATGGCATCCCTCTGGCGAATCACAGTTCCAAACTTTCTAGAGCCAATAAATAATGCTTGAGAAACGCGTTTTAATTTGTCGATGTTTTTGGGCAGTCCCTCTCCACACAGATTTCCCAATCATTTCATGGCATGGACTTACAGCCTCTTCCAGAGTGGCAGATGTTGGACGTATATTGCACGGATACTAGTAAGACATGACTATAATACGAAGATATGATACAAATTAATTTTAAAACACCTAAAATATAATTATAAGTATTTAAAGGATTACTAAATTATAGATACCGTATCTGGTATGGGTAAGTTGACAATTTTGAAATATATGTGCATTATATATTGGTACTCTTGATCATATATAACAATATAGGTTTACTAATCAGTGCTCTAAGGACATCTATTAAGATATTTTAAAATGGTAAGTTTTCATTGGAAATATAGGATTTTTTTTTTTAAGTTTCAAGGTGTAGGGTCCATCATCAAGTTTATAAATTTATTTTTATTGGAAAACTTAACCAATGCACTTAAAGGTACTAATTAGATAAACCCTAACTATATATTGACATTTTACCGGTTGATTTTAGTTTAAATAATCCGCAATATAAATTAGTAACTAAATAAAATAAATTAAGGTTTTACACCAAATTGAAGTCACCTCATGTCACCAACATTTGTTTATAATTTTTTTTATAAAATAAGATAAATTCTTTCTAAGTTTGTGCAATTTATTTATATGAGCTAATCATAGAATTATAATTAAAAACTCGGTTTTCTGGCTTTTTGAGAAGTGGTTTAGAAGTTAATTCTGAGTCTATCTGTTTTTTGTATTAAAAGGGAAAAGTGTATATTTTATCTTTTCACAAAAGTTTTAAAAAAATACTCTAATGATAATTTTCGTGAAAAAATTGTTTTTGTGTTTCTTTCTTCATGTACATATCATATAAATCAGAAGCAGCTTCTTATTTTTTTTCAAAAAATAGGAAACTAATTATTTTCTTATTTTACTGTTTAAGAACATTTTCTAAACAGACAAAACAAACTTCAGAAATATATTATAAAAAGCACAACTTTTTATTTGAAAACTGTGACTAAATGCAGCCAAAATAATCTAGTTAAACATACATCAAGGGTATGTTTAATTTGAACGTAAAAATAAGGTGAAAATTTTCATAGATGGAGTTTATATGTAATTTTATCCAAAATTCTTCTCCACAAATTGAACATTCCTTAAGTAAAAGTTGTGTAAGTTAAGCCGCAAGAGAATTAAATTTGTGGTGAGTCATTTAACTAGTTTATACGAGCTCTTAGATTTAAATTTATTGTCTTAAAAATGCTGATTTACTACAAAAAGAGTGCATAAGTTTTCTTTGTCTTTTGCTCTTGGATGGGAAAAAGGAGTATAAGAATTTATTTTTTCTTTGGGTCGAGCTGCAAATGGTACAGTGGAGACTCAATAAGAAGGCTTTGGTCCACTAACCAGTTCTTCACAGAAGGTATCCTTTCTTGAAGAACCCAACCCCACCCCCCCACCCCCAAAAAAAAGAAGGAAAGACTAGTTTCAATGGGCTAGACTTTGGAAAAGTCCATTAGACCGAAAATGAAAAGAAGAAATGAATATATCACTTCAGTAAGCCCAAAATTGTAAAACGTGTAGACTTTCATCGCCTTCTTTTCTCATCAATGGATTCAAATCTCATGTGGTTATGTCCCTTCATGACCAAATATATATATGATGTCCCTTCTTTTTTTTTCGTTCCTCCTTGTCCTCTCAATAAACTCGTGACTCGTATATAATGGTGATATTATTTATAATTTGTATCCAACTAAATTTTTTCAACTATAAAAAATTTAAGGACATGACAAAGTTTGATTTCAGAGACAGAAAGTCAAATAGGAAGAAATATCCGAGGTTGGTAAAAGAATTGACTATATTTAAGAAAATAAAGGCCTCTTCTTGTTCATTTTCCTCCTTTAATCACACATAGACATTATAATTTCTGTTTTGAAGAATATCACACTATGACAGCATTAACTACCATGTGTTGGCGGCGTCAAAAATTCCTAACCTCATCTTCTTCACCAACTATTATTTGAAACTATCCTCTCCCTTAAATTTCAAAAACTGCTTATGAAAATAGGTAATCATGCAATGCATTCTGCCTCTATTATTAATGAAGAAATATTATTTTTACTCACACTTTGTGGGATATCATACCGATACACTCATATCTATTATTAAATAAGATGTGAGAACTAAATTAAGTGAGGTCCATATCCAATTTAAAAATTGATGAGAGTGTGTGGACATGGTATCCCATAAAATATAAATCAAAATGATACTACTTTTATTAAAGACATACATGATACTTGTTTTATATTGTCCATAATTTTTTTCTTGTATTTGAAAATAGAGTTTAATCTCTTATTAAAGACAAACATGATACTTGTTTTATATTGTCCATAATTTTTTTCTTCTATTTGACAATGGAGTTTAATTTTGATATACTGACAGTGTAAAAATATTTTATACCATCGTCCAATCAAAATATTTCATTTAAATAACTTTTAAAATAATAATGAATGTAAAAGTTAACTATCATAATTTATATGGCAATACATAATTGGATGATAATTAAATCCTTGAAAATATGAGTGAAAACAGACAATTCTGAAATCAATTATAAAAAAAAATAAGAAAAATAACAAATCTTTTCCTATATTTTGTTCTGTTTTGCACAAACTGTGTAAAAACTTTCATGAATTTTTATTTTTTCCATAAATTTTCTTTGCATATTAATCGTGTGTTTAACAGTTAAGCTAATAATTTTTTTTTTTAACATTTTAAATTTGTCAAAAGTTTTATCTGTCCATCATCTTATAAATCACGATTGTATAAATAATTCGTAAGATAAAAAAAAAAAACCTGGCTCTTTATCTGAGACAATTTTTGTCTTATATATTGATATTGATGTTCTTTATTATTATAAAGCTTTCGTGTACAATTTCTCTTCACTAATACACAAATCAGTCATTAATCTCTACGTCTTCGATATGATACAGTTGAAAGAAAAACAAAAGCGAAGTGCTAACCACTTATTGGCCCAAAAAAAAATAAAAAAAGAGGTAGTGCTTCTGAAAATTTTGTTTGACACTAGTGTAGGCAGTCGCTATCTCGAGTTCGAATTATTGTTTCATTTCAAACTTTAGTCCTATGATTCAGCTAACTATTACTGTAAATAAATTAAATCAAGCTACTCAACTCTATGGCAGCATTTGGTATGGGATCGGAATAGAAATATAAAGACAATAGAAACAGTAGAGATGAAAATATCAATATTAAATATGTATAAGAATATTATTAGAAGAAAAAATATTAAATTTCTATTTTCATATCTTATCTCCACTATCTCAAAATTTTAGAAGTACAGTTGTATTTTTTTGTCTAGAAATTTTTCTGTCTTATATTTCTATCTATATTACCAAATAAATTTTTGTCTTTAGTATCTCTATATTTCTGTTCCTATACCACTAAATAAACACCACATACGAGTGTGTAGCCTTTCCAGCAGAAACATTTATACTTCCTTGTCATGTATAGCATAAGTGTAGTATTTCACCCCATGCCAACCAAAAAGGCAGGTTCATCAACCCCGTGAGGGTATTTCGCTTCTAGAGCGCTCAGCCCTGTGTCAATCCTGTGTCAATGACAAACTGATATATTAGAAAATTAATATATTTGATTATAAGGTTAATGTACCTGACTAATTTTATAACCAAATACGTTGTACATTAACTTTTTAATATCACAGTTTATTCAAAGTGACCGGAACAAAATAAGTCCATAGGAAGCCAAAGATTAATCGTAGCAAAGATGTCATGGCACCTGTCATTCACGAAAGCCATTCAAACACGTCTCTGATCTTCTGTCCCAGTATATATATCGAATGAATCGGAATGTTACACGATCGAACACCCTAGAACAAAGTAGTTACCCGCAAAACTAAAACATTATCTTCTCTTATACTCCCAGAAGTTAAAATGAGTTGGTGGTGGGAGAGATCTATTGGCGCTGCTGCCAAGGCAAGTTCACAGGAAACTCTTCCGATCCCAATTACCCATTGTTATATATATAAATGTCCTTTGTTTTATTTTTCTTCTTTAATTAGTTCTAATGATGTTTATGATGCACGGTGAAGCTATGGGAATGGTTTTTATTATTGGAAAATATGCTAATTCTGATACACTGTCCATGTAAAATCCTATTATCTAATTGCATATTTTTTATTTTCTAAAATTTATAAGATTTAGGATATAGTGTCAAACACTTGTACAGACGTGAATTTCTTCACACTGGCAATACACGAGAGTTAAATTCATGGAAAAATATTGTTTGAGCACATCATGCATGGACAATATAAATATATAGTACATACATGTGACTGTTGGCGAATATCAAAGTATAAGTATGCATTGAAGTGAAAAAATGGTTTAATATATTTATGCAAAATTAAAAAGTGTTGTATTTGTATTAAAATGAGACTAAACATTTTCTTGAACTTAAACATTTTAGGTAAATAATAATAATAATAATAATTACTTTAGGTGTTTTCTTTTTCCTCATATTCTCACTCTGTAATGATTTTTCCATACATGTGATTTTCGAAATCAAACTCAGAACTTGATGCTTAAGGGATTCAAGCCCCATTCTCTTGGACCAACAACTCGTTGGTTTTACTTTAGATGCATTAATCATTAGATCATTCATCAAAATTATAATTACTGTCTTAGGCACATGAACTGTTGCATTCAAATACACGATTTACTGTAAAAAGTGGTGAATAATCAAGTATACGTCAGACTGATATATGATATATATATATATATTTAATAGTGTTTGATCATAAGTTAGGATGATGATTAGATTAGTTAAGATCACTCCTCCATCTAAACAAAGAGTTGAAAACAATCCCACATTTGCACTACAATTCCGCCTGTTTAGCATCTTTATATATCATTTCATAAATCATCACTTCTGACGACCAAAACTAGATAACCACCTAAGAATATGACTCATGGCGTTGTAAGATATAACAATAACTTATGATATAGTTTTATCGTTTATAACCTTAATTTTGGT
This sequence comes from Dalbergia cultrata, assembly GCA_031216105.1. Classification (NCBI taxonomy): domain Eukaryota; kingdom Viridiplantae; phylum Streptophyta; class Magnoliopsida; order Fabales; family Fabaceae; genus Dalbergia; species Dalbergia cultrata. The sequence goes on from CM062352.1 coordinate 3,923,153, forward strand.
GTATTGACAAAATAAAACCATTTTACATCATCATTGAAGTACACATTGCCACAAGACAACAAATTTGTCTATTGCTCCACTACTTTAAAAGTTGTACATGTGGTAGGATTTAATTGTGTGATGCTTCTCAAATTTTAAAATAATTGTTATTTTGGACAAAATGGTATATTAAAAAAATCATTGTATCTAGACATTATTTTGAAATGGAGAAAGTAATATATAATTTGATTACACAACAAAATTGAACCATAGTTTTATTATTATGTCTCGAATATTCATTTTCTGGTGTTTGTGCAGAAGAAACCCAACGAAGGAGAAGAAGCACCACGGAGCTTCCAAAACGTGGCATTAATCGTAGGCGTGACAGGCATCGTAGGAAATAGCCTAGCTGAGATCCTACCTCTCCCCAACACACCGGGTGGCCCATGGAAGGTTTACGGCGTCGCTCGCCGTCCCCGACCGTCTTGGAATGCAAACCACCCAGTCCATTACGTCCAATGCGACATCTCAAACCAAAACGACACTAGTGCAAAACTCTCCCCACTAACCGATGTCACACACATCTTCTACGTCTCATGGACTAGCCAGCCCACCGAGGCCCAAAACTGCCAAGTCAATGGCTCCATGTTCCGAAATGTCCTAAAAGCCCTCATCTCAAATGCCCCCAATCTCCGCCATGTGTCCCTCCAAACAGGAGCTAAGCACTATATTGGACCCTATGAGCTTTTTGGTAAGATAAAGCCAAATGAGAAACCATTCACAGAGGACATGCCACGTGTCGATGCGCTGAATTTTTACTATACCCAAGAAGACATCTTATTCGAAGAGGCTAAGAAAAAAGCGGGTCTAACATGGTTTATTAATAGACCACAAGTGATTTTTGGTTTCTCACCTTATAGTTTAATGAACCTTGTTGGTACCCTTTGTGTTTATGCTGCGATTTGCAAGCATGAAAATGTTCCTTTGAAATTTCCCGGAATAAAGGCTGCTTGGGAGGGTTATTCTATAGCTTCGGATGCTGATTTGATTGCGGAGCAGCACGTGTGGGGTGCGGTTGAGTCACGTGCGGGGAACCAAGCGTTTAATATTAGTAATGGTGATGTGTTTAAGTGGAAGCAATTTTGGAAGGTGTTGGCTGAGAAGTTTGGGATTGAGGAATATGGCTTTGATGAGGAGGGTTCTGGGAGTTTGAAGTTGTCAGAATTGATGAAGGATAAGGGTGGTGTTTGGGAAGAGATTGTGAGGGAGAATGAATTGGTGGACACGAAGCTTGATGAGGTTGGTGATTGGTGGTTTGCAGATATTATAATGGGAGAGGAGCCATGGTCGGATACTATGAATAAGGCTAAAGAGCATGGGTTTGTGGGGTTTAGGAATTCCAAGAAATCATTTGTGACTTGGATAGAGAGGACTAAGGCTTACAAGATTGTGCCGTGATTATCTTAAAATGAGCATATTTAGATTCTCTAAAGTAAAGACGGTTGTAAAATGAGAAATTGAGAGATTTATAACTCTTAAATCAAGTGATGAGTTCTGTCAAATGATCTAAGAGTACTTAACTTCTCACCTTTTCACTTTACAATCATCATCATTCTAGAGGAGTCTTGTCTGAAATGAGAAGTGTGTGGATTATGACTTGAGAGGTGGCTTTGCTTGATTCTACTTTTGAGAGTTTTGCAATTAAAATAAAGCACAAGGAAAATAAAGTTATTTCTATGTATATGTTGTGGTTTGCTTTATCTGTATTGAACTAATAATGTTGCCATTTCCTTATAGTGTTTTCGATGTACAATAAAAAAAATAAATGAAAGTCTGTCATACTATACTATTGTTTAATTTTGCATTGATACGTCATTAAAAACAATTTACTCTTGTATTATTTGAAATTAATCTCTCCCCTAGGTTTCAAAAATTGCTTGCAAAAAAATAGGTAACCATGTATTGCATACTGGCATTCCGCCTCTATTAATAAAGATACAATTTTTGTTATATGTTATCCACAGTTCTTTTCATATTTGAAAATATTAAGAAAAAGAACATTTTTTTCCCGTATTTCGTTCTGTGCTTCCGTTTTGCACAAAAACTGTAAAATGTTTTCATGAATTTTTATTTTGTCCATACTTTTGCCCCCGTGTATTTGAAAATATTCATCTAAACACAAGTTATAAGATTAATTGTAAAGAAATATAAGTAGAAGAAAAAAAATCCTTGCATATTGTTTTCTCTACTGCTTTCATTTAGTGCACATATCATTTTGCAACTTGGGTGAAATGAAAAGAGAATGATATATATATATATATATATATATATATATATATATATATATATATATATATATATATCCAAATTGTAGTGATTAATTGTGTTTAACATACAAGCTATAATTTTCTTTATAACATTTTCAATTTTCAAAATTTTATATGTCCATCATCTTATAGCACAAGATTGTACAGAGTTAGGAGTATAAGTTTATTTTGTAATTATCCATATAAAGAAAATTGTATAAGTTTATTTCATTGGGGACCTGCAAATGGATGTCTCTAGCGAAGCCTTTGCAATTATCCATATAGTGCTGAGGGTCTCTAGGAAGTTTGATAAGGTTTTGTTTTGGTTTTGTTTTAATTTCTTATTTGTTATTAGATATCTAATGGAACTTGGTGTTTGTTTAGCATTTTTATTTTTTAGACTTGGATCTTTTGGCTGGTCTGGATTCTTTCAGCCTTTGGCTGTGTTTTCTCTCCACTCTTTTTGGGTTGAGGTTTGTATTTATATAAACAAAAAATGTTGACCCTAGAAATTATATACTTATTCCGCTCTAGTCCTTCAAAATAAAGAGATAACATAACCTATGAAATTGTAAAAAAAAAAAATTCAAAATTTTCATTTTAGTTATTCAAATTATTCCACATGAATACTATAACAGGAAACTAATTTGAATTTGTTTTACAATTTCAAAAGATTAAATTGATAATTTGTTATTTTAAGGACTAATAAAATAAAATATGTTTAATTATTCTGCATGTTTCTATACTTTCACTTAATTTTTAATTATATTCTTATTATTTAAAAATTTATAATTAAATTTCTATATTAAATGAAAAATTTTAATTAAATTCATATCTAATTCACTCTTAAAAAAATATGAATTTAAATGAAATATTTATAAAATATGTTTTTCTTCTACCATCCATCCATTCCCTACCCTCACCACACAACCCCAAAAGCACTAATGCCATCACCACAAACACATCCTCTCACGCTTTTGTGAACCTAAAGGTGACCAAGTTCAATTCCACCACCATCAATGCCTAACCCCCAATGGACCTCACCTAGAATATCACGCGGAAGGAGGATGCTATCTCTTTATAGCCTTAATGCCATTTCCAGTTCTTCTTTAATAATCGATGAGGTTATATCTTATAATTGATATTCAACAATGATGGAGTGGGATCCAAAACCATGAGTATTCAAAGCAATATCTAATAGGCAAAATGGATATATATTATAAATTGTACCAAACCCCACTGGGCCATTTTACATCGCTTTCGTGTTCCATTGGAAATCATTTATTAAGGTCACTCAATCATCTATGTCTGCCAAGTGCCTTCTATAGTATCCCCTAGCTAGCTAGTAGCAGCTACCATCTCTTTCTCATCCTTTCTTCTAACAAAAAGTTTCTTTGTTAATCTTTCGGTCCTTGAGTGGTTTTTGGAGTTTTTTTGTTTTTCAAAATTATATATCATTTTTATATTTTAATAAGTTATTATTTATTTTATAATCTCCTCCTTTTAGAATATTTGTTTACTTTCAAAAAAATTATATTTTAAAATATTTATCAATTTTACATTTCAATAAAGTGTTAATTTTTTTTCTCTCAATACTATCCCTAATTGATTTTACATTTTCAAAATATTTCATTTAATATTAACTTTAAATATTGTATTATATTAATTAATATGTAGAGATATATTAGCCTATTTACTATATTTTACTCAATTATTAATATTATTTATTATTTTTCTTAGTATATATGTTTATTCTAAATTGACATATATTTTAAAGGGAGAGAGTATTTGCTTTACCTCCTCTATTTAATTGAAGAGAAAATGAGTGGAGTTGAATTTATTCGAGTGGTTAATTGGAGAGAGAATGAAAATGGGTTGAATGATATAGAAAGATATTTTTGTCTTTTACATATCTTTTATATTCTTTCATCTTTTAGAAGATTAATAAAATAAAATCTTACCAACAAAGCCTGACACAGTTGATAGATAGCTAGGTCCTTTAAACATGTGTCAAGGGTTCAACTCCTGCCGTGTGTATAGAAAGAGGCTTTGTTAGGAGAAGTAATACCCACTTTGGTAATCTCTACGCCTTGAAAGAAGTAGTCTTTGGCTGCCGGCCGGGGGTTACCTTTGAGCAATCAAAAAAAAAATCTAATCATTATCTTAACTCCTATACATGACAAAAAAAAAATGACTTATATTAAAAACCAAAAGGAGTATTATTGTGGTTGTGACTTGGAGGTTTTGGTGGTGGTGTTGGGTGAGAGTGTGGAAACAACTGTGCCACAAGTGGCATTGTCGTATGCCTATATGTCAGTGGAGGATTATTACTCACTCCATTCCATATTAATAGTTACTATTGGAAAATCGTGTAATTTTTGATACATTGAAAATTTAATGTACATATATAAATATATTAACTTTTCAATATATTAAAATTGTATAATTTTTTGAGAGTAACTATTAACATAAAATGAAAGGAGTACAAGGTAATTTACTATAGTGAGCTTGCTAACCTTTTGCAATGACCATAGCTTAGGAAAAAGTGACGCCATGTGCCCCTCAAAATAACAACAATTTTATGTCTTGAAAGGTTTTCCATGAGGCCCATTGGAAGCTAGAGATTGATGGCGGTAGAGTTGAACTCGGCTGCCATTAAGTCAACGAAGGGGTCGAAGGATATTTTGGTGGTGATGACGATAGTAGCAGTGTTGGGGCTGGGGTGGTGGTGAGCTGAGGAAAGGGATCCATGGTAGAATAAAAGAATATTTTAGAAATATTTTATTTAAATTGGTATTTTTATAATGGTAAGTTAGATAAAGATTTGATTATGAATTTTTATTTAAGTATCTGATTACAAAATTTTAAAGTATAGAGAACTAATTGAAATTGGATAAAATTATAAAAAATTCATTAAACCAATAGAATACACATATAATATGATTTTAGGTAGCAAAGTAACCTTTTACTCAAATAATTAGTAACGGAAAAAAACCTTTATTAGAAACAGTAATTCCTTCATATCGATGATGTTCTTTATGTAGCTTTCGTCTCCCCACTACTACAATAATCAATAGTTAATCTCTACCCATGATGTTCTTTAATTTATATAGCTTTCAGCTCTCCACTACTTCAATAATCAATAGTTAAACTCTACTTATTGGCAACAAAAATTGTGGTGTTTCTTATAATTAATTATCATGCATGGCTCTTCCTTATCTTACAATTTAGAAGAGCAGTGTATAGCACAATTAAAAATAGATAAATAATGCATCAATAATATAAAAATATTCTTATATCGTTATTGGCTTAATTTTTTATCTATATAAATTTTTAAATAACAAATGTAACTAAATTAAATATGAATATTGCATAATTAAATAATATTATAAAATTATTTTAAATGTATTATTAAAATTTATTTTTAATACACTTACAATGTAAATTTTTTTATACAATCATCAAATTACACATTGCCATATAAGTAGAACAAGTTTGACTTCCTCTCCACAACTTCAAAATGATACATATAAAAATATTTGATTGAATGATCATGTAAATAAATTTTATAATAAATTTTTTATACTATATAAAAATTTTCAATCAAGTCCCTATACATAGTTTAATTAAAAAATTTCAATTAAGTCCTTATATTATGAAAAAAAATTTAATCAAGTCCCAAAATATACATAACTTTTAGGGACTTCATTAATAATTTTTACAAAATATAGGCACTTAATTAAACTTTCTTATAAATTTTAGGGACTTGATTATAAAATGTTAAACTATAGGGATCTAAGTGAAAATTGAGTGAAACTATAGGAATTTATGAGATAATTACACCTTTTAGAGTGTGTTTGGAATTACTCAAAATATAAATAATTTGATTTGTAAATCAAATATTATGTTTAGATCTCTAAAAAAATTTAAAAATAATTTGATTTGCAAATCCATGAGATTTGATTCCTTTATTTTTGAATTCCTATCAAATTTAATGAGACTTTAGTGGAATTTATTCAATTTTAAAGCTTAAAACAATTCAATTCAATTTTTCAATTATTTCAATATAATCTAGTGTATACATATGAATTGATTTAGAAATCAATTCAATTTATATTCTATTTAATCATTTTAAATATAAGTATTTTACACTTAGTGCTTCTCTATTTTACAAAAGTATTATCGACGACCTCCCCTAAGTTTCACTGAAATTATATTGACACCCCTTATAGATATTATTCATTAATTCAAGTGAAAAAAAATATAATATGTGATATATATACATAATTAAATGATGAAATTATGATATATTAGTAATATTTAACACATTCATTGAATACAATATTTTTTTATCACATAAAAATAAAACTTATAATTGTAACTTATGATAAAAGAAAGAGGTATTTTAGTTAATACATATATAAAATATTATCATAATATTATAATTTTATCATTAATATATATATATATATATATATATATATATATATATATCACATGTTATCTTTCTTTGTCACTTAAATTAATAAACTAGTATTTATAAGAGAGATCAGAGTAATTTTAGTGAATCTCGTGAGAGGTCAATAATAGTTTTGTAAAATAAAGGGGTGTCAAGTGTAATTATTACACTAAATCTCAAGGGAGGTAAATATAAATTACGCTAATTTTAATCATTCCAAATGCTATAAATTCTTATAATGTTAAGATGTTAGGTGAAACTATGGGAATGGTTTTTATTAGAGTGAATGGTCAAATTAATCTATCTAAAAATAGTACAGAGTAAATTGTTCCTTCAAGGAAAAAAAAAAAAGAAGAGAGAGAGAGCATATTTCATGGCCTTTTATAATTAAAAATATAGGACAAGGTAGTCTTTCTCAATATTTCAATGAATTTATTTGTTATAATAATTAATCAAAACTATTTATAACTCGTTAGACATTAATATTTAACTCACTCTATTAACATTCTAGTAAAATTACTCTCATTTTTATAAACAGTAAATTTTAAAGATTAATTGTATTTAAAACAAACAAGCTAATAATTTTTTTATAACTTTTTAAACTTGTCAAAATTGTATGTGTCCGCTACTCCAATAATCAATTGTCAATCTCTACGTGTTGGGTGTGATTTGTTTGAATGGAAAATTAAAGCGTAGTGGCAAGCACTTGTTGACAAACAAAAATAGTGGTGTTATGTGCCTGGACAATTGGGATCTGGCTTGGCCAAATTTAGTGGGTATAGTTCTTTCTTTCTTATCTTCCAAAGCAGTGTATAGCACAGTTTGAAAAAACCCAAAAAGAAAAAAAGAAGTTTTGTTCTAGTTTGAATAGTGTCTGGAATTAAAGATATAAATAGAGAGTAGAAATGTAGAGTACTCATCAAATGTCACATTCTTTAAATTAATTATAAGCTTTTTACTATTAAAACTATTGTAGATAATTCAAGCCCTATATTGCTTAGAACAGGAAGTTTCTACTCTTAGAACAATTATAAATATTCATGTCTCACATTACTTTATGTTTGTTTGTAGCTTCTTTTTAAGAGATTTAGAGGTTTAATAGTCTTTGACTTGACTAACTAATTAATGTATATTTACTACTATCTTTTATTATAGGAGGATTGTTAAATTTTACAAAAAGCATTTTTTTAAAAATAACTGGACCGGTTCAATAAGCTTTTGGGTGGTTCACACTGGCTTTTGAAATTTTGGTTTTAGTTCTAACCGAATCAGCCAATTAGGTTTAGTTCTTGATCCAACAGGCCAGATCGGCTGATTGATCTGATTTTCAAAACACTAGTCAAATATTGTGAAAATCTGGACTATGTTTTTTGGTATATATATATATATGCATTTTATGAAATATTATGCTACAAAATTGTTAAAGATGGAGTTAGTAATTTTAAGAGGAATATTATAAACCATTAAGTAATTTAATTTTGTATCATCCGTGCATAGCATGGGTTTCCAATACTAGTAAGATACATCTTAGACAAAACAAAAAAAGAAGAATTTAATATATCACTTCATCAAGCCCAAAATTGTAAAATATGTGGACTTTCATTGCCTTTTTTTCTTATCAATGGATTCAAATTTTATGTCCTTTCATGATCTATTATGTCTTTTTTTCTGACCCTTCATGTTCTTTTAATAAATTCTGACATGGGTATAATGATGATATCATCTATAATTTATTATCCAACAAAAATTTTTCCACCACCAATAATTTAAATACATGACAAAATTTGATTTTAGAGATAGAAAGTAAGATAGGAAGAAATATCCAAGTTAGGTAAAAGCAATGAAGAGAAAATCGGATCGGACTGGCCGGTCCGACCGGGAACCAGTTATCTGGCCGATCCGGTTAACCCCCCAAAACTGGAGGAGGTCAAAACTGGGGAAAACTAGGAAAATCGGTGAACCAAACTGGTCGGACCGGTTCGGACCATTAAATTTTTTTTTGTTTCAAAGTTTAAATACTGATATCTTGTGGCAGTCACAAATCAAAAATAAAAAAATGGATTATATTTATTTTATATATGAAAAAAATACTGATATCCATAGACTGCTTACCATAAAACTCGCTAGTTACCAACAAATATTGTTTTCAAATGCTTTTATAACCGTGTTGTGAGGCTGAGACTAGAAAAATTTTATATGGATTTTATAAACCTATGAATATATATTTTTTTGTGTTGATTATATTAATGTTAATAATTTAATATATTTTTTATATTCTAATTAATCATACGTGTGTGTGTGTGTGTGTATATATATATATATATATATACATATATATATATATATATATCCGTTGGTGATTAGCAGAATTTAGGCCTCTAAACCTTTGAACAAGTAGCTTGACCGGTCCGATTTTCTCTTTCTTTGATAAAAGAATTGACTATATTTTAGAAAATAAGGGAAAGGCCTATTTTTGTTGATTTTCCACCTTTAATCACACAGAGACATTATAATTTCTGTTTTGAAGAATATCACACTATGACAGCATTAATTACAATGTGTTGGCGGCGTCAAACATTCCGAACCTCATCTTCTTCACCAACTATTTTTTGAAACTATCCTCGCCCTTAAATTTCAAAAACTGCTTAATGCATTCTGCCTCTATTAATAAAGACATACATGATACTTGTTTTATATTGTCCATAATTTTTTCTTGTATTTGAAAATATCAGTGAAAACAGACAGTTATGAAATAAATTATAAAAAAATTTAACAAAAATAACAAATCGTTTCCTATATTTTGTTCTGTACTTCCATTTTGCACATACTGTGTAAAAAATTTTCATGAATTTTTATTTTGTCCATAAATTTTCTTTGCATGTCAATCGTATTTGACAGATAAGCTAATAATTTTTTTTATAACATTTTAAATTTGTCAAAAGTTTTATCGGTCCCTCATCTTATAAATCACGATTATTTAAATAATTAGTAAGAGAAAAATAAAAAAAAACTTGGATCTTGAGACAATTTTTGTCTTATATATTGATCTAGACGTTCTTATAAAGCTTTCGTGTACAATTTTTCTTCACTGCTACAATAATCAGTCATTAATCTCTACGTGTTCGATATGATACATTTGAAAGAAAAACAAAAGCGAAGTGCTAAGCACTTATTGGCAAAAAGAAGAAGGAAAAAAAAAAAGTGGTTTTTCTTAAATTCAAGCCTATACTTTAGTACCAAGACGATTGGGACCCGGCTTGGACAGATTATCATGCACAGTTCTTCCTTATCATATATAGCATTAATGTAGCACAATTCAAACCAAGAGAAAATATCATACTCTATCTGTTCCGGAATGACTATTATTTTCAACAAATTAATACATTAACAAGTTAATATATTTAATTATAAAATTAATATATCTGGCTATAAAAATTAAAGTAACCAGATACGTCATACATTAATTTTTTAACGTACTAATTTATTCCAAATGTAAGTTACTACAGTACATTAGATAAGATCTTTGTATAGGTATAAGTCCATAGGAAGCCGAAGATTAATCGTAGCAATGATGTCATGGCACTTGTCATTCATGAAAACCATTCAAACACGTCTTTCATCTTCTGTCCATATATATACATCGAATGAATCTGATTGTTCAAGGATCGAACACCCCAGAACAAAGTTAATAGCAAAACTAGAACATTATCTTCTCTTATACTCTTAACTTCCCAAAATTAAAATGAGCTGGTGGTGGGAGAGATCTATTGGCGCTGCTGCGCAGGCAAGTTCACATGACACTCTTCCGATCCCAATTACCCATTGTTATATACACATGTCCTTTGTTTTATTTTTCTTCTTTAATTAGTTCTTATGATGTTTAAGATGTAAGGTGAAGCTATGGGAATTGTTTTTATTATGGAAAAATATATTAATTATGATATATTGTCAATGTAAAAATGTTTTACTTTGTTATCTAATTGCATATTTTTTATTTTCTAAAACTTATAAAGTTTAGGATAGAGTTAAACACTTTTACTGGTATGAATTTCTTTACACTGGTAATACACGTGAGTTAAATTCATGGAAAACTATTATTTGAGCACATCATGCTTGGACAATATAAATATATAGTACATGTGACTGTTGGTGAATATCAAAGTATACATATGCATTGAAGTGAAAAAATGGTTATGTATATATATGCAAAATTAAGAAGTGTTGTATTTGTATTTGAATGAGACTACACAGTTTCTTGAACTTAAACCTTTTAAGTAAATAATAATAATAATTACTTTATATGCAACTTTTTTTTGTTTCCTCGTCTCCTCATACAGTACTATTTTTTTTTTATACAAATGAATTCTAAGATTGAATTCAGGACCTCATGCTTAAAGGATTTGACCTCCTTTCACTTGAACTAATAACTCATTAATCTTACTTTAGGTGCATTAATCATTAGATCATTCATCAAAATTACAATTAGTGTCTTAGGCACATGAACTGTTGCATTCAAATGCACTATGTACCGTAAAAAGTAGTGAATAATCAAGTATACGTCAGGCTGATGTATATTTAATAGTGTTTGATCATAAGTTAGGAGGATGATTGATTCGCAAAGAGAAAGATTACTCATCAATATAAACAAAAAGTTTAAAATAAATGCAACATTTGCACTACAATTCCGCCTGTTTAGCATCTTTATATACCATTTCATAAATCACCACTTCTAGCAACAAAGTAGATAACTACCTAAGAATATGACTCATGATGTTGTAAGATGTAACAATAACTTATGATATATATAGTTTTATCGTTTATAACTTTACTGTATTGATAAAATAAAAACTTCTTACATAATCATTGAAGTACATATTTTCACAAGACAACAAATTTGACTATTGCTCGACTACTTTAAAAGTCTTACACATGGTAGGATTTAATTACATGACACTTCCCCAATTTTAAAATAATTAAATGGTACATTAAAAAGATCATTCTATCTAGACATTATTTTTAATTATATAAAAAGATCATTTTCTGTGTTTATGCAGAAGAAACCCAACGAAGGAGAAGAAGCACCACAAAGCTTCCAGAACGTGGCACTAATTGTAGGTGTGACAGGCATCGTAGGAAATAGCCTAGCTGAGATCCTACCTCTCCCCAACACACCGGGTGGCCCATGGAAGGTTTACGGCGTCGCTCGTCGTCCCCGACCACCTTGGAACGCCAACCACCCTGTCCATTATGTCCAATGTGACATCTCAAGCCAAAATGACACCATTGCAAAACTCTCCTCACTAACTGATGTCACACACATTTTCTATGTCTCATGGACGAGCCAGCCTACCGAGGCCCAAAATTGCCAAGTTAATGGCTCCATGTTTCGAAACGTCCTAAATGCCCTCATCCCAAATGCCCCTAATCTCCACCATGTGTCACTCCAAACAGGAGCTAAGCACTATATTGGACCTTTCGAGCTTTTTGGTAAGGTAAAGCCAAATGAGCCACCATTCACTGAGGACATGCCACGTGTCGATGCACCGAATTTTTACTACACCCAAGAAGACATCTTATTCGAAGAAGCTAAGAAAAAAAAGGGTCTAACATGGTTTATTAATAGGCCACAAGTGATTTTTGGGTTCTCACCATATAGTTTGATGAACCTTATTGGTACCCTTTGTGTTTATGCTACTATTTGCAAGCACGAAAATGTTCCTTTGAAATTTCCCGGAACAAAGGCAGCATGGGATTGTTATTCAATAGCTTCAGATGCTGATTTGATTTCAGAGCAGCACGTGTGGGGTGCGGTGGAGTCACGCGCAAGGAACCAAGCATTTAATATTAATAATGGTGATGTGTTTAAGTGGAAGCACTTTTGGAAGGTGTTGGCTGAGAAGTTTGGGATTGAGGAATATGGGTTTGATGAAGAGGGTTCCGGGAGCTTGAAGTTGTCAGAAATGATGAAGGATAAGGGTGGTGTTTGGGAAGAGATTGTGACTGAGAATGGATTGGTGGGCACGAAGCTTGATGAGGTTGGTGATTGGTGGTTTGCGGATATTATATTGGGAGGGGAGGCATGGTTGGATACTATGAATAAGGCTAAAGAGTATGGGTTTTTGGGGTTTAGGGATTCTAAAAAATCATTTGTGACTTGGATAGAGAGGACTAAGGCTTACAAGATTGTGCCGTGATTACCATAAAATCAATATATTTGAATTCTCTAAAATAAGGGTGGTTGTAAAATGAGAAAGTGAGAGATTTACAACTCTTGAATCAAGTAAGCTCTATCAAATGATTTGAGAGTAGTTAACTTCTCATGTTTTCACTTTACTATCATCATCATTCTAGAAAAGTCTTTTTTGAAATGAGCCGTGTGTGGATTATGACTTGGGTGGCTTTACTTGATTCTACTTTGAGAGTTTTTCAATTTGAATAAAGCACAAGGAAAATAAAGTTATTTCTATGTATATGTTGTGCTTTGCTTTATCTGTATTGAACTAATAATGTTGCGATTTCCTGATAGTGTTTTCTATGTACAATAAAAAATAAATAAATAAAAGTCTGTTATCCTATATTATCGTTTAATTTTGCATTGATACGTCATTAAAAACAATTTACTCTTGTATTATTTGAAATTAATCTCTGCCCTAGGTTTCAAAAATTGCTTATAAAAAAATAGGTAATCATGTATGTATTGCATTCTGGCATTCCGCCTCTATTAATATACAGTTTTTGTTTTATGTTATCCGCAATTCTTAATTTTCTAATTTGAAAATACAAATTTTCTCTACTGCTTTCATTTAATGCACATATCAGTTTGCAACATGTGTGAAATGAAAAGAGAATGACAAGTCATTTTGCATATAATATATATAACCAAATTGCAGTGATTAATTGTGTTTAACAGACAAGCTATAATTTCTTTATAACATCATTTTAAATTTTCAAAATTTTATATGTCCATCATCTTATGGTTCAAGATTGTATAAAGAGTTAGGAGTGTAAGTTTATTTTGTAATTATCCATATAAAGAAAATTGTGTAAGTTTATTTCGTTGCGGACCTGTAAATGGATGCCTCTAGAGAAGGCTTTGCAATTATCCGTATAGTGATGCGAGTCTCCAGGAAGTTTGATAAGGTTTTGTTTTGATTTTGCTTTAATTTCTTATTTCTCATTAGATATCTATTGGAATTTGGAACTAGGTGTTTGTTGTTGTAGCTGTTTTACTCTTGGCTGGTCTGGATTCTTTCAGCCAGTGACTCTGTTTTCTCTCCACACTTTTTGGGTTGAGATTTATATTTATAAAAAAATATATATATTTTGACCCCACAAATTAGATACATATTCCGCTCTAGTCCTTCAGAATAAAGAGTATTAACATAATCTATGAAATTGTAAAAAACAATATCCGAATTAGTCATTTTAATTATTCATGTAAATACAATAATAGAAAACTAAATTGAATTGTTTTTTACAATTTTAAAAGACTAAATTAATAATTTTTTATTTTAAAGATTAAAATAAAATATGTTTAATTACTTTATAAGTTGTTATAATTTCATTTAATTTTTAATTAAATTTGTATTATTTAAATTTTTTAATTAAATTCCTGTTTTAAATAAAAAATAAATTATTAAATCCATATCAAATTTACTCTTAAAACATGTGAATTTAAATAAAATATTCCTGAAATATTTTTTTTTCTTCTACCACCCATCCATTCCCTACACTCACCACACAACCCCAAATAGCACTAATGTCATCACCACAAACATCATATCCTCTTACCCTTTTGTGAACCTAATGGTTACCAAGTTCAATTACACCACCATCAATCCCCAATGGACCTCGCATAGAACCTCACAGGGAAGGAGGATGCTATCTCTTTAGCCTTACTCAACGCCATTTCCAGTTCTTCTTTTCTCATCGATGAGGTCATATCATATAATTGATATTCAACAATGATGAAATGGGATCCAAAACCATGGGTATTCAAAGCAATATCTAATAAACAAAATGGATATATATTATAAATTGTACCAAACCCCACTGGGCCATTTTACATCGCTTTCGTGCTCCATTGGAAATCATTTATGAAGCTCACTCAATCATCTATGTCTACCAAGTGCCTTCTGTAGCATCCCCTATAGCTAGCTTGTAGCAGCTACCATCTCTTTCTCATCCTTTCTTCTAACAAAAAGCTTCTTTGTTACTCTTTCGGTCCTTGAGGGGTTTTTGGATTTTTTGTTTTTCAAAAATATATATTGTTTTAATATTTTAATAAGTTATTAGTTATTTTATATTCTCTTTCTTTTAGAATATTTATTTACTTTTAGACAACTTTATAATATTTCAAAATATATGTCAATTTTACATTTCAATAAAGTATTAATTTTTTTCTCTCAATATTATCCCCAATTGATTTTATATATTCAAAGCATTTCATTTAATATTAACCTTGAATATTCTGTTATATTAATTAATATGTAGAGATATATTAATCCATTTACTGTATTTTACTCAATTACTAATACCAATTATTACCTTTTTTAATACTTATATTTATTTTAAATTGACGGATATTTTGAAAGGAAGAGAGTACTTGTTTTACCCCCTCTATTTAATTGAAGAGAAAATGAGTGGAGGTGAATTTATTTGAATAGTTAGTTGGAGAGAGAATGAGTAAAGGTTAAGTGATAGAAAGATATGTGTTTTTTACATATCTTTTATATTCTTTTATCTTTTAGAAGATCAATGAAATATAATCATTACTTTAGTTCCTATACATAACCAAAAAAATAACTTATATTAAGGATTGAAAGAAGTATTATTGTGGTTATGATTTGGAGGTTTAGGTGGTGGTGGACGGTGAGAGTTTGGAAACAACAATGTCACAAGTGGCATTGTCATATGCCTTAATGTCAGTAAAGTATTATTACTCCCTCCATTTCATATTAATAGTTACTATAGAGAAATTATGCAATTTTAGTATATTGAAAAGTTATCTGAAAGTGACTATTAATATAAAATGAATGGAGTACAATTTGATTTAATACAAATAAGCTCACTAATCCTTTGCAATGGCCACAACTTAGGAAAAAGCGACGCCTTGTGCCCTTCAAAATAACAACAACAATGTCTTCAAAGGTTTTCGGTGAGGCCCATTAATTGGGTGCTAGAGATTGATGGCGGTAGGGTTGAACTTGGCCGCCATTTAGGTCTATGAAGGGGTCAAAGGATGTGTTTGTGGTGGTGAAGATAGTAGCAACGTTGGGGCCGAGGTTGTGGTGGGTTGAGGAAAGGGATGCATGGTAGAATAAAAGAATAATTTAGGAATATTCTATTTAAATTGACATTTTTATAACGGTAAAGTAGATAAAGATTTGATTATGAGTTTTTATTTAAATGTCTGATTACAAAATTTAAAACTATAAAGACTTAACTAAAAATTAAGTGAAATTATAAATTTATTAATTAAACTAATAAAATACACATATAATATGATTTTAGGTATTAAAGTGAACTTTTGCTCAAATAATTAGTAAGACAACAAAAATCTAACTCTTCTTTATTAGAAACAGTAATTCCTTCCTATCGATGATGTTCTTTATACAGCTTTCAGCACCCCACTACTACAATAATCAATTGTTAATCTCTAACGATGATGTTCTTTATATAGCTTTCGGCTCTCCACTTCTAAAATACTCAATAGTTAAACTCTACTTATTGGCATCAATAATTGTGGTGTTTCTTATAATTAATTATCATGCATAGCTCTTCCTTATCCTACAATTTGCAAAGCAGTGTATAGCACAATTAAAAATAAATATATAAATAATGCATCAATAATATAAAAATATTCTTATATCGTTATCTGCCTTATTTTTTATCTATATAAATTTTTAAATAATAAATATAACTAAAATATATAAATATGATACTACATAATTAAATAATCTTATAAAACTCTTTTAAATGTATTATTAAAATTTAATTTTAACACACTTACGGTGTAATTTTTTATACCATTATCAAATCACATATTGTCATATAAGCAAAATAAGTTTAATTTTCTCTCCACAATTTCAAAAATAATACATATAAAAAAATTTAATTAGATGACAGTGTAAATAAATTTTAGACTCTTAATATATTTGAATTAAATCTTTGAAATTAAATCAATAAAATATTGTATACAGATAAATTCTTTGTCTATATGCGTTAATAACTCCACGGGAAGCCTAAGATCATAGGCAGCAAGGATGTCATGCATGGGCGAGCCTAGACGAATTTTATAGGAAAGGTCAACACTTAACCGCACCATTTAATTATTTTATCATAAATAATAATACTTATTTTCTATTTTTTACTATTATCTGATATTTCAAATACAAATCACAATGTATAAAAGAAATATTTCAAAATCAAACTTAAGAGACATACATATTATCTATTCATCATTTAAATATTCAATCAAGTAACCAATTTATAAAAGATAATCAAATAAAAAAAAATTTAGAAGCAGCCACATAAAAATTATACAGAGAGGATCGGAGCCGCCCCTTATGTCATGGCACACGTCGTCATCTTCCATCCCAATATATATATCGAATGAGTATGAGTACTAAGGAGCAAGCTTCCCATCCTAGAACAAAATCAAATTAAAGCATTGCATTGTTACCTGCAAACCCTAACCATCTTCTCTAAGTGTTAACAACAAAAGATTAAAATGAGGTGGTGGTGGGAGAGATCTGTTGGCGCTGCTGATAAGGCAAGTACACATGACACTCATCCCAATTTCCCATTGTGACATGTTCTTTATTTTAATTTTAGTTTAATTCTGGAGGTCCCGTAGATTCATTTAATTTTTACTTAGATCTTTATAATTTAAAAATTTATAATCGAGTTTTTATATTGTATAGGAATTTTGAATCAAGTCTCTATAGTTTAAAAATTTTCAATCTAGTCCTTATATTATGCAAAAATTTGCAATCAAATCCCAAAATATACATAATTTTTATGGACTTGATTATAAAATTTTAAATTATAGGGATCTAAGTAAAAATTGAGTAAAACTATGAGAACTTTTAGGATAATTAAACCTTTTAGAGAGTGTTTGAAATTACTAAAAAATATAAATAATTTGATTTGCAAATCCAATCTTGTGTTTAAATCCATAAAAAAAATTAAAAAATAATTTGATCTGCAAATTCATGAGATTTGCTTCCTTTATTCTTTAATTCCTATCAAATTTTATGAGACTTTAGTGGAATTCATTTAATTTTAAAACGAATGAAACTGTTTAAAAACCTTTGGCTGCATCTATCCCCTTAAAATGAGTTTACAATACATCAAGGAATTAATTACTGTGTACAGCAGTGGATATGTTAGGAAACAAAAAATTAGTTAAAAGTAATATCTCATCTTGTACAAGTTTTAGCAAGACAATTTATTATTAGTGTTTTCCATTCGTTTCATAAACCATCACGTCTAGCGTAAAAAACTATTAGGCAATTGCACAAAATAACTTTAGTAATTTTATTATAAGATTAATTTCGACACTATTAATATAAGAATGTCTCATTTACCCTATCACACAATCAAATTCATTATATGTTAGATCTTTCAAATAGTGGATTAAACACTTATATACATATGTACTGACAAAGTAATATATAATTGCATGGCTATGCAAAATAGTCTTAAAGCAACAATGTATAGAACTTAATCTCATTTTACTGTATCTCTAATATTAATCTTTTGGTGCTTGTGTAGAAGAAACCCGACGAAGGAGATGAAGCACCACGAAGCTTCCAGAATGTGGCATTAATCATAGGCGTGACAGGCATTGTAGGAAACAGCCTAGCCGAGATTCTACCTCTCCCCAACACACCAGGTGGCCCATGGAAAGTTTACGGTGTCGCCCGCCGTCCCCGACCATCCTAGAATGCCAATCACCTTGTCCATTACATCCAATGCGATATCTCAAGCCAAAATGACACTGTTTCAAAGCTTTCCCCACTAACCGATGTCACACACATCTTTTATGTCTCATGGGCCAGTCGACCCACCGAGGAAGAAAATTGCCAAGTCAATGGTGCCATGTTCCAAAATGTCCTCAATGCCCTCATCCCAAATGCCCCCAATCTCTGCCACGTGTCACTCCAGACAGGAGCCAAGCACTATATTGGACCCTTCGATCATTTCCGAAAGGAAAGAGTAAATGAGCCACCATTCACTGAGGACATGCCACGTGTCAATACACTGAATTTTTATTACGTCCAAGAAGACATATTGTTTGAAGAGGCTAAGAAAAAAGAGGGTCTAACATGGTTTATTAATAGGCCACAAATGATTTTTGGATTCTCACCTTATAGCTTAATGAACCTTATTGGTACCCTTTGTGTCTATGCTGCTGTTTGCAAGCATGAGAATGTTCCTTTGAAGTTTCCTGGGACAAAAAATGCGTGGGAGAGTTATTCGATAGCTTCAGATGCTGATTTGATTGCAGAGCAACATGTGTGGGGTGCAGTGGAGTCACATGCGGGTAACCAAGCGTTTAATATTAGTAATGGCGATGCATTTAAATGGAAGCAATTATGGGAGGTGTTGGCTGAGAAGTTTGGGATTAAGGAATATGGGTTTGATGAAGAGGGTTCGGGGAGTTTGAAGTTGTCGGAATTGATGAAGAATAAGGGTGGCATTTGGGAAGAGATTGTGAGGGACAATGGATTGGTGGACACGAAGCTTGATGAGGTTGGTGATTGGTGGTTTGCAGATGTTGTATTGAGTGGGGAGGTGTGGTTGGATTCCATGAATAAGGCTAAAAAGCATGGGTTTTTGGGGTTTAGGGACTCCAAGAAATCATTTGTGACTTGGATAGAGAGGACCAAGGCTTACAAGATTGTGCCATGATTACCCTAAAATGAGTAGGACTAAATACCGATTTTGATCATTGAAAAAATATGAGGAGACAAATTAGCCTCTCAAGATTTAGAAGTCTTCTATTGATCCCTTACTATTCAAAAAGTAGATAAATTGGTCCTTCTATATCAGTTTGTGTAGAGATTTTAAAATTGTATGAACCTATACAACGTGATCAATTTGTCTCACTTTTAAAATAGTGAGGGATTGATATGAGATTTTTAAACCTGGAGATATTGATTTGTCTTCAAAATGTTTCTCAAAGATCATTTGGGAATTTAGTCCAGTAAGTAGTGTGTGGATCATGAGTTGGGATGGGTTTGCTTAATTCTACCTTGAGAGTTTTTCAATTTAAATAAAGCACAAGGAAAATAATTAAATAAAGCTATTTCTATGTACATTTTTGTGCTTTGTTTTGTTTGTATTGAACTAAATAGTGTTGCCACTTCCATTCCTTGTAGTGATTTTGGTGTGCTATCACAATAAAAGTTTGTTATGTTGTCATTTAATTTGCATTCGTACGTCCTTAAAAACATTTTACTATTATACTAATTCAAATTTTGTTCATATGCGATGTTATATTTGTTCGAAAAACTCACACTATTAACATTCTAGTAAAATTACTGTCATTTTTATAAATAGTAAATTATAAAGATTAATTGTATTTAAAACAACCAAGCTAATAATTTTTTTTATAACCTTTTAAATTTGTCAAAATTGTACATATCCACTACTCCAATAATCAATAGTTGATCTCCACGTGTTGGGTGTGATTTATTTGAATGGAAAAGAAAAGCGTAATGCTAAGCACTTATTGACAACAAAAATAGTGCTGTTATGTGCCTAGAAAATGGTGATCCGGCTTGGCCAAATTTGGTGGGTATGGTTCTTTCTTATCTTCCAAGCAGTGTATAGCAAAGTTTGAAATAAAAAAGGGGGGGATGAGTTGGTGGGGGGGGGTTTAGTTCTACTTTGAATTGTGTCTGGAATGGATAGTGACGTGGGTGGCTTTGCATAATTCTACTTCGAGGGTTAAGGCTTTGAATCAATAAACCATAAGTTATTTCCATGTATAATTGTTTGCGTTAAACTAATAATGTTTCCATTTCCATGTCTTATAGGATTTGTCTTTTATGTACTTTTATTTTATTTGGTATATTGAAATTTTAACAGCAATGAAGTTTTAACCTATTATCTCATGCTAATTACTTAGACCCCTCACCTCTACCTCTAGTTCAATCATACTGGCTCGGTTTCTATGTACTATAAATATGCAAGTTTGCTATATTGCCATTTAATTATTCATTGATATACTATTAATGTTAAATATAGAATTTAATTTTCACCTATTGACTGTCAACCAATAGAATTACCCATAAAAATTCGAGAAAATATCAAATTTATGCTTCTGACAAAATACACAGTTTAAATCTTTTACAGGAGGAGCTTATTCTCCTTCTGAAGTAATCCGTTGATTACAATTGGGTAAGAAGGGTAATAAAGGATCCTCTGGAATCTGTACATGCTAGACTAAAAGATTTGCTACAAAAAAACAGCTCTAACATCAAGAAGAGATAACATACATTGCATCTAACATCTAACAGGCCAATCTCCTCTTTCATCTCCATCTTATGCATCTTGTGACTTATGATAGAGTGCAAGAGAGATCTCTTCATGAACAATTTTGAAATGGGAAGGGGAAAAAATAGATTATATAGCAACAAACAAAAAATTGAACAAATGCTATGGTAGACCCCAAATAGTAATCCCAAAGCATTTGAAATGTTAAAGTAACTGGTACCAAAAGCTTGTCCTTCCCTCATGCTCTTCCTGCCAGGTACAAACTGAAAGATCGTGTATCTATCTATATCTTCTTCCTTCTACTTTGTGTGAAATGCAATTAAAACTGCAGAGATACTCACAAGCGTAAGCAACAATATATACACATTTTTTATTAAAAAAAAAAATGAATACTACAAGCATGTAAGGAGAAAGCTGTGCCTTCTTTTGGCATTAGTATAGACCAAGATATGAGCTTAGGAATGCTGAAAAAACATTGTTGTAAAAAACTATATAGTAACAAAGTTCTTCACATTCACATTCTATTGGTTTATTACAGGATATTTGGAAGATCCGCATAAAAGAATACCTATTTCATATTTAAGTTTCATAAGTTCAAAATAGCCACATGTCTATGTATGAAAAATAAAGCAGCAACAAAATCAACGAAAAAACAAAGAAGCAAGAAGAGATGGCAACATGCGTAACCTTTACCAAGTAACAATGTTATTACTATTTTTTTATAAAAAGGAACAGAACCATAAACAAGAGCATTGCAGCAAAAGCAAATTATTAGCAAAAGGGCCATATGAACGATTGAAATAATAATTAAAAAAGAGTAATAAGATGATATTCCTCAAATTCCAAAGTTGTAAGCAGCTACTAAGAAATTGCTGGGTATGCAAGTACATTCGTGTTTGTAGGAATGCAGATAAAAAAACACATACACACACGACACACCCGTAAAACAGCTTACCAATCAAGCAAAGAAGAACAATGATTGAAACAGTTATTCGAACAGGCTGGCTGTATTGCATTTGGTATTGAGATCTCTGAAGCTGTCTCTGAATAGCACCATACCATCCATAAAGTTGCTTGTCATAGCATTCATCAGAACTATCAAGACAGCTCTTACTTCTTTCGTATGCGTTGGTCCCCTTTATTAAGTTAAGACAAAAAAGGGAATTAGAGTATTAGTAAATCAACAAATGTCTAAAATTAACTGAATTAAATCTCCATTATCAGCCAAAAAAACACCAGATTAAGAACAAACCTTATTCAATCCGGTAGTTGGAAGTGGAGCATTATCAGTTTCTTTATGATGATTCAGCTTTCTATAACCGTTCCTAGGCCATTTCAATAGAGATACGGGTTCCATGGAACTAAGAAATCCCGATAAACTGGCTACCTTGTGCATAGGACCAGAAGAACCACTGGAGGAACTCCATTGCTGTGGATCATCAGAAACAGCAATTTTCCAAGAACCAATATCAGCACTAGCACTAGCTGCCCTACGATGCCCATTTGTTGTATCTTCCTTTGGTTCACCCCACCCAGATGAAACATGTAAATTCTTTGAACAATTACTGACTAAATCACTATCACTTAATTGTACATTCTCAAAGTCCCTGCTGTTGCAGCCAGTGGTATTGTTGCTTTTGGCTGCCGGGATTCCTGAAAGAAACAAAGCAAGTTCATGTCGTTCTCCTTCATCTAGATGCACCCAAGGCAGAGACTCCTTGCCGCTCGAATGGACAGATTCATTTAACAAATGCTCAACATTCCTGATCTTGTCATCAATGGCAGCAATAAAATCTCGGTGCCTATTTCTTGCATACTCACTTGAGCTTCTGCTATAACTTGAACTGACTGCCTGTTCGAATTCCTCTAGCTGCATCGACAGCATAAAATGCAACAACCTCCTCATCACTAAAAAATATAATAAATCAACAGCATGTTTCTGAAAAAGTGTGTTTTTTTAATTTTTTATTATTACTATACGCTGTTCTGAGCCTAAAATAACTTAATCCAAACACACACCAAATCAACTAATTAAAGTACAGCTGAGTGCACAAGACTTCCAACTGATGAGAGATTTGAGAAGGGTTGACATACACAGCCTTACTCTATACGCAGAGAGGTTGTAACCTCTAGATCACAAAATAGCAACCTTACTGTTGCGTCAAGGCTCACCTTCACCAAATCAACTAATTATTTACCATAATTACCAAGGAGTAGGAATTACCTGCCATTTAGCAGTGCCAAGGGCAGTATTTAGATCTCGTCGAAGCTCATCAGAGTTCCACATGCTGGAAGCATCTTTTGTGGCATGAACCCATGTCCTATATGCAGATTCCATCCTTGAAAAAAGAAAAATTATACCAAATCAATAACAGCAAAACATGTTACAAAATTGTGCACATAAATGATCTTCAAAAGCTCAAACTCACCAATTCTTTCTAATCAACATATTAGGGATTTAAAAAAAAAAATGAAGTAGCACATATTGCAAACCCAGATCAAATTTATGAATTACTTTTGAAAAACAACAAAGCTAATTGGAAGAACATAACGAAGCTGATAAAGCAACAAGTAAATTAGTTACCTGTCTGCAGATTCCTGAACTTCTTCAGCGGCGTCAAAGAAAGGATCTTTTTCCCATCGGTCAAAACTCGAAGCCATGAATAGAAATGGGTCGCTTCAAAATTCGAATAATGAACACAACAAATACAGGGAAAAAAAAATTGGGAACAATAATGAAGCCGATTTTATAAACCCTAATAATAATGATAATAATGATAATAATAATAATAACAACTCAGAAAATCGCTGTTAATGGTTCATGAAACGCGCAGGTGGGTCGTCAATTATATATCATGACATTAAGAAAAATGAAAACGATGGATCCGTGAGAACAGTTCTGATTAGTTTAGATTCACGAGAAAGAAGCCGGTCCAAAACGGAGTTATGACCAGGATAGCTTTGTTAATTCATTTTATCCTAAAAAAATAATTTTGTTTTCCCCAAGTGCATAAGGAATAAGAAATAACATTTGAAGAATGAATTTTTATTATGAATTTTTTAAAAAATATCTTCAAGATAGTAGATGTATTAAAAAGTTGAAAAACTTGCTAATTTTGATTCTGAATGAGTTGAGAGCACTCGTTACAAAAACTCAATGAATAAACATAGTGTCAGGGTTATATTTGCATGTACTATATTAGTGTGAAAAATATTTTACAGAAATATACACAATCATGTATATTATTATGTTAATAAAAGTATTTGACTCATACTTATTGTATCAAAAGTATTACAAATAAAACAATGTGATTAGATAATAATGTGAAACTATTAAGTTGAGAAAATATAAAATTAATCTCATTTTGCTATTGTCAATTTTTTTAAAAAATTTAATAGTATTTTGTACGTGATAATTGAGAAACTAATTTATCGGATGTAGTTAAATGCTTAAGCAAGGATGCTTAAGTGAAAAACTCTTAATAACAATGTGTTTTTCATATATGAATTCTGGGTTCAAATGCAAATAATTTCAATTGGACCATTATTATCAAATTTGTTGTTACACTCAAAAAGTGGGTAATTGACCCAAAGGATGCGGGATTATTTCTATTTTTATATAAATGTAAGCATTAAAAATGATTAACTTTGTCGCAATCTAACAAATATATAATATGATTAATTTTTAGTATAAAATATTTTATATCAACAATGTGTTAAAAATAATTTTAATTCATTTAGTTTAGCAAATTATTTTCTTAATTTGAATAAATATTAACACAAATTCTAATTCTAATAATAGATCTGACGATATAGTACTTCATCTGTTTTAAGATAAATATCTCTTTTACTCTATTGATATATTTATAAATCAATATATTTAAAATTTATTAATTTATGAATATAACTGAACACAAATATATACACATATATTGATTTGTGAATATCCCAACACAGGAAGTCGTATAATATTGCTATTTCATGTTTGTTTATTGTTTTTGAATTTTGGTAACTGCAGTCAACGAGATTTTCTCACGTGGATATGGAAGTGGAGCCAAACGCGTAATATCTGCAATGCTGCCAATGATAGTGGTCAAGGTCAACAAAGTACTGCACTCATCTTGCTTCGTTTTACTAGAACACAACCGAGAGGCTTGTGGAAGGTTCCGTATTCAGCAGGTAATGAAACTTTGAAGGTGACCAGATTAAACAAGAAATATTTTCTAATTAATATAAAAAATTATATAGATTAATTACTCATATGGTTGATGTACAAATTGCAATATTGAACTAACTTGTCATCCTTATATAGTGACATAAATTGGTTACTGTACAATGAGTGATTTCAACTTTCAGCAATTTAGCATCATTCTTCGTGTGCAAAGTGGAGTTCGCTTACTAGGTCAACTTACTATTCGTGCTTTTACTCGGATTTGATTGTTGAGTTATAAATACAGGCCAAGTCCAAGAGCATGCAATTTTCGACTGAAACGGATATTGCCCTCAATTAATTTATTTTTTAATAATAAAGAAAGATCATGGTCTTAAAGGACTATGAGTCAATATTTGTGTTTTTTTTTAATAAAGATATTAAAGTTATAAATTCTTCCTAGAAGACTTAGAGAAAGGTAAGGTGGGGATCGAACAAAGATCCTCTCACTTAAAAAATGTAAGAGACAATTATATATGGCATAAGGTTGTGGGCTCAACCATAGTCAATATTTTTACCTTGAATGTAATAAAAATTGCTAAAAGTTGATGATCATATTAACTAAAGGGACAACTATTTCTTGCTATTTCGAATTTAAAAAGATTCATTGGATTTACTTAAATTTTAGATAAACATTCTACCAAACAAAGTTTTAAAAAAATAATTTTTTTGACAATAATTTATTTTTGATACATGTGTTGGTCAAATATTTTGGGGGCCAAAATTGGTTCTCATGGTTTAAAAGCCTTCCTATGTTCCTCATTTTTTAACAAAATGAAACACATTAATCCTCCTACTAGCTCATTATTCCAATACTTGACAAAAAGTATAAGTGGGTATTTGAATTATTGATGTTCACTAAACATCATGATAACACTAAATAATGTTGTTTTGTCTTGAGGATGTGTGAAAATGATGAAGAAACCAGAGAATAAGATTAGGGTTTGAGGATGTATAAACATAGTTAATAAAAAAAAAGATCAAATTTTAGACTTTTCAATAAAAAATATTAATATTATGTCATTTTGAACATTAATAGAGTCAAATAAACTATTTAATTAGCCATGTGTTTTTTCATGAACTATTGAAATAATGAGTTATCGAATGAGACTAATATGTCAATTATTTTTGTAAATAATGAGGGCCGATAAGAAAACTTGCAAATCCTAAATAGTCAATCGTCTATTGAAATATCAACCTTGGGTGTGGCGATTTAGTCTTTATCTTGAAAGTCCACAAAATCATTTGCCAAAAATTGGTTAAAAAAATATTCGAGATAGTCCAACTGGTGGACTCTTATTTTGGGGCTAGGTTCTGTATTTTCAGTGCATCTTTATTTTATCAACGATCAATGATTAAGCTAAATTCTTCTTGGTCACAATTGCAATGAAAGCAAATAAATGAACAAACAAATAATAAAAATGGAAGGAAAAAAAAAAAACAACACAATTCCAGTCATGATTATTTGAAAATTGAAAGACAGTTTTAAATTAGATGAACTTAAGTACTACGAAAACGTGGTCCAGCCATGGTCACCATCATCTACACCATCGATTAAAGCTGGAAAAATTATCAACGGCTTTGATTAATCTTTTATGTGGAAGATTCTAACATGGTCTTTAAAGAGTTTGTGAACCATCATGGATTTTGTAATTTAATTAGTGAGATTTAATAGTATATCGAATTATCAATTACTTATGATGCATTATAGTAATTGTAAAATCTATCTGTGTAGTACTAAAATTAAAAAAGTTTTATGAAAATATTCCAAAATCACACAAATAATTTATATTCACTTCTAAAATGCATTACAGTTTTGAAATTAGTTGAAATTAAATAATTACTATAATGACTATATCATAGCTATTGATTAAAACAGTTTTATGAAAATACTCCTAAATGACACAAATAAATTTGAGGGTTGAATGTATTTTATTGCTTTAAACTTTAGGTCATGTGTAATTTACATCCGACTTTTTTATAATATATATTACGACGCCCTGAATTTTTTAAACAGGGCAAAAAATCTAATTTTTTTTCAAACAATGCACACAATAAAAAAAATTGCGGGTTTAAATGCACATAAAAATTCATAAATAACGTGTTGAGTTGCACAAATTAGAATTATCAGGGAGTTAAGTACACATAAATCATTCTTTTATTTGTTGTCAAAAGTTAAGAGAGTTGTTTTGTATTGTTTGAGAAGTTCAATGTGTTATGATATATGTTTTAAAAGCTCATGGTGTAAATTGCATGTATCATTAAGTTTAAGAAGTAAAATATATTTTATCTTAAATTTTATTCGCTCTTAAAATGTATTACAATTTTGAAATGAGCTTAAACTAAATAATTACCATATAAAACTTTGAATTGGTATATCTTAAATTTTGTGTCAGATAAATTGGTCCCTCTAAAATATAAAAACCCAAAAAGATTATGTTGGACAATTTGATTCTTTTAGAAAAAAAGGATAAATTAATTCTTCAAGAATCATGAAAAAGGTCAAATTGATTCCTCTACGAAGGGATGAATTTGTTGGATATTTTGAATTACATATACTTTTTTGGATATTTTTCTTAAAGAGACCAATTTATCTAATTTTTTTCTAAAGAAATAAATTTGTCTTATATAAAATTTAAGAGAGAATAATTTCGATTACTTGTCTAATTACTACTATAATATATCATAACCATAGATCCGTTGATAAATTACAAAGACTATGCCCATAACTCTTCAAGTAACATGTTAGAAGCCTCATATATCTCTTATTTTTTTAATTAGTGAATCACAAATTGATTTAAAATTAAAATATACATTTAATTCTCATTATGCTGAATATCAGTTAATTATATAGAGTTATTAATTATAAAATTACTAATAATTTTATGTATTTATTATTGCAAATAGGTAGAAAAAAAAATCTACAGCCACCATTCTCTTAATAGCTGCGCACCAAACACACCCTTAGTGTTGTATTTGAAAAAAGGCAAAATTCTAGAGCCACATTTCTTTTAATATACACATCGTACCAAACGCACCTAAGTTTTGTATATGGGAAAAAGGCGAAAAAAAAAAGGGGTTCTTCTGCTGCGGCTACGGCGTCGTTTCCAGTTTCCACAATCCAGCTCCATCGGCGTCACAGTCACCAACTTCGACGATGCAGCCCTCCATCCACTCCTCGACGAGCTCGGCATCAACACAAAAGACACATTTGGAGCAGAACGACGACGTTTTCCGAGTGTGAGAACTAGTTAAAATTTGTCTGATTCTTATGCCCTGTGAATTGCATGTTCATTACACTTTGATATGGTGGAAATTTTTTGTTTTAGGGATTTTTCTTCGGCAACTATGTGAGAGTTCCATTGGCACCTTCTTGTTCTGTTGAAGCCTTACCGGAATGAATCTACCCATTCTTCAATTCAGTGGCCTTTGTGGAGGTAACTTCAATTTTTTTTTTCCTTCTTCATGTTGTATATTGCCAATTGAATTCTCTTGCACTTGAAAATCATGACTATTCCACATAATAATAAGAATGACTGATAAGAATTGTTTAGGAGAACTAGAGCACACATAGGCCTGGAAATAAAGTCGAGCCAGGTTGTGAGCTATTCTCAGCTTGGGGCTGTTTGTTAATAATAGTAGCTCAATAAGCCAAGCTCGTGAGCTCGAGTTGAGCTTGAGCTCAAGCCGGCTCACAAGCTATCCTGAACTCGGTGGGCTTTTAGAAACCTGAACTTGAGCATGAATTTTAGGCTTGATTGTTAATGAGCCCAAGTTTGAGCAGAGCTCAATGTTAACGAGCCGAGCTTGAGCTTTGCATAGCTCAGCTCACTTTTGGCTGCATAGATATTTAGATGCACATAATCACATGTGGTTTCAATTTTTGTTGTAGAAGTTATTGCTTCTAATTTGCTTGCTTTCTATAAGTGAAAATGAACACACACTCAAAAAAAGTCAAAACATGCTATTCTTTTCTTCCTTTGTTGAGCTTTATCTATTGGGAGTTTGAATTTTTTTTTGGGTAAAAGGAAGTTTGAGATTTAATAACACATGTTTGAACCGTAAACAATTAATCCTCTTATGCTGACATGATCTCCCCCGAATTGTTCTCCTTTTCTACTAATTTTAAAGATTCACCTACGCATGTTGAATTTTCTGTGTTTGGTGATTTTTAAGAAGATGTACATTAAAGGATTGTGTACATTTTGTTTTTACTTCCTCCCTCTCACCCATTGCCCAAAGCAAATGTTGCTATAGCAAATAGGCAAATATTCTCAGTGAGTGGAAAGTTGTTTCATATGCAAACATTAGACTGAACATTATTTATATATGATTGACAATTGGATTGCCGCATGCTTAGTTTTTTTTTTTTTTTTTTTTCAATAATCACTGAAAGATTTATAGCTTAATAGACTAGTTATACTACATAGAAATTAACAAGAAAAAACATTAAATGTTTTGGTGATATGGGCTTAGGTACATCATGCATTTGATCCATCAATAATTTGAGAACTTCTCCTGTCACATGAAGCACCACCAACAAGAGAGATCTGACATTAACTCTTTCTTTTTCTTTTTTTTTTTCCTTTTGAATGTACAATTATTCCTTACTAAGCCCCCCTCTCCCCAAGACACACACATACAGACAAAAAAACTTTCATCAAATGAATAGAAGCATTACATAAAAGCAGGCTAGTTGGGCGCCATCCTTGCTGAACCAGCAGCCTGGCATTGCAAAGCATTACAACAGTGATACTTAACTTATGTGAGCAGTGAGCTGCTTCACTGGACCATTTTTGCTGGTATTTCAGATCTAAGAGTTAGCACCTTTAAAAATCTGTCCTGTCCAACTGAATGCAATTGGACTAACAACCCTATGGTTTCCATCTGACCATTCCAGATAAGCAAAGATGGGTGGGCCGAAAGGCAATGAAGTAGTTGTGAATGTCACAGTGTATTTCTTCTTCTCATACAATTCAGTAAAACCAAGTGTTTCTGGTTCAACCAGAATTTTCACTGAGGGAGATTGAGATGACACTGAAGCTTTATATGTTGCTGGGGTGCCCACATTGGTTAGAATTCTGCTATATTGGACAGTGATTGGTTCATTAGAACCACCCCGTATGCCTGAAGCTGTTTCCAAGGGAACAGCGAAAGATGGGTAGTTAAAATCTTCCACTCTATAGTTCTTCCTTGAGTCACAAGTAAAGTCTCTTCCTGCAACAAGCTTAATTTGAGAAGAAGTGTAGTTCAAGGCGCACAAGAAGTTGAGGTAGTCATCTGTGTCTGCATCATAGACAAGGCCAGGATCAAGAGCAGCCACTGGATCCACATGTCCAGCACCATAATCAAAGGGTGTAGCTGGTTGTCCAGTGGCAATATCTTGTATGGTTTTCCCAGTTTTGTATGTTGTGTAGGCTGTGGTTACGAGGGCAGACCTTATGGCAGCAGGGCTCCATTCAGGGTGGGCTCCCTTAAGGATAGCGGCTAAACCACTTACATGAGGGCATGACATAGATGTGCCTGACATGATGTTGAAGCTCACGTACCTAGTATCAACTGGCAAACCAGTTGGTCCAACTGCACCAGTCCACCCAGCTAGGATGTTAACTCCTGGAGCTATTAGGTCTGGTTTGAGGATCTTTGGTGTGAGAGAATTTGGTCCTCTAGAGCTAAAAGCAGACACCTCTGGGGAGGGTTGAACTAGTAACTGGGTGCCTTCAAAAGCAATTGTAGCTGTGGGGTTTGCAGAAGAGAAAACATAATTCCTTAAGGCATTACTGGATTTTTGGCCTAATGATGCTGCTGGGAGGAGATGTGGGTCAGCAACTAACTCTTCTCCATGTTCTTCACTGTTTGCCAAAATCATCCCAATGCCTCCAGCTCTCTTGACTGCTAAACCCTTTTCTACCCTGGGAGTTCCTCCTCTTTCACATATCACAATTTTGCCAACAACTTTTGAGGGAATCAAACTATCTGGAAAGCAAAAATGTCCCTCAAATGAATTGCTTACATTACCAGCATAAACAAGTGGCAGTGGAGAATCAGACAAAGGCTCGCCACTGTAAAGTGATGCTCCAATGTATGTCTCCCTGTTTCCAAAGCTGATATAGGCAGGGAAATTACGGTCTATGGTACTAGCTCCCACAGTGGTTATCCACGGTGCTACATTGGTCAAGCTTGCTGGACTAGGCCCATCATTTCCTGCTGAAGTAGATACCAGAATTCCATGGGCTGTGGCTGTGAAAGCACCAATTGCAATAATATCTGTATAGTAGTCCTGTAAACTTCCCCCAATAGACATGGATAGGATATTGACACCATCTTCTATGGCCTTGTCAATTCCAGCAGCTATGTCAGAATAGAAGCATCCACCAAGCCAGCATACCTTGTAAGCTACCACACGGGCTTGTGTAGCCATACCTCTTGCTGTCCCAGAAGCTAAGCCAAAGAGGCTAGCACCTACAACTGCAGATCCTGCAGCTGTAGTTAAGGTATGACTTCCATGACCATCATCATCCCTTGGTGACTTCGATTCTATCCTCTCATCAATAGGTCCAAAGGCTGTTTCATACCCTTTGGAGAAAAACCTTGCACCAACAAGTTTCCTGTTACAGTTTGAAGAATTGAAGTTGTGACCAGTTTCACACTCACCTGTCCAGCTACTGGGTACTGGCCCAAGTCCAGTGTCATCCAAGCTCTCTAGCTCAGGCCATACACCAGTGTCTAGTACTCCAATAATCACCTGGCTCTCTCGCTTGGAGGCAGGTAAAAGGTTGCTAGCCTTATCCAATCCAAGGAAGTGTGGTGTTCTAGTTGTGTGAATCTCATATCTAACCTCTGGAATGACAGAAAGAATTCCTGGTTGTTTTGAGAGTGTGTCTGCTTGTTGGACAGTTAGCCTTGTCGAGAAGCCATGAACTACATGTTTGTAGGTGTATAGCATCTCTGTTGAGTCTGATACTGATTTCAGTGATGACTCATACCAATTGAGGTGATCACTGAAACATGCTGGCATGGTGGACTTGTCCATGTGAACTATGTATGTGCTTTTAGCTTGCTGTGTTTTCTTTTCTGCTATGGTGTGTATGCCACAGAGAATTAGTAGCAAAACAATCTGAAGAAACTTGAAAATCAGCATTTTTATCTTGTCACTTTATCAGTATCAAGTAGTTTTAGCTAATTGAATCTTTGGCTTCTTTTGTTTTCGCTTTAGCTATCCTGGGGTGTAAGGTATATGTATTGTTGTTGAGTTGGAATTGTTGAACTTGGATATATGGGCAAAGATTCTTTACGGCTATGATGGTAATGGCAATGAGAGGTCACATCTAGGGGATTGCTCTGAAAACTATTAATATAGAACCGGTTATAAAAATAATTAGGAAAGTGCTGCTAAATTGCATCAACAATTTTTGGTGTTTAGGGCTTCAAGAAAAGGAATTTTTCGGCCTCCTTTTCTATGAAATAGAACAAACTAATTCCAATTTATTTCTGTTATGTCCTTTTATCAACCCCCCCCCCCCAAAAAAAAAAAAAAGATTTCTTTTATGGCCACTCCAGACTCCACTTATATATTAAGGCGAGATCATTACAATTTGCAAGAGAAGTTTAGTACAGGTGTCATATTGTGATTGAAAAAAAATCTCTGGAGTTTTAGTCTTTTTAATAATAATATATTTTTTCATTCTTTTGGAAAATCTATTTTAAATTAAATTTCTTAATCAATGAAATGTAATAAGATTTAGTGCAAGTTATACTGACTTTTTTTGAGATTTAAGAAAATTTACTTCAATTTCTTACTAGGTGACACTAATTTTCCTTGGATATAGTGTGGAATGTGAAATGGAGAAAAGGACGATATAATGAATATAAACTCAAAGGAGGTGAGTGTGATGATTTTATTAAACTCTACAATTTTCCAAGCAAATTCTTTAAATATAGGAGGGTTTGAGTAAACTATACCAAATCTTAGAAAAGGATAATGTATTCTTTGGTTTATCAAGGGTATCCCAATCCTTATTATCAACGAAGGAGACTAATCTCCCTTTGGACAGAGTCTGATTTCTCCTCTTTCTAGGAATTGAATCAAGGTTTTTTATTTTTTATTTTTTGAAACCATTGTATGCCTGTAGTTTCATGCTATCTCTCTCGTTGGTTTTAGTAGTGTATTTAAGAATTCTCATATACAACTGTTATCACAAATCATACTTTTAATTGAGGCATTTTAGGAAGCCTGATAGGCAGACGTTCAATCTTTTATTTTTGCTTATCTCGTTGTCTATTCTACCTAATTGTTCACTCTCACACACTGTTTACTGTATAAAATATTTTACTTTTTCACCTATCAGATACAATAAACACTATACAATTAGACTCCTCTTGTACTGCTACTCATTTCACAAATATTTCAATTCTTTTGTATGACTCCTCCCAATCCCCAACTGTACATGATATATGCATTATTTTATTACGTTATGAGTCACAATTAATTGTTTTTCATACTTTAAAAACCATTTTCCTCTTTAATTATTAATGTGGCAGGGGATATATATAGTGTGTATGAGCTCCTAGGTTCAATTTCATTTTCTGTAAAATTCTGATGTGTAGAAAAAAAAGGTCATTACAACAAAAATTTATGAGTAGTCGTATACGGTGGTAATTATTATTCCAAAGTTTATAGTTGTCCATTAATGAAAAGTTTCGCTTTTGTTCTTTTGAAAAATTAATTTTAAATACTATCTTCTGACCAATAAAATACGCGAAGAGTCACTTGAGCTATCTCCAATTCTTTCATTGGAGAGTATTTTAGAAAATTCAATCTAATACAGCTGTTAACCGCAGACAATACTTTCATGCGTACAAGACTACATCAGATCATTGTTTAATCTTTTATCGTTTCTATTCTTATTGTCTCTTATAATTTAAAGTAATTTCTACTTTTTACCAATCAAACAACACTATGACTAAACTTCTCGTATACGATTTGTTTTAAAAACATCTTTAACTCTATTGCTTGACTCTTCTCTTTCTCCAATGGTATAGAATAACACATTGATTTTTATTGTTTTCTTATGCCATATGTGACTAGTTTTTCTTGGTTGTTCTTTATACGTAAAAAAAAAAATCATTTTCTGTTCCGGCCGTAAATGATGTAATGATGCAACATTACATTAAATAATTGGACAAAATTTAAAGAGGAATGTTATTTTAACATTTTGGGACATCCGCTCTTGATTGCTAAAATAACTTTATTGGGGGTTGAAAGATGAAAACCATTAATACTATAAAAGCATAGCAATATGATCTAGTTTAATATGTTATTTTTCCCGACACCATAGCTATACTCAAGACAACCCTGAATCAAGTTTAGTAAATCCTTTGTTTTCCACAAGTATTACATAAATTAGTTTTTTTATTTGATTTAAAAATAAATTTCCCTATGATTAATTAGTAACCTCAAATTGATGTGAAAAATCTTTCAAGGATTAAATTGATGTCCCACAACTCTTTTAAGAACTAAATTGAATTGATATCACAAATCTTTGAAGGACCAAATTGATGTCCTACAATAATTTTGAGGATCAATTTAAGGCTTTACTCTTATTAAGATGCACCTAATTATGTTAACTTTTCTATGTTTGGTGATTTTACCAAATAGTCAAATTCTCTCCATAAGTAAGAAGGTGCTTCATATCTTATAATGCATGTAATCAGATTGCCGCCTGCTGTGTGTGTGTGTGTTTTAGTTGTTTATTTTTAATGCATACAACTTAATAGACTACCAGTACCACAGAGAAACTAACAAGAAAAACCGTTAAATGTGTAGGTAATGTGGATTGAGAATTTAAAATGTATGTGATCAATCAATAATTTAAGAATTTCTTCTGTCAACGTGAGGCACCAAGAACTAGTAAAGGCTAAGCAAAGTTGAGATGATATGATAGACAATTCAAAAGCCATTATTATACGGATGTGCCTTTTCTTATTATACGGATGTGCCATATCTTTTTTGTATGATATAATAGACAAATTCTATTTTTTAGTTTTTATTTTTAATTTTCAATATTTTTTTCACAAAGTCCTAAAAACTGAAAAATTGAAAATAAAACTGAAAACTAAAACCAAACAAGTCGTAAATGTTCCACATGAACTTTAGCAATTGGAATAGAAACAACAAAGCTAAGCATAATAACAGGCTCAGTTAGGCCTCCTTGCTGGACCAATAACTATGGGAACTTGGCCATCATTGCTTGCATTTCACTATTTCAAAATCTTAGGGTGTGGTTGGTTTCAAAAAAACAGTTTTGGATTTTTATTTTCTATTTTCCTGTTTTCTAGATTTTGTGAAGAAATTACTGAAAATTTTGAAAACTGTACAATTAGTTTTCAATTTTTATTTCCTGTTTTTAGTATTTTCTAAACAATCCTGAAAACAACAAAACTGAAAACTATCTTCTGAAAACAAATGCAACCTAGAGTTTTGACCTTTAAAAACAAGTCATGTCCAACTGAATGCAATTGGACTTACAATCCTATGTTTTCCATCTGACCATTCCAGAAAAGCAAAGCTGCTTGTGCCAGAAGGCAATGGAGTAGATGTGCATGCCACAGTGTAGCTCTTCTTCTCATTCAGTTCAGTGAAGCTAAGTGTTTCTGGTTCAATGAAAATTTTCACTGAGGGAGACGGATAAAACTGAAGCTTTATATGTTGCTGGGGTGCCCACATTAGTTAAAATTCTGCTATATTTGACAGTGCTGGGTGCATCAGAACCATCCCCTATGCCTGAAGCTGTTTCCAGAGGAACAGCAAAAGATGGGTAGTTGAAATCTTCCACCCTGTAGTTCTTCCTTGAGTCACAACTAAATCGTCTTCCTGTAATAATCATAATTTCAGAGGAAGTGTAGTTCGTGGCACAGAAGAAGTTGAGGTAGTCATCTATGTTTGCATCATAAACAAGACCAGGATCAAGAGCAGCTACTGGATCCACATGTCCAGCACCGAAATCAAAGGGTGTAGCTGGTTGTCCAGTGGCAAGATCTTGTATGGTTTTCCCATTTTTGTTTGTTGTGTAGGCTGTGGTCATGAGGGCAAGACCTAATAGCATCAGGGCTCCATTCAGGGTGGGCTCCCTTAAGGATAGCAGCTAAACCACTTACATGTGGGCCTGACATGGATGTACCTGACATGATGTTGAAGCTCACATGCCTAGTATCAACTGACAAGCCACTTGGTCCAACTGCACCAGTCCATCCTGCAATGATGTCAACTCCGGGAGCTATTAGGTCTGGTTTGAGTATATGTCGTGTGACTAAATTTGGTCCTCTAGAGCTGAAAGCTGCCACAACCGGGGAGGGTTGAACTTGTAACCGGGTGCTTCCAAAAGCAATTTTAGCTGTGGGTTTTGGAGAAGCGAAACCATAGTTCCTTAAGGCATCACTGGATTTTTGGCCTAATGATGCTGCAGGGAGGAAATGGGGGTCAGCAACTAGGTCTTCCCCATATTCTTCACTATTTGCCAAGATCATCCCAATGCCTCCAGCTTTCTTGACAACTAGACCCTTTTCCACCCTATTTCCTCCTCTTTCACATATCACAATTTTGCCGGCAACTTTTGACGGAACTAGACTATCTGGAAGTCTAAGATACCCAAGAGATGAATTGCTTACATTACCAGCTTAAACAAGTGGCAATGGAGAGTGTGATAAAGATTTGCCACCGTAAAGTGATACTCCAGTGTATTTCCTCCCATTTCCAAGGCTGATATAGGCAGGGAAATCACGGTCTATGGTACTAGCTCCTACACAGGTTATCCATGGTGCTACATTAGACAGGCTTCCTGAACTAGGCCTATTGTTTCCTGCTGAAGTGGATACCAGAATTCCTTTGGTTGTGGCTCTGAAGGCACTAATTGCCAAAGCATCTATATAGTAGTCCACTAAACCTCCTCCAATAGACAAGGATAGGATGTTGACACCATCATCTATGGCCCTGTCCATTCCAGCTAATATGTCAGATGAGAAGCATCCACTAAGCCAACACACCTTGTAAGCTGCCACACGAGCATGTGTAGCCATCCCTCTTGCTGTCCCAGAAGCTAAGCCAAAGAGGCTAGCTCCTGCAACTGCAGATCCTGCTGCTGTGGTTAAGGTGTGACTTCCATGGCCATCATCATCCCTTGGTGACTTTGATTCTATCTTCTCATCAATAGGTCCAAGGACTGCTTCATACCCTTTGGAGAAAAACCTTGCACCCACAAGTTTCCTGTTACAGTTTGATGAATTGAAGTCGTTGCCTGTTTCACACTCACCTTTCCAGGTACCAGGTACCAGCCCAAGTCCACTGTCATCCAAGCTCTTTAGCTCAGGCCATACACCGGTGTCTAGTACTCCAATAATCACCTGACTCTCTTCCTCGGAGGGTGGAAAAGGTTGCTAGCTTTATCCTATCCAAGGAACTCTGGTGTTCTAGTTGTGTGAAGCTCATATCTGACTTCTGGGATGACAGAAAGAATT
Source organism: Dalbergia cultrata (assembly GCA_031216105.1). Taxonomy (NCBI): domain Eukaryota; kingdom Viridiplantae; phylum Streptophyta; class Magnoliopsida; order Fabales; family Fabaceae; genus Dalbergia; species Dalbergia cultrata. Next base: position 3,961,128 of record CM062352.1, read on the forward strand.
CCTGGTTGTTTTGATAGTGTGTCTGCATCTTGGACTGTTAGCCTTGTGGAGAATCCATGAACTGCATGTTTGTAGGTGTATAGCATCTCTGCCGAGTCTGATACTGATTTCAGTGATGACTCATACCAATCGAGGTTATCACTGAAACTTGCTGGCATGGTGGACTTGTCCATGTGAACTATGTAAGTGCTTTTAGCTTGCTGTGTTTTCTTTTCTGCAATGGCTTTTACGCCACAGAAAATCAGCAGCAAAACAATCAGAAGAAACTTGAAAACCCGCATCTTCATCCTGTCACTTTGCGCTATCTGTCTCAAGTTGTTTTAGCCAACTGAATCTTTGGCTTCTCTCTTTTTTCTTTGGATTTTCTGGGATGTAAGGCATATTTATTGTCGTTGATTTGATACATAACACATTCATTTATGACGCGACAAAACAAGCTTTTCTTAGTTGCTCTTTATGCGCCGAACAGTCATTTTCTGTTCAAATTGTTGATAATGCAATGACGCGACATAGCATTAAAGAGTTGGACCATAATTACGGATATCTAAATTGAATTGTTAGATAATGGAGCCTATCAATCATAACATTTCACGGTGCTTATCACTGAAATTTTTTATCGCGAAGGATGTTAAGTGATGAAGGTTTTGTCTGTGCCACACGTAGTGAAGGATGGCATAGCATGTATCAGTCATTTAGTTACATTTATAAAGTGAGGCTAAATATTGAAAAGAGTTGTTAAATTCGTTCACTACATTTTTTAATGCATTCCGCCACTTTGTAAATACAGCTAAAAGCCTAGTGTGTGGTACACTAAACCGCACTTGGTGTACCATAGCCTTGGCATGTTGGGAATCCTTCCTCTTTCCTCTTTCTCCTCACTTATAGTGTTTGGGCAATGTTAATGGAAATTGGAAGGTCTTACCTTTTCTATTCCCATTTCTTATTACTTGGAAAAAAAAAGTTGGACAACCTGGAGATTCTCTTGTTGCATGGGCCAAGCCATCTTAAAAGCATGGATATTGGCTAGTTTTTAAAAACTATAGAATATAACACGTCTATGGACCAATGATATAAGATATAAAAGTAGTATGAAATCATCCAAAGCATCAATCTTAATAGAAATGAGAAAAATGATTTACAAGTTAGCATCACTTATTGTAAACATAAAGAAACACACTTATCTATTCAATTATTATGAAATTATACAGCCATTTAGAAATGCTGTCATCTTTATTTTAATTTTTTTTATTTGATTAATTCTTAAAATTTCACCTTTTTTTTATTAGATTATTATGTTGAGTCACCCCCTGTGATATGATTTTGGATGTTTGCATCCTTTAGGGTTGGCTATATATATCTCGGTTTAAATTTTATTTTGAAATATGGTTACCACCACTTTGATGTTCATTGATGTGTGTCTGATCTTTGTGTGCATGTGTGCCAAATCAATTATTGAATAGCAATGTGGATGCGATATCTGCATGCATTTTCAATTAATTGGTGAAGATTGTTCAAGTGTCCAATTTGTTTGTTTTCTACTTGATATGATATTTGCACGTCTTGTTTATAGGTATTCTACAATTCATTGTGGCATATGTGAAATTGATGCTTGTGGTTTCATAATTTATAGCTTAAAACTGGTATGTGCTTGTTGTACGAGACTAAGCATTTTGGTCTTAGATATAGCAAGAGTAGTCTTACTGACTAATTGCTGTTTTGTTTTGATTTTGATGGAAGAGAAACGAATCATTTTATCATATTATTTTGAATTTGGCATTGTTAAGCTTACTTTTATCATAGGTCATGTTTTTCCTTGTATTGTTGTACAAAAGAAAGATTGGTGATCATATTAAACGAAAAGTAAATGAACTTGCATACTAGACTCATTAAGTTGTTTAGTTCTCGTCAAAAAGGAACCAAAATTAAAAGTTGTTTAAAGTACAAATAATGTGCAAGTTCACCTTTTTATTCCTTTTTGTACAAACATCAATTATTAATTGGAAACATTCATTGCATGTGACTCCATTGTCTTTCACACTCTCTGGTTTATGTAGAGCGATGCAACGGCAAATACTCACTCAAGACTACTGTCTACTAGTGAAAAGTTGGAAAATTATTGTTAACCCTGTTTATAACTGGTAGTCAAAAATGTTTTCTAATGCCTGATAAATAATTATATCTGCATTTTGCCTGATGCTAACTCAACGATATGGTGGATTTACACGGGATTTTGTTTAGGAATTTGACAACTATGGATGATATATGAAGACAGACCTGAGAATTCCATTGACATCTTGTGCTGTTGAGCCTAGTGGAATCTGCTCATAATTCAATTCAATGGCCATTGTGGAGGTATTTCATTTTTCATGTCATTTACTGCTATTTGGTATCTCTTGCACTTGAAAATCATGGCTGTTCCACACAATTAGTTACATTGCCTGTTAACTATTGTTTACTATAACAAGTTGCGGATGGTGTAAAACAAAGATATTGCTGGTCAGTCTATTGAAGACCCTGAATGATATTTAGATTCAATGTGTGGTTTGGGTTTTGAATTCAAAGTTATAAATAGATTTGGGTTTTTGCTTTCTGATTAAATATGGAAACACTCTCAGAAGACTCAAAACAAGTTCATCTTTCTCCCTTTGTGAAGTTTTCTATTGGGAAAGTTTGAGATTTAACAACGTAGATTTGAACCACAAACAATAAATCCACTCAATAGTACTGATATGAACACCCCTCCCCTTCTTTCCCCCTAATTTTCAAAATGCTTCTTAGTTTGTGTGTGTGGTAATTTTAGCAAATAGCAAAATGCTCTCCGTGAGTGAGAATTTGCTTCATATACCGAAAATACAAATTGGATAGAACGATTTTGATTTATTAGTGTTAATCACATTGCTGCAGGCTTAGTGGGTGTGCATGTGTTTTATTTAGGTTTTTTTTTCTTTTGCTAATAATTAATGAAACATGTGTAACTTAATAGACCACCAGTAATACACAGAAATTGAAGGAAAAAAATGTTAGATGTGTGGGGAGGATTGAGATGTATGTGATTAATCAATAATTTGAGAATTTATCCTGTCACGTGAGGCTCCAAGAACAAGTAAAAGCTATGCAAAGCTGAGAAGATATGATAAACTATTCAAAGCCATTATTGTACATATGTGCCATTATCTTTCTTATGTACACTTATTCCTTACTAAGTGTTTCCACTGAACTTATAGCTAATGGAATAGAAACAACAAAGGGAAACATAATAATAACAACAGGCCAATTGGACCTCCTTGCTGGACCAACAACTGACCATTACAAGTGATACTTAATTTATGTGAACCCTTTCACTTTGCCATTTTTGCTGGTATTTCAGAATCCAAGAGTCAGGACCTTTAAAAATCCTAGTCATGTCCAACTGAATGCAATTGGACTAACAACCCTATGGTTTCCATCTGACCATCCCAGATAAGCAAAGCTGTTAGTGCCAGAAGGCGATGAAGTAGAGGTGAATGTCACAGTGTAGCTCTTCTTCTCATACAGTTCAGTGAAGCTAAGTGTATCTGGTTCAACCACAATTTTCACTGAGGGAGATTGGGATAAAACCGAAGCTTTATATGTTGCCGGGGTGCCCACGTTAGTTAGAATTCTGCTATATTTGACAGTGCTGGGTGCAGCAGAACCACCCCCTATGCCTGAAGCTGTTTCCAAAGGAACAGCAAAAGATGGGTAGTTGAAATCTTCCACCCTGTAGTTCTTCCTTGAGTCACAAGTAAAGTCTCTTCTTGCAGCAAGCTTAATTTGAGAGGAAGTGTAGTTCAAGGCACAGAAGAAGTTGAGATAGTCATCTATATTTGCATCATAGACAAGACCAGGATCAACAGCAGCAACAGGATCCACATGTCCAGCACCAAAATCAAAGGGTGTAGCTGGGCTTCCAGTGGCAACATCTTGTATGGTTTTCCCAGTTTTGTATGTTTTGTAGGCTGTGGTCATGAGGGCAGACCTTATAGCAGCAGGGCTCCATTCAGGGTGAGCTCCCTTGAGGATAGCAGCTAAACCACTTACATGAGGGCATGACATGGATGTACCTGAAATGATGTTGAAGCTCACATGCCTGGTATCAGCTGATAAACCAGTTGGTCCAACTGCACCAGTCCACCCAGCTAGGATGTTAACTCCCGGGGCTATTAGATCTGGTTTGAGTATCTTTGGTGTGATAACATTTGGTCCTCTAGAGCTAAAAGCTGCCACCACTGGGGATGGTTGAACCAGTAACTCGGTGCCTCCAAAAGAAATTGTAGCTGTGGGATTTGGAGAAGAGGAAACATAGCTCCTTATGGCTTCACTGGATTTTTGGCCTAATGATGCTGCAGGGAGGAGGTGGGAGTCAGCAACTAGCTCTTCTCCATATTCTTCACTGTTTGCTAAGATCATCCCAATGCCTCCAGCTTTCTTGACCACTAGACCCTTTTCCACCCTTGGAGTTCCTCCTCTTTCACATATCACAATTTTGCCAGCAACTTTTGAGGGAATTAAACTATCTGGGAGGCAAAGATACCCCACAGAAGAATTGCTTACGTTACCAGCATAGACAAGTGGAAGTCGAGAATCAGATAAAGATTTGCCGCTGTAAAGTGATGCTCCAGTGTGCTTCTTCCCATTTCCAAGGCTGATATAGGCAGGGAAATCACGGTCTATGGTACCAGCTCCCACAGTGATTATCCATGGTGCTACATTAGACAAGCTTCCTGGACTGGGCCCACCATTTCCTGCTGAAGTAGCAACAAGAATTCCATGCGATGTGGCTGCGAAAGCACCAATAGCAATAATATCTCTATAGTAATCCATTAAACTTCCCCCAATAGACATGGATATGATATTGACACCATCTTCTATGGCCTTGTCAATGCCAGCAGCTATGTCAGATGAGAAGCATCCACCAAGCCAACACACCTTGTAAGCTGCCACACGGGCTTGTGTAGCCATCCCTCTTGCTGTCCCAGAAGCTAAGCCAAAGAGGCTGGCTCCCTCAACTGCCGACCCTGCAGCTGTAGTCAAGGTATGACTTCCATGGCCATCATCATCCCTTGGTGACCTTGATTCTGTCTTCTCATCAATAGGTCCAAGAGCTGATTCATACCCTTTATAGAAACACCTTGCACCAACAAGTTTCCTATTGCAGCTTGATGAATTCATGTTGTTGCCAGTTTCACACTCACCTTTCCAGCTACTTGGTACTGGCCCAAGTCCTGTGTCATCCAAGCTTTTTAGCTCAGGCCATATACCAGTGTCTATTACTCCTACAATCACCTGGCTTTGTTTCTCAGAGGCAGGTAGAAGAGTACTAGTTTTATCCAATCCAAGGAACTTTGGTGTTCTAGTTGTGTGAAGCTCATATCTAACCTCTGGGATGACAGAAAGAATTCCTGGTTGTTTTGAGAGTGTGTCTGCTTCTTGGATTGTTAGCCTTGTGGAGAAGCCATGAACTACATGTTTGTATGTGTATAGCATCTCTGCTGAGTCTGATACTGATTTCAGTGAGGAGTCATACCAGTTGAGGTGATCACTGAAACTTGCTGGCATGGTGGACTTGTCCATGTGAACTATGTATGTCCTTTTGGCTTGCTGTGTATTCTTTTCTGCTATGGTGCATATGCTACAGAAAATCAGCAGCATAACAATCTGAAGAAACTTGAAAATCAGCATCTTCATCATGTCACTTTGCTCTGTCTTTCTCAACTCTCAAGTAGTTTTAGCCAACTGAATCTTTTGCTTCTTCCGTTTTTTGCTTTTGATATGCAGAGATATATGGTATTTATTGATGTTGGTTTGGAACTGTTGAGCGTAAGATTCTTTTAAGGGTAATGTACTAAATTACTAATGGCAATGAGGAGTCACATTAAGAGAGATTTGTCCTCAAAACATCGAATAAAATATAGACAAAGACAACAAGTTATAAAACGTAATTAAGACGAGTATTGCTAAATTGGATCAATAATTTATTGTGAGTGCTTAAGGCATCACGAAATGGTATTTTTCGACCTTCTCTTTTTTTCCAAATGAAAAAGAACATGCTAATTCTAATTTATTTCTTTTATGGCCACTTCACTACAATAAAAGCAGGGTCCCATCGTGATGAAAAAGAAATCTCTGAAATTTTTGGCTTTTAAATAAATGAAAATAAAACTAATTAATAGAATGAACCAGGAAGATTTCATTACAAGGAAAATCTACAAAAGATCTCATATTGCAGGGGAAAATGTTACCTCCAAAACTTCTTGTTACTTTTTCCCCGTCTAATGAAAGAAAAGTAGTTTATTTATTTATTGTTCTTTTGAAAAGCTAATTTAAAATAACTGTTGTGGCTAATTGAATTGAGTACAAGATTCATTATGTGTTTTAGTTACCTACAGCTCTTTCATTGAAAGGTACTTAAGAAAATTTAGTACAGCTGTTGATCACAAATAATTCACATCCATGCATGCATGTCAATTCTTGCAAGAATAATTAGATCTATATTTAATTTACTCTTTGTCCTTGTCTCTTCTGATTATGTAGCACTCCACTTTAAAATTATTTACACGATTTCATTAACCAATCACAAGAAGATCTACTATATAATTAAACTTCAAACATGCGATTCATTTTTAACTCTTTTGCATTGCTCTTCTCTTTCTCCAACCGTGTACATAGCTTACTCACACATCCATTACTTTATTGTTTTATTATATCATTCGTTGTTTTGGAGATGTCTCTCTGAGCAATAACTAATTTTCTTTCAAAGTGTGTAGAGATAATCAAAATGAGTATTATCTTTTTTAATAAAGTCTTTTTCACACAAAGACAGTCATAAATTGAATCCATAGCATTGTATTTAAGGGATCAAATTATCTACTAATTATCCGGATTATGTTGGTTTTTCTCTTAATTGTTCTTTATATATGAAAATGATTTCCTTTTCCAGTTGTTAATAATGTAACGGATGTAGCATTACATTAAAGGCTTGACCTATATAACTAAATTGTAGTTTTACCATTAAACAAATTTGATATTGTTATAAAATGGAGACTAACAATAACATGTAGGTGATATTGCAATAGGTGATTGTTATAAAAAAAAAAAAAAATTCTAAAGCTTGGATAAACTTCACATGTTATATTTCTCCTTCTTCAATAACCTCATGCTGAAAATCTTTCAGTTACTTGCAAAACATAGCTAAATCAAGCCAATGAAAGAGAATACCATTTCAAGTCGGATTGATTGATTTGGCTACATAAAAAGAAAGGGTTTTGCATGATCAAAGACATAGCCAAAGCTTATCCATATCTCGCAATAATTGACACTTTGCTTTTTTCAATATAAATTATGTACTAAGCAGTAATCCCACTACGACACAAAAATATCACCCCACATATTATTCCTGTTAAAGTTGGACAAAACTTTAAAGTGGTACGATCCAATCAAAGAGAAATCAAAACGAAGTGATACTTTTGCTTTTTGACAACTAGTGGTTAGGACAGGCGAGTAGAAATAGGGACTATTTCCTTTACATCTTGTAGCCTTTATTAGTAGGCTTAACATAATCTTTTTAACTTATAAAATTTATAATGAGTGTACTTTTTCATGCCATAAATATTTTTAAAAAAATTAATAAAAATAAAGTTACACTCTTATCATTTAATTTGGATAAATCATATTGAAATTTTCTAGATTTAATGTAATTATATTTGATATCCTTCTATTTATAGAATTATCAATAACTTTATTAAAAGACAGGCTAGTGCAAACATTATAAAATTTTAACTATAGTTTTATAACTAAAAAATATCAAATGTAAGTGCACGAAACTAAAGAAAGTGAACATAGTTCACTCTTTAACTTTTAGACAAAATAATAAATCCTTATCCAACACATTTATTTAACTTGATGATGGAGAAATGAAAGATCAAAAGTTAAGACAATGCTAGTTAGGCACACCTTTTGGCAACAAATAACAAACCACAGATTTTGCACTAAAAAGAAGCTTTCTTCAAGCAAAAGCTCTACTTTGAACATTCTCAAAATTAACTTTTCTAGAAAAGTAAGTTAATCCAAACAAAACACACAACTAGTCCACAGAAATTTACAGTGGAAAAAGAATTGACATGACCTGAATGCTAGTTATAGTTTACATTTGGAGAAACTTTTACGTAGCTAAATACAGATTTAATATGTCACACAACTTATTTATAATAAAATTACTTTTCACTACTTTTATTGAAAATACAGTAACTTATAAATTCTAATAATTTCATCGTGGATATGCTTAAATGTAAGGTATTAAATTCATATTCTGAAATTTCATCATTGAAAATTTCAAATTGTAATAAATTTTTCCCAGAAACAGAAACTACATACACTCTGGTCTCTCACGGTAGAACAATTTTCTTAAATTCAGGAGTTAAATTATATATATTTTGATTAGATAGTTTAATTTTTTTACAGTAACTATTGTCTAATCACATAATCCTATTTTTACTGATATAGAAAAATATGATTAGATTATTTTATATTGTCAATGCTTGAAAATTAAATTCTTTATTATAGCAGGTTGAATTTGGTAATCAAATCGTATATCATATATATTTTCTATTTCATAAATAAATTTGTTATATCCCGAACTTTTTATCAAGAATGAAATTGTAGCCCCCCCCCCCCCCTTCTCTCTCTCTCCTCAATTTACATCTTTTGTGCAAGGCTGTAACTGAAACGAAAATTTGTCCCAAACTGTGAAGGCAAGGATCAAATCAGAAATTGCTAAGACATTGTTCATGATAGTTACCGAACTGGGATAAAAGTTCCAGATAAGAAGATGGATTGCTGAATAGACAAAGCGAGAAAGTCGTTTAATCATAGAGAGAAAGAGCAGACACGTTTCAGTAGCAGCTTCTCCAACTCGTTAGCTTGTTCGTTCTATGTGCCTTATTCTAATTAGCTGGATTGGACCTACCACACATTAATGCTAACTAAATACGTGTTAAGCTCCAAAAATCGTGTCATTTAGTATATTGAAAAGATAATGTGTTTGGAGAGTAACTATTATTAATGAAGAATGGAGGGGTACATTGGTTGCCATTAACTTGCCGCAATTGAACATTTTTGTTGAGTTTAATTACATGCACTTCACCAATAGTTAGTGCAAAATATTTTTTTTTTTATTTTGATACCTAAAAGGTTTAGGTGAAATTAAGAGAAAAAAAAATTCATCTCAGTTCAAGGTCTCTTGTATATGATTAAGGAAAATTATTTTGAGAGTCAGAATTTTTTTTAACATTTATTTATCAGAATGATGATATATATATATATAAAACTTTAATTATTAAATTGGTCGAATAGTTTTATTTCATTCCATCGTCGCCCTTTATTTTTATTGAAAAATGGCCTTTTTTAAGGGATATATTACTCATGGTTAAATTAAATTAATTTGATCAAATAAATATGTAATTAAACCATGGTTAAAATATGATTGAAATAAATTATATTTAAACTAAAAGCGTATTCGTTATGCAGTCTAATCAATTTAATTGGAAAGTTTAATTCAATTTTTCAAAAGCAACTTCTTTAGGGCCCTTTGCTTGAACATCTGTCTTGTTGAAAGATACCATTGGGTCCCAAATTTCATGAGAAACTCAATAAAGTGATACTATCATACATCAGCACGCAATAATACAAAACCCCGTTTCAGGGGCCTTAATCATTCGGGTAAACAACAGATTTTCTAAACAATAAATTCAGTCAATTCTCACCATGCTGGAATTGTTGGGGGTTAACATCACTCCAGAAACATTAATCACTCATTGCTTGAGAATAATGTAAACGCTTGGACGATTCTTCCATCATCATTTTTTTCTTTTTTCAACTCTGACGGCACTTTTCACATTGGCCAATAGTTGTCGAATCAATTTCAATCATATAACATCTGTGAGTTCCATGAGAAATGAAAGAACCAGCAATCAAGAAGGAAAGAATAGAAAAAAATAAAAGAACTAACGGTTGTGAGAAACGTATACATGATTCAGGCTAATGAAATCTGATCTTTGCTTTGTGGTCTCTAATCAAGAAAATGACTTTGATCTCCTAGCTAATTTATGGGTATTTTAATTTCAAGTCACTAATTTATGGATGGATTTAATTTTGATATACACTTAGGGTGTATTTGGTTAAAGGATAAAAAAAAATACTAGATAACCAAAAATTTTTGCCAATATTTGGTACTTAGAATTAGGGGTATTCATGAGTTGGGTTGAGTGAGTTTGAGAAAGTTTTTCTGTCGGACCCACTTATTCAATTAGCGGGTTGGATTGCGTTATGCTAAACCCGTGTGTCTAGTATACTATGAATTTTTTTTTATCAATATATATAATCAAATAATTATCTTCTAACAAACATGATAACGATACGATAAGTCTCAAATATATAAATTTAAAAGAGCATAAATAATATATGTCTATTGAAATGTTGGATGGACAAAACATGATCTTATTTTGACCCCAAAAAATGGATGCTGGTAATTTATTTTGCATCTTTTCTTAAAAAAAAGTATAGATGTATGTGACAGCAAACTATGAAAAATATGTGCATTTTTTTTTTCTTTAAAATTGAGAGGGTTGGTTCGTGTGGGTTGAAAATATGCGACTCCACAACCCAACTCATCCCTTCTTGGTTGAAAATTTTCAACCAAACTCAACTCATGAACCCAACCCCCAACGTGTACTTTTTGGGTTGAATTGGGTCAAAACCCATGGGTTTGTGGGTTGGTCTGACTAGACCCTACTCTAAATAGTGTTATAATTGTTTTGTTTTAAATGAATGTATAGGTCATATCACTTATTCCATCCAATAATCTTTATAATTTCTATCAAATATTCCTCACATAGTTTCTAGACATGTAGCATTACTCAGTAGTAAAAATTAACAGGGAATTTTTATGAATAAACTTCGTATGTAATTTCACATATAAAACTCATCAATTGAATCAAACACACTCTTAGTAAAGAAAATAGACAGCCATTTAATTATTTGTTGTAAAATCATAACAAAATTTTTTTTGTAATAACCACTCCAAAAATTACATAGAAGATGATATTTGATTAATTGAAAATGTAAAATTTTTTATACCAACAACACATCAAAATTAACATTTTAATTAACTCTTTAGTTTCCGATAGTCAATATTATGAATACTAAATTATGAAAGCCAAAACAATAATAACCACATCATTAATATATATCATTAAGATTTAAACAAATTTTTACGTTAATATAACACTTTACACAATTTCTCTCTTTTATATGTAATTGAGACCGATCATTCAAAGATTTACAATAAAGTATATGACAGCTGAATTTAAATCAATGATTAAATTAAAGCGAGTGTACATGTCTTTCAAAAGTAAACTGATCACTAGTTATAGATCCCAATATGCGCAACTCTTCACAGTGATTAGGATGTCAGAATCTATTATATATATATAATATACAATCTGTACAAATCCCAAACTATATATGGTAGCTAATAAGTCACATTCACAGACAAAAACAATTTGAAACCAGTTGTAAAAGTCGTTTCATGTTGAGTGATGGCTTTCCTCATGGACCTTATTAAAATTGACAACCAACAAAGTTAACTGCACGGATTATAATATATCAACTAAACTAAATTAGAAAAATATTTAATTTTCACATACAGATACTGTGTAGCGACCAGATAACAGTTACATTCACTTTAACGTGCAACACATTATTATACAGTATTCTCCAATGATACAACCAGAGGGTGACCCAACAAAGCTGAGAAACAATAATGTGGCAAGAGATAAGGGTCTTGAGACAAGGACAAGGTCGAAAAATGAAAGACAGAGACATCTTATGCACCTTTTTATGTTGTTGTAATTTGTTATTTTCAGCAAAACAAAAGACATTATATTTTCAAAGTTTGTTGCATGGTTACCTTAATATCCAATGAAGAGGTAACATATCAACTTGAAATTGGTTAATATGGTAGGCAATTTGGTCCCTCAACCAAATGTCTCGAGTTCAAACCTCCTTAATTAATAGAAAAAATAATCATTGGGAGGCTACTTTCCATTTTAAGGGACCTTAGTCAAATTCAGTCTGGATTAATTGAGTTTTTAATAATAAGACCTTGATACCGGTAGTTCAATTGAGACAAAAACAAAATGACGAAGAGCTATCATGCATGACAGCCAAAAGAAAATTGAAGAGGTCACATAAAACTGATCCATGAGCAATAACTATTTCCTTAAACAAAATGATAGTTTCCCTTCTTTTTCGAAATTCACACGAATAATGTATTTTTACATGAAATATCACTTGCTCTTATTGTATTTGTAAGCGTAAGTTTTATCTCTCGGGGGGAGAAAAAAAATCCTAGATAAAATGCATCCAATAATAGAAACTTTAAGCATATCTTTATTATCTAAAACTTGTTTGGAAATTAGAAAAAGGAAAATTCATCAGATGATCAGACATGATGACCAATAGGGGGGAAAATAGATAAAGGAAATTTTATCATGTCTCTATTTGTAGTAGTATCTTTACTTAGGTGGTAATATTGGTGTTTGTTGAATAACAAAGTGTGGGGGTACACTTCACTTATTATAATTAAGTATACCAAACTAAATTAAGTTTGTTGTAAGGCTAATTAATCATAAAACTCTCTCAATTTCTCTCTCTACAAATCAAACTTTTAAGCATCCAACTAAAATTGATTTTACTATGAAATTTTCAAAATTTCAAATTAGTTCTCAAAATTTATCTTAGCAAAATCATATTTTAGTCTTCAAAAGGCGTATGCATATAAGAGAAGTGAGAAGGTTCAAGTCGGGTTGAATTTGAAGAAAAATAAGTCTAACACAATCAATTGAGATTTAGTTGTGTCGAGTCGATTTTTTCAGAAAAATATTGAAAATAAATCAACCCAACCCAACTTAAATCAGGTTGGGATGAGTCGGGTTATTGGGTCACTCTAAAGATTAAAACAAGAATAAAAATTGAAATTTAAAATTATGAGAGACCAAACCCAAAAACCTTCTGAGCATGATACACAATTCATGCCAAGTATGGGGGTTGAACTGGCTACCCCTTGCTCTCTTTGCCTCAACCTTCGATGATTTATTTTTGAATTTTTTTTCTGATCCTAAGAAACCGAAGCAGTGGCAGAGAATTTTGGATCATAAACTCAAGTAGATTCATGGGCCTTGCTATATCTCAGGTGTTAGTCCATAAATGAATTTATTAAATTATACACACATAATTAAAATTAAAAATTATTACTAGAAAACTACATATAACAAATCACGTGACTGTCAATGTTTTTGGAAACTCACTTTGGGTCCGTTCGGATAATAGTGTTTATGAGTTTTCTTAACTCTCCAAAAATCCAAAAGTTACATTTATCCTATTTAGTTGAATAGCTTATTATTTATTGAAAAATCATTTTTAGTATCTTTTGGGAAGTTATAATATTTAACTTCTCAATAAATGCTTTTCAAAACACTTAAAATAATTTTTTTTCAAAAATGGCATTCTGAGAAGGAATAATATTTCAGAGAAATCAATAAATAAGTTTACAGAGTAAAAGTGACATTAGGATAGAAGGAGTGGTGACTACTCCTTCCTTTATATTGATACCATACTCCAATCTTGTATTTGATTTTTTTTTTTTTGTCTGAATCAGTGAAGTGATTTTTTTTTTATACCATACTCCAAGCAGTTCAACACCTGTACTCTTAAGTGCAAAGTCTCATATTTGAGTTTAGTGCATAAAGAAAATTTGATATGGTTATATCATACAAGCTGCCTTCTTTTAGGGGTAAAAGATGACATTAGTATGTTTGGTTAGGGGATAAAAATAGGATGTAAATTTTCTTAGATGAAATCTATGTGTAAAATTACACATGAACCTCATTCATATGAAAAATTTATCTCTATTTTTACTCTCTAAACAAATATACCCCCAAGATGTTAAATCCTTGAATTAATCGTTAAAATTTACATTCATTCACTTATGTCTCACTTTGGGATCCAAATTAGTACTGGATGCTGATCAAGGCTGGGCCTCGATAACCATTTCTTTTGTATGAAGCCCCTTTCATCGCAACCCCACATTTGCTTGCATGCATGCTTAATGCTGCTCTAAATTTGGATTTCTATATAAAACAAGTTCTAAATTGCCTCTGAAGAGTTGTTAAGAACATATTTCTTAACAAGAGTAAAGCGAACTTAAACAAAGATATGTCATTCCAAGTGATGCACCAACACTTCAAATGCTTCAAATCCTACGAAAATTTACAAAACATAATCCGAGTGTTTTTTTATGTTTATCTTTGTCTTCTTATGCCATAATAATAATAAAAAATAAATAAATAAATATGAGATGATATGTTTCTAATAAGAGTAATGATCTATTATCGAAAAGTTATTGTGCACTTATTGTAGGAATCATGATAATTCATTGAGATTTTCACCCTCTTCTTGTTTTTTTTCTCTTTTTTTTTTAATTATTTTTGTCTCATTTTTTATGGTTAACAAATAACAACTCCTCCGTACATTTTTTGTTTGGGATTGAATTTGTACCAAATAGCATCACTTTCTAGTCAAGCAAAAGCTACTGGAACAATCTATATAAGGAAATTCATCATAATAAGTTAATTACTCTCTTTTATCTTCTTTTCCCAGAATTTACTGCAAAAATAGCATCAAAAAGAAAATCATAAGATGAGAAATGTTATTTGTACTATTTTTTTGAAACATTTTTTAAAAGATACTTTGAGATATCCCTTAATTAAACATTGATTGAGAGGGACTTCTCTCTCAACCAAAATTTAACATCTAAGAGTGTTCTTTTTTCAAATGTTCCAAAAAGTAATACAACTAATAGATAGTAAATCTAACACGTGTCTGGATAACCATTTCACATTAATTAATAAGAAGAAACCAATAAGTGCCTTAAATTAAACTAAATTGGTTACGTTGAGATATTGCAATGGGAAGCAGTACAACATTTACTAGGAATAGCTACATAAGAATATCAATAAATTAGCTTCAACAACCTGGAAGTACTAATCTTCAGAAGCACATAAGAACATATATACATGCATTTTTATTTATGTACAACGCATATTAACAGTTCAATATAAAGACACTTCATGATCAGCATATGCCTTAGGGAACAAAGGAGAAAGGAAACAGCCCAGGAATCTTGCATACTTGGAAACAAACTTTCAATCTTTGGAATCAGCCTTCTCTTTGCAGAAATAAATGCAGGAAAATGGCCCATGGCAAGGGATATAAGCTGAGAGATGCTGTCATTTCTTAACCTGAAAATTCCCATGCTAAGCTAACTAACAATAATCAACCTAGGAATTTCGGTTATTGAAATAAATCTAAGCATGGCATCAAGCAGAAAACCAGATGATTATATAGCATGGAAAGTTTTAAACACCAATACCAAATTTATTTTTGTCTCTAAAATGATTAGTGTGTCTAAATGTTCACTTTACCTTATGCTGAAATTTAATTTAGTTATGAAAATTGGGGTGTTAAATAGTCTTAGAGATATAAATTTTATTCTATCTTATGCTTTCAAGAGTTGGAAATGGACATAAGTAAATCAAACAATGTTAGAAGGATTGCTTCAGAGATCAATCCCACTTTTACAAGATTAATGATATGTCTTCAATTACTAAAAATTCCTTCAACAATTTCCTACCACGGTATGCTATTTTGTCTCCTCATTTTAGTGCATGTCTCTTAACCACTGATTTAGACTGAATAATAATAACACCATGATTCTTAATTGGGATTTAGCCATCAGATAACATCTTTTGAAATAAGAATCAATATTATCTAGGCTATTCATTGTTCATTAATGCATCAGTATGAATGATTTTACAATCTTACATTGTTCTCCAAATCTGTCTCTTCAAGTGTGCTATGGTCCCGGGCACCAGACTCTTGTTCAAGTTCCCTGTAGGGAAGATGTTGTCAACATAAAATCAGATATACAAGAAACAAGCAGCACAGAATATAACTATAGCAATCAAACCAGAGATACATATAATAATGGTAATACAAAAGGACAGGTAAATACTCAAATTAATCCTCCAAAGATATATGCAACATCAAGTTAGTCCTCAAAATATTACGGACATCAATTTGGTCCATCAATGTTTAAAGGGCAAATTACACTGACCTCTGCTTGAGGTTTAGTGAAATTCACTCAAACTCTCTTCTATTTATAAAATTTGCTACAGAAATTTATGGGTTTGTGAAATTATTACACTAACCTCTGCTTGAGGTTTAGTGAAATTCACTCAAACTCTCTTCTATTTATAAAATTTGCTACAGAAATTTATGGGTTTGTGAAATTATTACACTAACCTCTTTTAAATTTTTGAAATCATTAAACCATCCTCTCCTCTATTGCACTTTGAACAATACGTTCAGGGGAGATCAATGTCACCAAGACAAATAAATGAGAGTCAAGTGAATTTCATCAAACCTTAGGGAAAGTCAGTGTAATTTGCCTATATCTAAGATAAACATCAATTCAGTTCTCCAATGTATGTCTAAACATCAATTTGATCCTTAAATTGATGGTTATTTTATAATAAGAAAGACTAATTCAAAGTAAAAAAAATCTTTAAAGGACTAAGTTGATATCTCGCTTATCTTTCGAGTATCAGTTTGAACATTATATATATATAAAAGGACTAAAGAATATTAAGTATTGACTACCTTTCAGTTATGATCATTTGTTGATGAGACAAAGATGTGCTCAAATCAGGAGCAGCAGACTCAGAAACTTCTGACCCTTTATGTTCATGTTCACTCATTCCCTACAAAGGGGGTTCACATCAAATCCTCCATTGTTCATGTCACTTAAAAGATACTGAAAGAAAACATGCATTAGCAGCACAAACTCACAGCAGAAGAAGAATCCTTCTTCCATCCAGGAACTTTATCCGAAATAAGGCTGATATACTGCTCCATAGCAACATCTGGACTCATGTTCCCCAGCTTTTGCCAAGCATTCCTTGCACAATGCAATCACTACTGTCGATCATTCATACAAAGCAGCTACCAAACCTGTTATTATAACTAGCAATCAAGCTATACCGTGTAACTTGCACAGCACCACGGTCTTATGTGTTTTGTTCACCTTGATTTACCAACTTTTAGTGTTCTACACAATTTTTTTTTTCACTCTTGAACAATCTTGGTGTCTTTTATCTTAATAGCTAGAGTCACTCTGAGCTCTTCATTTAAATGATTGTTTTTCATTCGTCAGCCTAAATTTTGAGTATGATATAATATCTCTAGAGGAATACCAATGACATGCAAGGAAAGTAACTTCCCATTGGTTACTTTGCCAACAACGCCACAGCCTAAGTGTTATTTATATGAACTTATTTGTACCAAAAAGCGTTAACATACAAGTTACATAACTTTGGCATGGTTATGAGGTCAAGTTAATCAAATCCTAATGTTGACGCGACTATACAAAAAGTCAACAATCTCACCTAGTGTCATCCTAATGTTTGGCAAAAACAATTTCCGCTTTCCACAAACAAATTTAGGAAAGGGGGAAAAAGAATGAAAACACCCACATAGAGTAACTAACAAGGCAATGCAAGTTAGGCAAATCAAGAAAGCAAAACAAGAACCAACCAAACCAATTACCAAACATATATAAATTGCAAAACACTTATAAAAAGGGTAGTTAGGAAATTTTGATTAAAACAAATTGTTACCACTTGGCACGTGCAGAAAGCTTGAAAGGCATTGGCTGAGGCTCACGACAAGGCCCTTCTGTTGCGATCTTGTGAAGTCCGTACAACTCCATTTGCACATCACCCCCCAACCCGTCACCGCCCACAAATTCCGTAGCCATCATGAACGCTTTCTCCAACTCGCTCCTCTCAATCCCTTCCCAATCATCATCATCATCATCAATCACAACATTACCATCATCATCTTCATCATCATCTCCTTCCTTTACATGGCTCTCTTCAGCAGAAATTCCCTTCTCGTTGAACGGTTCCACGGCGGTCTCCTCTGTTTTCCTCTGTTCCTTGAAATCCTTTGTTTTCCTCTGTTGTTCACTTTCCTTTACACCACTTGTTTCAGCGGCCGTTTCCTCTGTTTTCCTCTGTTTAGTACAATCCTCTATTTTCCTCTGTTGTTCGCTTTCCTTTGAACCACTTGTTTCAGCAGTGGTTTCCTCTGTTTTCATCTGTTGTTCACTTTCCTCATTAGTCTCGGTGAGTTCTTCTTCTTCTTCTTCTTCTTCCTGCTCCTCCACGTGTTCCTCTACCAATACACCAACGTTGGAGACTCCAAATTCAACTGCAATGTCTTCTGGCATCACTGCTTGCAACTCAACAACAACCCTGGACTCAACTTGCTCTTCTCTGTTTTGTTCTGTTTCCTCTTGTTCTTCTCTGTTTTGTTCTGTTTCGACATTTGTCGAAACCTGAATTGGACCAAGAAACTCGACCCTGCTCTCGCTCTGTGGCTTCTGAACCGTTAACCGTTCCCGCTGCATGGTAATAATGGGTTGGTGGGTGTTGTGAGAGTGAGGATCAGAGGCCATGGCCATGGAAACAAGCTTTGCAACAAGGAGAGACAGAAGAAGAGCCAAAGAAGCAGTGACAAAAAGATCGCTTGCAGTTACAAGCTCCATATTGTTTCTTTTCCTTTTATTGTGTGTTTAATGAAGCACAAGAAAACGAGGTGGTGGTTGTTGTTGTTGCTGTTGTTGTTGGGGTTATGAAGTGAAGAGGAACAGGGTAAAGGAACAGGGTTAAGGATTTGGATTAAAGGGTTGTTGTTATTTGGGAGAATTTTAAGGAAGGGAATGATTAGAAGGAAGGAACGAACGAACCAAGAGATGAGCAGAGGGAGAAAAGGATAATCTGATGAGCAGAGTAAAGCATATTCTGCGGTTTTTTTAACTTTATGCTTTTGCGTCCCCCTTGTATAATAATATACATATACATATATAACTTTTTTTTTTCAATTAAAATTTGCTTACATGATTTCTGAAAATTTCTAGATTTAGATTTTTAATATTATAAATAAAATTTATTTTTTAAAAATTAAAGTTTAGATTGAATGAAAGGTCAACTTTAATTTAAGATATATATATATATATACACACTTAGTTTTGATAATGGATCCAAATATATTTTTGAATTCGTACAATACTTATAGAGATATATTATTTTTGAGAAAAGATCAAAAAATCAAACTTACATTATTATGATGGATAAGTTGAATACGAAGCAATTCAACCTTCTCTCCTTAACATAGATAAAATTTATCTAATTGATCTTCTACTTGTACATCTATACAATAATAGAAGGGATGAGGTACAATAACTATCTATCTACTTTTGAGTCTATTATATAATAAAGATTAGCGTATAATGACAAAATATTGTCAAAATTTCTGATAAAGTATTGGGTAGAATAACATAATATAGAATACTAATTGATATAAAACTCAGTAATCAATTATTCTAAAAAAATTTAGATCTAGTATATTTTGATAACAAAATTGCGAGTTGAATTTTTTTTTTTTTTTATGTTGGGCTAGTAAATTCTAAATTGTGACTTAATATTTGTTTTTGTTGGCTTTGTAGCTTTTTGATTGGGGAAAGGCGTAGTGTGTTATGTGGGTGGTCCCATTGTGGCGAGGAAATGGGTGCAAGGTCATCAGGACGTGTCACACGACCACGTCACGTCCACCATGTTGACTCTTTCATCCCCCATCCTTATCTGATGGGGATTTTGGCTTCGGATGCATACATGCTTCTTCATTTATGAATGAAAAATGTTACTATATTCATTTGATATTACATATTCTATCGATTTACTTTTATTCTGTGGTTGACACGTGATCTAATAATAGATAAAAAGTGAGTCAATATTATTTTATATTAAGTGAATAAAAATAACATAATTTATTCTCAATTTAATTTTGTTTCATCATTGTGATAATGTTTGTGTTTGATTCTGTGTTTATAAAAGCTATTCTTGATAAAATTAATTTTGAGGGTGTGTTTGGTTAATGAGTAAAAATTAGGGTAAAAATTTCTTAAATAAGTATTATGTGTAATTTTACAAATGAAATTCATTTAGAAAAACTTTATCCCTACTTTTACTCCCCTATCAAACAATGAGAGAATTAATTTTAATCAAAAGTTATTTTGAAGCAAAATGACTTACGTAAGAATACCTTTATTTGAAAATTGGTTTGTTATTTGGTAGTATGAATCAAAATCACGTTGAGATGTGTAACAACTAAAAAGGATAAAGTTATTGTTTCCTCCATATTGTTTGTATTTTATTGTTTATTTTTAACAAATTAAAAGTATGTATATTATTCTAGTTTCTTGTTATAATTTATGAAAATATGAAGTGCAAACATAAATAATAAATATTTACTTATAGTACATACTTAATTTTAAAAAAAAGTATTTTCTTACGTGAGTTGTGAGGGATTATGAAGCTTGATGTTGTGCAGCAAGAATTTATATTTAGCAATCGATCATGCTGGTTTACCTTATGTTTTCTTGCGAGGATTTTTAGACTATAAACATATGAAATTACGTACCAATAACTAAACCGTAATCACATGGCTAGTAAATATAATAAAAACAATTTACAATAAATACAAAATCTTTTCACTAATAAGTTTATCATGGAAATAATTAGAAAACTCATTTTAGTACGCATTATTCTTCATATTTCTCTATGACAAATTTATCAGTAATACGAATAAAATCTCTTAACATGTAATTCCCCAATTATTCCAAAAATGTCTAACAAACATGGGTACAAATAACAATCATGCAT
This sequence comes from Dalbergia cultrata, assembly GCA_031216105.1. Lineage (NCBI taxonomy): Eukaryota > Viridiplantae > Streptophyta > Magnoliopsida > Fabales > Fabaceae > Dalbergia > Dalbergia cultrata. The sequence continues at coordinate 3,982,046 of CM062352.1, forward strand.
ATATAGTCTTTGCAATCAAAACATCATTGTAAAGTATTCTGAATTTTTTATTAATAAAAAGCTTATCCCCTCATGCACTAAGATTAGGCAATGTGAAAGAAACTTTCAAGGCTGAAACTTAACATCATGAAATTCATTGGCACGCAAACATCGTGTTGTATCACGTGCAGTATATTAAAAAGCAAAAAAAAGAACAAAAAGTCATCCACCGCCGTGACGCAGGTTACGTCACTATCTTCTTCGTTCATTTCCAAAGCGGTTTACCAATGAACACATGGATTTATTATATTAGCTTACCCTCAATTTTAAGCCATTCGGCATTATTTGTCAGCAATATAAGAGCCAATGCTAAAATTTGGAATTCAGCTGATCTCTGAAGTAAGAAAATTTTCCGGGGATAAATGCAATTCATTGGACATCTCCATGCTCCTCCCTTTATTCATCACAAAACCAGACAATGGTAAAATGCAAACATGATGCAGATATGAGGTGCCCTGCAGGGTGTAAACAGATTGGCTTGAATTGGAATTAAGGGAAAAATTAATCTGAATCGATCACTTTTTAGTTAGTTCAGGTTCATAATTTTATTTTTCAAAATCCGAACCAAACCGATCCGATCAACTTCGAGTTGGTTCAGATTGGATCATTAGATTTACTTATTTATCACTATTCTTTCAATTTTTACCAAAAAATTCACTAAATTGTAAAGTATCAAAATTTTATATAACTAAGTTCTTATATGTTAAGATGCTATATTTGAATATAGTATAACTTTATAATGATAATGATGTGGCATTTGTTTGGATCTTATATTACATATTAATAATAGTAAATAGTAAATAAATAATAAATACGAGTAAGTGCTATAGTTAGTAATCATTATCAACAACAACAACAACAATAATAATAAGATTGGTCCGAATTGGATTTTGGATTGAAAGATGTAAATCTGATGACCAAATCAATATGTATTTGATTCTAATTAAATCCGAACTAATTAACCCAATGACCCAATCCAAATCAATATAATCAGATTGATTTAGATTAATCGGGTTTATCGAGTTGATTTAATCCACTTGCACCCCTAACGCCTTAAAAGAAAATATCAATAACTTCGAAAGCGGTGACGAGTCCTGCCACCAATGTTACAATATCATCCTCATGAGTGATATATGAGCCCAAACACCACATGCGATATGAGAATAATGCTACGTAGTGTTTCAGGACTAATCAATCACATCTCCTATTTGTTTGCATGCTTATTGCCCGCCAATATCGTATCATTTGGGATGTGTTTTATTCCCCCTAACTAAACATAGACGGAAAGTACTTATCTCCAAATCATATCATCTTTGTTGCCCCACCAATCACTTCTTGCTACATGAAAGAAGGTCATTTAATAGCATTTAAAATTTTAAAACAGTTATATATTACTCGTCCAAATGTAGTAAGTAGTGATTGATATCATAGTCAAAGAGACATGATTTAAAGATAGGTGATTTCTATCCACCAAACACACCCTGCCCTCAATGGTAGTAAAAGAGATTATGCTCTCACAAACTAAACTCCCCAAGTCTCTTAAATGACTAAGCATATCAAGAACTATGATCGTTATCCAGAGGCCAGAGCTTTGATCGGACTTTTCAAACCTTACCAATCTAAAATCCACAATGCATTACCCTTCCATAACGGCTAGGATTGTTTGACGGAATTAGTTTGGTCAAATTTTTTTAGGTGACATTTTGAATTATAGAAATTGTGAGAGCCAGCAAAAGAGTAATTCTACTTTCTACGCAGCGTTTACAGCCATACAGCTATCCTTAATTACACAATTGACTCAATATCACTTTAACAGCAAACAAACTCAGATTGAGCTAACGTATGCAGAATGCAGTTGTGCTAGTAGCATAGCTCCTAATTAAGAGGCTGCGAAGTGACAAGTTTAATTGCACTGACTTCCAGATTTGCCTATTGAATATGCAAATTAAGAGCAAACACAATGAACCAAACAGGAGGAAATTAAAATTAACAGGTAAATTATCCGGTTATATGGGGGAGTGTATGTCAATACAATTTATGGTCAATATGGTGGCCTGAGGGGACCTTCTAATTTCTATTGGTAAGCATAAGATAATAAAAAGATCAGCAATAAAAATCAACAAAAAACCGAGATCACCTCGGTATTTCGTTTGACTTTTACTCGGCTGGGGCATCGGAATGAATCCTCTCATATAAGCGATGTATGAGTGGTGATTTAGACATCTGGGGTTCCCTCTCAAGTACAGCAATTACATCCTTGACAGAGATGCTTCGAGCTACCCTAGTTTGAGGTAGATTTCTCCCAAGTTTTCTGGCAGCCCCTATTGGAAAAGTAAATAGAGCAAAACAGAAATGAAAAAATGTAGGACATATAATTTGTAGGTATACAGCACTGATTTATTTTATTCATTATGATAACCAACAGTGCATCCTTGCAATTCTGTAAACAATGTTCTTTAGAGCCATGACGTTGGCAACATTATGCACAGTACTCAAAACTTTATACAACAGATGACCCCTTCAGAAACAAAGAATTTGGGAAAAGGAGGATATTCTACATTCAATTTTTTTTTTTATCAAAACAATATCAACTAAAAAAATAGAAGACTATGACATATATATTAGTTGTCGACTTGTTTCATTCTTGCTGAGATAATCTAATGGAGTCGACTTCCTTCTCTGATTCTCTCACACTGCTTTCCTCAAATTTTTTTCATCCAGGACATAAGATACTGGTGTCGGAAGAGGGTTATCTCATGGTTATTTTTCACAAGAACATGTCGTGTGAAAAGAACAATGTACACGACAAGTTGAAATAGGTTAAACCCTTTATAAATTTGTAGGAACCAATTTAAGTGCTTGCATCTATCTCTCTTCACATGACATGATCAAGTGGACGAAAAACAAGAGAGGATCCATTCCAACATACCAATTTAGTGCAATAATGATATCTAAAATTGATTGCCCTGTTGCAGTTGAATCTTTTTAAGAACTGAAATGCTAGATTAACAGCTGAAAAGACAGCTCACCTGATGTTGCTGGACCTTTTTTCTCCCCTTCTTGATTATCCTTTGCACCTTTCCCAGATGCTGATGGAGATTTGCGGTTCACATCTTTAGTCGGTTGAGAGCCAGATGATGTGTCCGCCCCACCTTCACGTTTCTGCCTGGCTTGCTCAGCCATAAGTTGCCACTTTGACAGCATGTCATCTCCCCCAACAGCAGCACGGGCTGCAACATTTGCAGCATTTGTCCTCATCTTGTCGTCCTCTTCCTTGTTTACCTGCAGCTTATTATAAATTAAAAAGATTTCCTATGCTGAAAAAGGGGAAATAAAAGAATGGGATATAAATACCTTTGTTGGTTTAGTACGACCCTCATCCTTCTCCTTGTCACCATCAGCTCCAGTACTGCCCTCGACCTATATTTAAAAATGGCATTACGGGGATTAAATGAGAGGCGAACAGGTTTGACATGCCAATATACAAAAGGCATACATGCAGGGGAAATGAGCATAGCAAAGGCTTATATCTTGTCAGTTACTCAACCAAATTTCCCAGAGGTGGAACTCACATCATTTAGTTTCCGAAGCTTCTCTGATTCTGCCTGTTTTTTCTCCCACTCCTCCCTTACTTTCCGATTTATTGTCATGATTTGCTGCCGAACATCTGAGGTGACAACAGTCCGATGTCTTGTCTTCTCAAAATCAACCCGCTAGTAGGAAAATTCTTGGAAATAAGAAATTTTATACAATTCTAAACAAATATTCAAGCAAGCAGATACAGAAAATAACTTACCTGCTTTGACATTCTAATCAGGTTACTTATCAGTCCACGCATCCTTTCCTCCACACACTAAAAAATCACTTTCAATCAGTAAGATTACATGTAAACCTACTTTAATGAGAAGTGAAACTTCGATTTAAATCTCACCAGTGACAAGCATCTCTCCACATCATTGCCCAAAGCCTTCAAGCCAGACTTGACCACTGCCAGAGTAATAACAAAAAGCAACTATAAGGCTTTGTGGGCGTCGAACATATCTAGATAAGCTCAAAACTAATAGTTAAAACACATAGATAGAGATATGACATGAATGGAACACTAACTAATCTCAATCAATTTTTTTTGTAGTGGAGCTTTCTGCAAAAGCAGTCTTTCCTCTTCTTCTTGCACAGCTCTTCGAGTTGCTTCTGAGACTCGGCTGTCCTCTTTGGGCCCTGAAAACAACTGCTCTTCCTCTTCCTGTGAAACAGAGAAACATAGAAACAACTTTAGATTTCAAAATACAAGAGTAAACATTGCCTATTTATTGAGCAATCCAGCTTAGTTTAATGTGACAAAGTATCATACCCTAAGATCAACCCCACTGACAGCAGTCACATCATTAAGCTGGTCAAGGCTTTGTTCTGCAGATCCTCCAGATGTCTTTTGTTTCTTACTGTAGGATAGAAGGCACATTATGCAAATCAACAACAGCAAGAAATTAAGAAACTAATCCAAAAATGAGTGCAGCATGATCCAGCTCCAGCAGAATAAGACATATCACCTTGAAGGAGGAGGTGAGGAACCAAGGGCTTCAAGAGGTTTCTTCTGGCCAACAGAAGGCTTTTTCTGTGGTGGCCTTGCGATAATACCAGAAGTGTTTGATGGCACCTGAGAGCTCAACGGATCAAATATAAAAGAGAGAGCGAGAGAGACATGGGGCAAGAATTAGGCATCAAGTACAAAGATATCATCATAAATATGGGGCATGCTCTGCGTACAGGGTGATACTGTGTATTTACCCCCAAAAAAGTGCCCAGAAAAAGAAAATTTGAAGTTCATATTTCCCAATAGCATATTGTTTTAGAAATTTAAAACATGGAAGCCCCAGAATATGAAAGGTAAGATAAGAATGACTTCTCATTATGTGCTTGTTATGCTTCACTGCAACTTCAATACATCAAAGGTATCTCATTATGTGTGTGGTCTATCAAGGGTTTCTTGTACATATACATGCCAGGGAAGGAGCAATTTCGCAAGCAACACAGCTAGCATGGAATTAATGAAATCGACCAGGTAGCAGCTTACTAATCCAAGCAAGTACAATAAAAATTGTGATCCTACTCAGTCCCATAATTTGATCTTTAGATCTGGGCTTTCGTGTCATTAGCACATCCTGTTATTGGAGGTACAATTAATTATCCAAGGAAAAGGAAATTTAAACTGTTCTAATCTTTTCTTGGATACTTAATTCTACATCAAAGATCAGTCTGTGAACTATAAAAAAAAAAATGACAAAAAAGAAGAAGAGGGAGGAAAAAGAATACTATCTGCAATCTCAGAACTAAATTACAACAAGTTTCACATAAGGACAGTGAAAATTTGATAGCTATGAACTACTCAACATTCCTGAATATGCATCTCCAAGAGAACTAATGTTTTGTACATTTACATTTAATATTCAATTGGTACTAAATGATGCATACTGCCTATAAAAACAAAAACTTTGATCCACAAAAATTTAGCCATTCTATTAGACAAGATCATATATATCAGTCTCAAACTTACCGAAACACTAGAGTCTGGTTGGGTTACTCCAGAAGGGGAAGCAGAATTGAGTGGCATTAGGCCTGTTGATGTTGTAGGTGGCATGCTTGTGGATGCAGGAAGACCTCTTGAGAACTCATCCTTTACAATTCCTTGATTGGCACTTCCTTGTTCAATCTGTGCAGAACTAGCAGAAGGCAACCCATGCAATTTAGACAAATTATGTCTAAGTTGCTGCTCAGTAGACAGGTCACCAGGTTCCTTCTTGACATAAGAACCTGATGACAAGAAGCCTGAACTTTGATCTTTGTTTGATGATGGTTGCCAAGTATTTGATGTTTGTTGGGATGCTGTATTGTTTACCAAAGCCACAGATCCACCAGGCAGTCTCTTGGGATCATTGAAAGAATTCTGCCGTTCAAGTTTTGGCATACCACTCACATTCAAACCTTGCGTTGCCCCACCTAAGTGGTTTGGACCAGTACCTTGATGTGGAATTTGACTTGTACGGGAATCATGTGTTTGCGGTCTGATAGATGAAGTGGAACTACTGGTTGCCCCCGAAAAAGGGATAAAATTACCACCACTACTTCCATATGCTGACGGGAAATGTAGATGTTGCTGCTGCTGCTTATTAAGTCCTTGTATGTGGATTGATGATCTTTCAGCTTCTTGACTATGAGTGTTGGAATTGGAAGATGGCAATTGGCTTGGTTGCAATCCTTGAGCTTCTACTCTAGCATCCGATTCCTGGGATTTTCTAGCATTACTCTCCATAGTTTGCACAGCTGAAGAAGCCATACGAGATTGGTCTGCAGCAGCATTCATACTTCTCTGATGCAGCTGAGCCAAAGCATGAGGATCATTAAATTGTCTTGCACCTGAACTAACATTTGGCATCCGAACAGGGTGCTGCTGCCCAACTGGTCCCTGGTTGGGTCTTGTCTATAACAGTAGAAAAGGATGATGAATCATAGCATCACATTGATATCAATATTTAACTGGCTAAATAAAGGTCATCCATAACACAACAAAACATGTTCTCCACTTACTTGTGCTTGCACCCTGGTTAATGCTAATCTAAGCATCTGGTCCCCTACAATACTCTTCATATGCCGCACAAAACTGTCTTTCGGTATTTCATCTTTCTAGAACAAAATGCAACAAAATTGACAACGCAGAAAGTTAGTAGCATGGGATATCTTCTCATGGGTTGGTCATAGACTATCACCACAAAGATTAAACTTTAGCACAGAAAAAGGGAGGGGGCCATCAAAGAACCAGATAGTGAGATTAGTTTGAGAACCCACCTTCAATTTAGTAAATAGTGTTTGAAGCTGCATGGCTCTGTCTTTGGGAAGTTGGGGGATCAAGATCGGTAGCAACAGGCCAAATGGCACCTGTTTACCACGATTAATTTGGCCGCTTGGCTGCTCAGTGACTGTAGCCTGTTGATTACTCATCTGCTGCAACTTCGCATACTGAGACTCACTGCTGGGGCTGGGGTTATGTGTTTTGACTACCTCATTATTAATGACTGGATCTTTTCCCAAATTATGAATTCCCACCGTTTGAGAATTTTGGAGAGAAACTTGTGCAGCTTGTGGATGGTGAGCTTCATCTTGCAATTGTTTCTGTGGCAAAGGAGGATTATTTACTTCCTGAGAAGCAACATGCTGTGGTAAAGGAGGATTCTTTGCATCCTGAGAAGCAACATGCTGTCGTTGTTCCGCAAAAGATCCATGTTGCTTTGGCTCCACCTCAGATGAAGGTTGCTCTTGCTGCTGTGAAGTCTTAGGCTCTTGATTTTGACCACCAGTTGGGATGTCATGGCTGGGAGTTGGCCACTGTGGTATTGACTGGCTGAATGTATTATTGCTTCCTTGAGACAAAACTGCAATTGTAAACAAAAAGCATGTACAATTCATAAATTACAAAGAAAATATTAAAATTCACATGCTCCAACAATCAATTAGGAGCAAAACTAAAACAACCAAGACAACTAACCATCAGCAAAAACAGAAAAAAGAATTCCAAAAACATGGAAAATTTGTAATATAAAAGACACAAGGTTAACACAGGTTGACAGAGCAGTGAAAAGGAAGTATAATATGAGTAAGAGAGAGAGAGAGAGAGTATTGAAACATGGAACTCCGAAAATGATGAATAGAAAAGAGGTTCCATTATTTGAACATGGTGATTTAGATACCAAATCAACATGTGTTGATATTTTTCAGATATGCATATGTCAGATTCAACATATAATAGTGCACATATTACATATATGATTAGTTCGCAACTTCGCATCGCCCAAAAACACTTACATAACTGAAATTCATGTTTATCTGTACATTAAGCACTTCATGTGGAATAGGGTGGGTAGGTGCTATATATAATTGAAAAAAAAATGAGAAAAATAGAGGGATACCTGCGTCTGAACCAGAAAGCTGCGAAGAAGAAGATGCATCTCCTCCTATATCTCTGTTTAAGGCAGCTTGGAAGGCTTCAACGTCCACCCCTGAATGCATTGTTTCATCCTGTGGACATATTCAAACAATAGTGGTAGGATTTGTTAACCCTAAAGTTCAACCAAAGCCCCATAATTTTCCCGCGAAGTAAAACAAATAAAAAAATAAAATAAAATAACAAAAGAACAGCAAAGGAAAAACCTCGTCATCTTCAAGAAGCTTCACAATTGAAGGGTCCATAGCGAATTCCAACCCCACCCTTTATCTTCTCCACACCATATATATAATTTTTGTTTCAATTTTGTGCCTATAGCACACAGAGAGAGAACTCATCAAACACGTGCATTGCATAATAACTAAACCAACCAGTAGCGAAACTCGTATTGGGGATGAAGCAAATTAACAAGGGGAATATTAACAACAATCGCTGAAAAAGTAATTTAAATTTTAACCTAAGAGATAGCAGTGTGAGAAAATTGGTTTCCCTGTTTGAGGTTCCGGTTGTTGCAAGCAAGCACACTTGCTTGCTCAGTTTCGATTTGATTTGAATTCAAATGCCAGCCTGGGCATCGAAATAAGATTGAGATCGAACCAAACGTGTTAGCACAAAACACAGTACTTTTCTGAATGAGAAGGATTTAATTTTGATGGACGAGGGTAACAGAAAACAATAAACACGAGGCTCCGATGGATCTGGAAAGAGTAGATGTACGCAGCCTTACCTTCACCAGTGCGGATGTATAAAACAATTATTGACCGTTTTGCAAGCAACCCGACGCTGCCGGAAATGTGGGGAACATGCACCGCCTGGGGTCTATACAGAGTGAACTCCGATTGGGCGAGTTTGACAAGGGAAGGGAGCTGGGAACTGCAATAGAGGGTCTCGAAACTATTATAGAGGACTTGTCGCATTCAGCCATTGAATTAGATGCTTATAAATTTATAATATTAGTCTCTGATTTTTTTTTATTTTCTTAAATCACACTCTGTCTGTTGTTGTAATCTCAGCTGATAAATTTGCTGTGCTAGCTTGAGGATATATGGTGGATTAATGAGGCACCCGATTATATTTGAGATTTGTTAGCCTTTGAAACCGGTGGTTTATGAAATTCGTATTTCATTTATAAAAAACTAGTGACTCGACCTGTATTGTCGAGTTGCCTTTTTATTGGTGTTAGTTTGTGAAAATAAAAAAAGAAATGCATAGATAAATTAACTCTGTGAAATATATGAAATTATTTGATATTATATTTTAAAGAAATTAAAGGTTTTTTTAATTTTTATATTCTTTTTATTACACTAAAAAAATGCTAGTTACATGAAAAAAAAAGAAGAAGTTGGGGATAAATGGGATTCTGATTGGTGGACTTGAAAATAAATTTTAATAAAGTAAGGAGACACTAAAAGGTGATTATTCACCTGAATCCCCTTGATAAAAGGTAGAATTGTATTAAGATGATAAATTAAAAAAAATTATCTACTATCCATGCAAATTAAATCTAAACGCTCTTTGATCATAAATATATTGATTTGATTTGATAATAACATAAAAAAATATCAAAATATATCAAAATTAAATTGATAAAATTTCTCAAAATAACGAATGATCTTGGATTATAGGGGTATATTATGAAAAATCAAGACATCAAGTCCCATAATTGGAGAAAGCAATGGCCCAAAACAGTTGGGCCCAATCTCAAGTACAATCTTATCACTAATTCTAGATATAGCAACGAACAAAATAAATGAGTACAACGTCCAACTTGACCGCGAGATACAAGGCCTCTTTCTTCGCCTTACGTAGCACTCTTCTGGGCTTCTTATTTTGGGCTTCTGTCTATGTATGCATTTCGTGTATCTGTTTGGCTGCACAAATCCTTTAACAGAAGTTCACAAAATGACTGCGATGTGCGTAGTGGGAGGAAAAACAAATCTTAACTAAAATTGTGTTGTTCGAAGAAAAAATTGTATTGCTTGCGAGGAAAAAAAAACAAAACAAACAAAAGTAGTATTGCTTCATTGCTTGGTCTGCTTTTGCTATTTGCTGATGTGTTAATGTTGGCAAAATCCTTCTAATTTTAGGTCCGATTGGATGATACTCCTTATGATTATTTTCAATTTAAAAAAAAAGCTTATATTTTAAATTTTTGTATGAAATATTCTTCTCATTTCTAGAATGTTAGAAATTCTCTGAAGTGAAAGATCCCTCACTTTAGAGAATAAAATAAGGGGGTTTTACTTTTTTATTAATAAAATAAAAGTAAGAGCCTCTTCACTTTATTCTCTCAAGTCAAATCTTCATTTTAGATGATTCAAATCTTTTCTAGACAATAGAGCACAGAAAAGGAAAAAAAAGAAAGAAAAATAAATTACTTTATAAGTTAAATTACACTTACATAAAATGAATTTATAAATCACTCATTTCATTTACTATAATTCTTTAAAGTTGAACCTTTCATTGCTCTTTTTTTTGGGTGAATAACCTTTCATTGCTTTAAGTGTTGTATTCTAGATAATATTATTATAATTAAATTTTAACAATAATTATTACAACGAATTGTATAAATATAAGTATTTATATCGCAAGTTGTGTATTGCACAAATTCTGACACTAGTCAAGTATAAATGGGATCTTAAATTGGAAAGATTTCTAAACACACCAAATGGGAAGGATTTAATGTTTCTTTTTACTTTTTAGTTCTACGTCATGGATGCACCCGTTAATTTCTTCACATACTTAGACTCGTTTAAGGCTAGATGTTAGCCATGGCTAAATTTTCTTAGCGAGGATCAAACCCTTAAGACTGATTAATAAAGAAGAAGACCCTTATTACCTCACCTCAATCCTGTGGTTATTTGATCATACAACTTATTATTAAAAAACTTTTTTAATACTTAATAAAAAGTTAGAATATCTAACTTCAAAAAAAATATTTTTTAAATAAGCATTTGTGTTATTATATATTTAAGTACAAAATAAATTATTCATAGCCATCTTTCAAGAAGTTTATTTCATAGAAAATCATGTAAAAGAAAATGCGACTTTCACATACTTTTCACAAGAAACTATGCCAATTCATTGAATATGATGCAAATCTCATCTAAATAGGATGCATATCCTGTCAAATATTAAATGAGATATGAGTTTATATATGTTGCAAATATCAAATCAAATACTCTCTCTTCTTTAAAATATTTGTCAACTTTTAGACATATTCATATTTTAAAATATTTATTAATTTCATATTTTAATAAAATAATACTGCTTCTAATTAATTTTACATTTTCTCAATATTATATTTAATATTAATGTAATATATTAATTAATATATAAGTATACATTAATTCATTCGCTATATTTTATTCAATTATCAAGGTATGTATCTAATATGTGCAAATAACATAGCTTGTAAGGAACGGAACTCAAGAACCTTAAATGCAGTAAGTATAAATAATAAAAGGCCGGTTGGAAGTTTCATTATCCTTCATTACTATGCTGTGCAAGATGCAGAATGAGTTATTGCTCTCTTGTTAATCTTGTGCTGCACAACAGTGAGGGGAATGAAGAGCCAGTCATTGATTAGCCTTCAATGCCGGCCCTAGGGAGAGGTTGTAGTGGAAGAACACTGGAATACGAGCCCGATACCATTAAAGACTGCTTGTTTTTGAGAAATAAGTATTGCAAGAACTTCATCCCAATACCAATATCAATTCCATTAGCTCGAAAGAGACTAAACAGAATATAATAAACTCCTTTACTTGTATATTTATTATTAGAATAGTGTTATTTGTACTCATATCTTGTGGGATACTATGTTAACATAATTTCATCTATTATTGAATGAGATGTGAATCTCAAATTAAGTAGAGTCCACACTCCATTTAATAAAAATAGGAGTGCATCAGCACGATATCACATAAATAATGAGTATAAAAAATATTTATTTTATTATTAATACATGAAATATTATGTTGATTCATATGTTATTTATTATTAGATGAAATATGAATTTTAATAAAATAAGATTTATTAAGGATGAAACAAGATATGAATCCACGTGACATTTCACGCAACAAATGTACAGATAACATTTTTAATAATTTTATTTATCTCCTCACATGACTTGATCAATATGGGTATGGGTAATAAATACAAGAGATAATACATTATGCCTCTTCTTCCTCCACTTTCAACTTAATACCTGCTGCAGTGAGCACAACCCGCTTCTTACTTCTACTTCCTTCTTTCTTTGTTTGTTTAAGAGCTCTAGAATAAGTTGTTTGAAAGGAAGATCAAGTTCTTGTAGTAGTTTGATATAAATAGTCTATCCCAGTAAACGTCATATTGTCCTTTTTGAGGTTTTGTTATACGAAGTATAAAGTGTCATAATGAAGGTTTCTGGCTTTTGTGCTTTGTTCTTGCTGGCTGTGACTGCTTTGGCATTCTTTAACTTCTTAAGCCCCACAGGTAGGTATCTTCTACATCCATTGTATATATATATATATATTGCAATTCTTTATTTGATTTGAGAAAATTTTGTGTTTTTGCAATAATGCAAATCTTTTTTGGTCTTTATCAAGTTACTAGTATTATCACCATGTAAGAACAAGTATGTAAGTTTTTTTTCCTAAAAAAATCTTTGATTTTTCTTTTTTCTCTGATCAATTTTCTTTTGAAATTGAAACCCTTTTAAAAAAATGTTTCATGGTTGCTTTCTTTTTAATTCCCTGTGAAATGCGACCTTTGTCTTCCCACATTATAATTTTGGAAAATAGATCTCTCATCTAAGATTTCACATGAGAAGATCATCTGCAAATTTTCATCATTTATAAAATCCTCTCATGTGCTTTTGTCCAAGCTTCACTTTCATAAGAGTCGGTGATTGAAATTTTACATATAATAAAGTTCTATGAAAAAAGGAGTCTCTGATTATTATTATTATTATTATTGTAGTTGATAAATCATTCATGTTATTATTGTGGTGATTCTCACAGCTAGTCCTGAATTTGAAACTTGACATGATTTTCCGCTGAATTTTCAGGTGCATGAGTCTTTTTAACCATACTAAGTACTCTATTTATGATTCTATTTATGATTTAAATGAGAAGATTAAAGAAAAGAAGCTAAAGAAGCGGAAAATTTTGCTAGAATTGAATTGTTAGAACTATGTGACATGCTATTGACTCTTAGATAAATGAATGTGACATGTCACTTCATTTCATCTAATAACCCTATGGTTTTTGTCCAGGATTTTGACAACAATTTTCTCATTATGTAGAATCTCTCAAGATTAAATTGCATTTTCTAGTTTCTGATTGAGTAAATACAAGTGCTTAGAAGTTAGAAGCTCTTATACATTATGGTTACATTGTATAAGATCGATGAATCAGGTGTTTTTCAGCCATTATTTAACATGCAATTCAAAAATTTCCAACCATTTTCTTTCTTTCTTTCTTTCTTTCTTCCGCCGCCCCCGGGGGGGTGTTGAAACTTGTTCAAAATGATAGACACTATCATTTTCCTTTGGGAAGCAAAGGCTACAGACTTTTCAAACCCATGACAATGATACTGTTAGCATTTTTATATCTTCTTATCATAAGACTCGCTTTATGAGTAGTTATATCTTTGGTTTGATTTTAAAAAAGTCCCTGATGATTGAGTTCCTCTTAGCTGCTTCTGCATTTGATGATGCGTATTGTGTAATTCACTCCAAATGGTGCATGCATAAACAATTTGCTGGCCTACATATTTTTCATGTTCTTGTGGATCATTCAAATGTTTGACTAGCAAGAGTAGATCTTATTGGATTCTTTATTGTTTATCTGTTTATGATAGGAGATTATAGCATCGTCTAATTGACGCAGCCTAAGTTAATTACTTGGTGGGAGAAGACTTTGTTGTTGTTATTGTTGTTAACTTATTGTGTATCTTCTTGACAATGAGATGTGAATGAATTAATCCTTCATGCATTTACCCCACCATATGTTTTTAAATGCAATTCAGATTTGGTTGCTGCCAACTATGGTTATAGTACAACACTGATCGTAGGAAGCAGGAAACTGAAGGTATTGTTGCTTTTAATAATCGGTGGACTTTTGCTTTAGCAGTTAAACTAATTGTATGGTATAAGTGTTCTCTTTTATGAATTTCAGGAAAATGACAATAATGGTACAAGCAACAATGAGGGTGATACTGGTCATGTGACACTGGAGGATTATAATCCAACTGATCCAGTACCAAGTTCTTCAAAGGCTTATATAAAACCAGCACCTATTGAGCATGGAACTCCTCTCATGCCATTTATCCCAAAACCTTCCCCTCCTAGCCCTGGAAATTTTAACTGACTTGTCCATGTCTTCAAGAATGCTAGTGGCATATGTGAGAAATGAAGAATATGAACTTCACTTTGAGTTGTTTTAGTCAGCATTTTGTACATTTTTCATGCTGATTAGATTTGCCTAGCTAGCCCTATATCTATATCCTTGTTTTTTTTTTTTTTCCGGTTACATCTATATCCTTGTTTTGCTCATGTTCTTGCTTTTTTTTTTTTCCACAAAAAAAAAGTACTTGTACCTTTTGGCATACTATAAAGTGGCCAATTGTATGTACTGTTATGTACGTACTTGGAATGATAATTAGCTGATCTTTATGCTTGTTAGCTTTGATCAGTGTTTATACAACTTCAGGAATGACCCTTTTTCATTCCTTCATTTATTTAAATATTGATCTTTACCATTACCAATGTAAATGTATATTCTCAAATTAAGTACTGTTTGTTTCTCATCAAAACTGAGGTAGATGGGTCCCAAACGTAATGGAAGCCTAGAAGCAGAACATAGCAACTCTGAAAAGTACACAAAATATAACCTTGAGTCCTTGACCCTTGATGACTACTAGCTTTTTACCTAGAATTCTCTGCCCAGGGGATTGCCAGTAGCTTTGGTTGCTTTGTCTTATATTTAGTTGCACCATACCAGTATGTCAAAGTAGACACCTAACCTAGGCTTAAGGCTTTCAATGACTTCAGTGCATTACTGTTATAGTATCAAAAAGTATTTTTGGATTTCCATTTTTTTTTTTGGTCTGGATTTTGGATTTCCTTATAACAGCTATAGTTATATATGAGGTCTTAACATGGTATAAAATTGTTCAACAAAACAATCATTAGTTCTACCAATATTCAGTCACGTACTCTAGTAAATTTATCAGTCTATATCAGTTGTCCATCATCCTATTTTACAGGAAGCTACATACATGAGGCTTTGTATTAGAAGGCTTGAGAATACGCATATAGGGGAAAAAATATGGAGCAAATAATTATGGGATGTTATTGACTTTGTAAATAGCATATAACATCCCAAATAAGTAAAGTGTTAAACAATTACAAGTACAACAGAGAAAAACTAAATTTTGTCCACGAACATTTTAGGCTGTAAATTTTTTTTCCTCTAAAATAGAAAATATGTAAACTTTGATTATTGAATTTACCACATTATAATTCGTCCAATTGGAAAGACTTACCCTTACCTCTTCTCCCTTAGCCTCTTCGCTTGAACTTGAGCTCAAAGGTAGAGTACTTGTGATACTATCAAGAAGACTTATCTCGACCTCTCACCTTTTAGCCTCTTCGCTTGAACTCAAGTTCAAGGTTGAAGGACTTGTGGTCCAGTAGGGAAGACCTACCCCAACCTCTCATCCCTTAGCCTTATCGCTCAAACTCGAGTTCAAGGTTAGAGGACTTGTGCTCTGGTCGGGGTGATCAACATCCCAACCCTCTTACTCCCATTCAGGCTTGGAGCTAGATTGACCCACCCCTGACCTTGATTGGCCTTGGATCGACCAAAGTACATGGACCGAATAAATTATATGTTTTCTATTTTTGGAACAAATTTATTACAACTTGAAAATTTTTCAATTAGGGATAAAATTGTAGTTTTTCTCAAGATAATGATTGCCTTAATCAATAGGTTTCCTATTAAAAGCTTTTATTGAGGATAACTACCATCAGCAATGAAAGCACTGCCATCCATGGAAATCCAAAAATTATCAAGAATAATTCTATGCTTGGGCTTGACTTTGCTGTTGACGATGAGTATCTTATAGCTTAAGCTAAAATTATGTCCAAAAAGAATGTCATCAGCCACTACAACTGGGATATAACTACTATTGGAAGGAAAGAGGCCCATCAATCCCCATCTCATCAAGCGTGTCCATTCTTTTTCTCATTTTGCTTTTCTTGACTCCCTAATAATACCTTGCAGGTCTTGGTGACTTTGGTCTTCTAAAGATATAACAGCTGTAGGCATCTAAGGTTCTTTCTAAGCCAACTTGTACCTTCTCAGTTATCCAAAAGATATCAATGGGACCAAGCAAAGCATAATTTCTTTATGGCCCCCAAGCCATGACCCTTTCAAAGTGAGGTACCATGTTTAAGTTCACAAATGATATTTAATAAGGTTAATGAAAAGTTACTTTTAGAAACTCAAAAATTATAGTCTGAAGTGTTTCCCAAGTGATGATGCTTTCAGAACTCCTAACTCGTGTAATTTCATATTAAGGGTTTGGTTTTAACTAATCATAAAAAAGTTAGTTACACATGCTTTTAAGTGGACCTCTTAACCAACAATTCCGCATATGTATGACTTTTTTCTTTCCCTTGTGATTTTATTCTCCTTTACTTACGATGTGCTCAACCTCCTAGTACTTTGGTCCAATCAGTTCAATTCTCTTTAGTAATTCTAACCATATGTATTGATATGTTTTCAGCAGACAAAGTTTGGGAAAATGGCAAAGTGAAGTGATGCTTAACTAAACCCAATACTTTTTTGGGTGAATCCAGGGTTTCCATCACCAAAAACATTTTCTAATCTCCAGATTTTGTTTCTGATCATGAAAAACCATCTCCATTATATATCACCAGAAATTGAATCCATAAGTAAATACTTAAATAGTTTAACTAACTATCAACTGTGTTAGGTTTTGTGATTCACCAAACATGATGCTTGAATCATTGAAATTTGTTGTTGAAATTAATTATGTTAGAAGTTGATTAAAATATATTTGTTTTTGTTATGTGGGTAACTATTATATATAGCAATCCGTGGATACGTAATTGGTCAATCTAGGTTGTTTAGAAGATATAGCAAACTTTGGGGTGGTTGGTCTATCACTCTATATATTGACATTATGTTTACTAAATTATCCACACAATGAAAGAGTTAGTTGGAAAATCATGGCTGCATTAGTTGGCTGTTTAAAAAATTTCATCCTCCTTTTATCTAAACCATGTGACATTGTCTAGTGATTAAGGTAATATGCTGACCCTAATGTCTGATTGTACTAACCAAATTAAACAGTAATTAAGAAGTTTTAAGCAAAATTGTAGACCACCAACTTTAGGCTGGGGCTATTAGCTTTGGGCCGAAAACTTTTAGAGGTATGAACTTGTGAATCAATACAGTGCTTTAGGAAATACCAAGGACCCACCTTAGTTCATGCCCTGCTAAAGCACTGGGAAAAAAGGTATAAAGAGAAGAGGAAGAACAAAGACATTGCAGGCAGAAGAATCCTGAAAAGTGATGTTTTTTTTTTGCTTAGCTCGCAAATCATATCAAAGTAGTCTTGTCCTAATGTTCCTTATTCTATCAATTGTAAAAAATGGGGGGTGCTTACTTAATCTAGTTGCACTAGCAATTGAACTAAAACAGTGATGATCACATCATTTGTAGTTGCAATAAAACAGTGATAACATCATCATTAGCATTCCCATTAGACAAGATGACCAAATTTGCCATATTCTTTATTCATCTGAGCCGCTAGTACTATATATCTTTCTGTAGCTTATTTTCCTTGTCTATGCTCTCTCTCACTCGCTATGGACAAAATGATTGTTTGCTGCAAAATATTCTAGAGTGCTACCATCAATATCTTTCATTAATCCTCTTCTTGGGGTGGTGAATAGGTGATGGACATCTAGGGTGGAGAATGACCAAATACTCCTTGCAGGATATCTAAGGTAAATTACATTGGCATGAAGTTGAATAATATTACGCACGAATTCTACTATGTATAAAAATATATATTTACCTCTTTTTATGTTTAGATGAATATGTAATACTTTTATACTATATGGAATGTGACATTAAACATTCTTATAAATATGACATTGAACCCCCTTTGTAAAAGGATTACTGGGTTTGTATAGACATGGCAATGGAGAAGTGTCATGTATAATATAACCTAATTTCACGGAAGATCATTTTTATTTACTTAATATTTTAAATTGTAGAGTAGACTTGCAAGTCGGTCCCCCATAAAATTAATGTTGAATAGATTAGTCCTTCAAGAGAAAAAAAATAGATTGGTTCCACATGATTAAAATATAACAAATTAATCCTTAAAGATTCATAAAATAGGTTATATTAGTCTCTGACGAAAATACAAATAAAATAAATAAGCTAATCGAGATTGGGATTAGGCTAATTTATCCAATATTTTAACTTGTGATGGATCAAGAATGATATTTCTTTTCTTGAGTAACTAATTAATTTGTTCAATATTACTGTTGTGGAGATCAACTTGGAGTTTAGTCTAAAGTTTACTATTATAATAGACTTGTTAACCAAAAAATTACTAAACACGAATTGACCAGTAAAATGAGTACCTGCTAAAGGGAGACATCCTCAAATTAGCTGGATTCAGCAACGACTCACGAAAGCTAAAGTTAATCTTTGACGATTTTTTCACTTTCATGAATGGTAAAACTTATATTTTGGCTCGTAGTTACAACTTACAAGGAAAAGAAAGGAACCACTATGAAATTGAGTGCTGGAGAAGGAAGTTGCTTTTGTAAGTGGTCCTATAGATAGGGCTATACCCCTATAATTATATCCGCGTTAAAGGTGAAGGCATGCATGTGTTGCTGTCCATGCTGTTTTCTATTAAAAAATTTCGTTTTCGAGTTTTTATTTTTATATTGTTGTTTGGTGAGTTAAGTACTTCCCATGGGCCCCCACTCGCTCATGCATATCATCACATATGGGCCTCAATTTTTACCCAAATGAATGTGAATTGTGAAGCATTAACTTATGACCCAGAAGGTGGTGACACATATGACAGAGGAATTGTGTTCCTTCTGAATGAAAATGTTGAGCAATTGAGAAATGATGATGGTCACACTTATAAAGTGGAAGAAAAGCTTTACTTAAGACACCATACAGGACAGAAGCCACTGGCTCTTCCACCTGCTATTAAATTTTACACTAAATACCCATTTTGCTTGCCGATAATTATTTCGGAGAACAAATTTATCGTTCAAAATTTGAAAATTCCCTCATCATTAAAAAAGAAAAAAAGAAAAATTAATTTCTTTGTACATATGAAGAAAATAATGCCCAATTTTTAAAGTGACAGAAGGTAAATATGAGAATTTTAAATACTAAAAGATCAATTTGTCTCCTGAAACAGTTTTGAGGGGCCATATTGAGTATTTATTCTAATTTTTAAGAGTAATATTAGGTAAGTAAAATTATATGTCACAATTATTATGAGAACTAATCAAAATTAAAAATATACAAGAATAACTTTTCTCAATAGTTTAATGGCATGTTTGTTTGTTGGTTTGGGAATGAGTTAAACCGGTGATCAAAACAGAAACATGTTTTTCCGTTTGAGACTATCAAATGATGTGCAACCAACAAAACAAATAGGCCTCAAGCTATTAGATTTGAAGAGTAAAGAACGTTCAACCTTATTTTGGGATAAAATTTAACTTTTTATTTGAAGGAATAAGGATTATAATTATAGAACCTTAGATCACTTTGTTGTGAAAGTTCTTATATCATTCCATAAAAAAAAAATTTCCCTTAAATTTAAATTTTTTAATAGTAACATATGAATAATTTTATACAATAATGACTAGATAAGTTGAAGGATTGAAAATCACTCACCATATCATTCATTTAGATTATAGAAATAATGTCATATTACTCTCACAAAAATTCTGACTTAAATATTCTGTATTTTAGTATCTTCCATCGCTGGCTTTATTTTACAACCTCCATAACATACAATTTGGTTACCAATTTTGCACTAAGAAACAAATTCCGGAGGAAACTCCTGATGTTTCGTAGTTGTTATTTGGTAGCAGCAACCACTGTCATACCCCAACAATTCAGGGTAGGAACAATAGGTGGTGCAGCAACATGCCAATTACTTCATACGTAGCCTAGTATCACTTATTAGGGAATAGTAATTACTATAAGAACTAAAATTTGAACATTTTGATGTATAATGTGTTTAGAAAATTAATTTAACTTTGAGCTATCGATTCCCAAGGAGAGATTGGGGGAGATGAACACACATGAAGTGTATGGCCCCGGAAAAGTCAATTCCCAAATTATAATAGTGCTATCCTTTAACTATTTCCCTTAAAACTGATTCAGATCATTTAGAACTTGTAGGTCATGTAACTATTTTTTAGCCCTACTAACTTGCCAAATTAACTACTAATTACAATTAGGGGTGCGTTTGTCTCATATTTTTAAAAGAAATTATAAAAATTAAATTTTATATTTAGTTAAAAAATTGAAAAAAAAAAATTTCAAACACTACTCTTCTTAGCTTCTACAAAGAAATTGAAATCTTATTTTTTTTGTAATATGATTATGTTTAAAAGTAATTTTTTAGAGTGAAAAAATGATTCTAGACTGAAAAAAGTAGAAACAAACTCGAATCAAATTGTATATCTATGAATTTAATAGATATGGTAAAAACCACAAGGATTAGAGATGGCAATGGGCGAGTTGGGGCGGGTTTTAGCTTAAGTTGGCCCTGCTCTGCTCCTTCTTAATGCTAGTCTCAATCTGTTTTGCTTTTCTATATGTGTTTTCTAAAAATTTAAACATGCACCCGTCCGTATGGGTACTTTCTTTACTCGTTGTTTTTGTCAACCACATGTAAAACTATTGTAAAACCTAATAAAGATATAAGAGAACTAAAGTTTCAAGAAAACAACAAATAAGAAATTAAATAAGCCAAACACAATCATCTAATATACAAGTGGCAATATTTAGTTAGTAAATGAATGAACTCTATGCCAATAAAACAACAACCCTTCTCACTATATATATGGGTTATGGGTGGGTTCACCGTAATTAAAACCTAACCTGCCTTGCATAGGAAACCTGGGCCCCATGTACTCAACCAAGTTGAGTAAAGGTGAGTACTCATGAAGCAAGTAGAAAGCTGCTTAAACACCTAGTTAGGAGTTCTATTCCTGGTGATGTGTATGAAGAAAGTCTCATGATCAAAGGCAAAATCTATGCCTGAGCTCTACGCCTCGAGGGGATTAATCACTGCTTTCGGTAATAGACACATAGGGTTCACCCAAATGTACAATAAAAGAATTTTATATCAACATTCATTTATATATTATTTAGAAGGTTGAAATGTTGAAAAAGTGATTAATCAAGGATAAAAATAAACACGTGATGTGCAATTTTCACATAAGAGAATATTTTCTCATGAAATAATAAACTAATTTGGTAATTTTTTTACTTGTAAACAAAATGGTTCTCTTCATTCAAACATAAATAAATATACTTGTCTCTTATTTTTCTCTATTTATCCCTCTAAGTTCATTACATAATAGGAAGAAGCTTAAAATATTTTCTCAATTATACATTTACAAATAAAAGTAATACTTAATCCTATAATAATTTTTTTGGTTGGGGATGTTCATTCTCCACAGCTAGCTTTGATTGCTCAAACCCAAGGTGCATAGGTTTGGAGGCGAACAGATTATCCATTAGATCAATGCCTCAACTGCATCCTATATTAATTCTTGTTTTTGTCTAAGGAGATGGGTTTTCAGCTCCCCCAGCTCTGCTATGGGCTTGAACCTAGGTGCATAGCTAGTAGAGGCTACAACATGTGTCATTTGTGCCATGCCTCATGTGCATCCTATACTAATTTTAAGACAAAGGAAATAATATGCTATGTTCAGATCGAGCTTAACAGATGTACCAAAAAAAAAGGGCTTAACATAATGCAAGCCATTATTATTAGACAGAAAGACATATAGATAAATAAGGGGAAAACATATTTTGACCCTTGTAATTTTATCCATATTAAAAAAATTCTAAAGTAATAATTAAAATATGATATGTGGATCACGTATTTTTATTAGGTTTAATCATGTATTTGTTATTTTAGCTCCGAATAGCATTATTAGTAATTTATTGATCGTGGTCTATCAATTTTTTCAAAAATGAATCATAACATGTGTTAATTTAAGGCCCTGTTTGATGCATCATATAGGATAAGATATGATAGTATTAGATACAATAGTATAAGGTCTAATAGCATAGTATAAGAAATCCATTATATAAGATTTTATATTATCCATTGTTTAATGTGATGTATCACTACGGTGGACAAGTGGGCCAGTGACGATCGGAAATAGGTGGGCGATGACCAGCGGGTGGTGGGTGATGACCGAAAGGAGGTGTGGGGCAGTGAGCAGTGGGTGTGGATGGGGCCTTAGCGTATAAGAATAAGTCAAGTTTACTTTGGGATTAGCTATTCAAAATAATATTATCATGATTTGACCGTATAACATTATACTATTATATATGATATCAAACATGTGATGAAAATTGACATTATACTAACTATCAGGCCTTATATTATGTATCAAACAGGACCTATATAAAGGATTTAATTTTAATATGTCGAGCAAAAGCAAGAGTATAAAAATATTTTATAAATTCATCCAATTATATAAAATTATATTAATAGATATGGTTGTACCGTTAACTTTTATCTTCATTATTTGAAAATTCATAAAAGAGAAACCTAATTGTATGATATAAAACTTTTTATCGGTGTTTCAAGATTAAACTTTAATTCAATACTTAAAATGTGAAAAAATAAATGAATTTAAAGTATACTTGAGCTCTTTACTTGCAAGCAAGCTCAGTTAATTATTAATTGATTATCATAATCATAATGTAGTTAACATATGAGGTATTCAAGTTCATTAGAACTCGTCCATCATTGATACAATACCGTAAGCTGAAAAGGGTGACGGCTACTTTTTCTATGTATTTTCTTCCCGTTAACGACCTCCAACAAATTTGTCGTTCATGCAATAAAGTTTCCAGCAATATTGTCGTTTGCGTAACGTCTATCCGAAGATTCATTCCCTGGGCGAAACGCAATTATGCAATTCCTACTTCAACGTTCGTACTTAATACTCCCTTCTTCTCTCTACGTCGTTTTCACCCCGTTTACCTTATTTCGTCAAAATCAACGAGAACTGCGCGTCACCGAAAGAGGGACGAAAACTCGTGTCCATTTACCAAAATGCCCTCCCAAGCTAAAAATTTGTCATGAAAATAAGACAAATGAATTGAATTTATAAGTTTTTTCAATAAAAATTTAGATTAAATTAAAGACTCATTAAGAAATACTTTTGGAACTTATCAAATAGTTCAGAAAAATTTACAGAATACTAACCAACATAAAAAAAACTCCCAATTGAATCTAAAGTATGGTAACAAATAAACAAAATATTGACCAGGTGAACTAACACTCATCTACTTTAACTTATGAGTCCAACTTGAACTATTTTTTACAGACAGTGCAAAAAAAAATGACAAGTTAACCTTATTGTACGAGTTAATTTGATTAATATTTCATTCTTTTCAAAATATCTGTTAATTTAAGATAAATATAGATATTAAAAAAATAATAAATAATATTAATAATTAAATAAAATATAAAAATAGACTAATATATCTTTACATATTAATTAATATAGCATAATATTTAAGACTAATATTAAATAAAATACTTAAAAAATGTAAAATTAATTAAGGATACTGTTGGAAGAAAATAATTAATGTTTTATTTAAATATAAAATTAATAGATATTTTAAATGGTAAATAACACTAAATACCTTTGAGATTTGTAGTTATTACACTCCATCCCATTTTTCTATAAATATGACACTCCATTCTTTTTTATTATTAAAATCATTTTTAATTCATTAAACTCGTATTTTCCTTAATATATAAAATAAAATTATAAAATCTAAAAATTTATTATCTGATGAAATACTACAACATCAAATTTTAAAAAATAATAACTTTAGAGTTTAAAAAATAAAATCATATTTTTTAACTTTTTCTACAAGACTACTTTAATAATAATATCGAGTAACATTTATAATTAAATGAATATTATATTTCATACAATAAGTTAATATTTAATATAAAAATTTTAGCTTACATCTATTTAATAGCTATGGTTATCAATGTTTTGAGTAACATACATGTTTTAGTAGAATAACAAATTTACTCTTCTAACAATGTCTCTTGGAATTATTTTGCACTTTTTGGTACAATTAAAACTTATTTGTGTGATTTATTTTTGAAAAATCCATTAATTCTATAAGGTATTCATTTCTTATTTCGGGTTGAGAAATGCTAATGCAATTTTAGATTATAAATATTGGAACCCTTAATGTTGGAAATAAAATTTGCTAAAAGTAACATTCTATTTAATATTAAAATATTAAGTTACAATATAAAATTAATAATATTCATTTAATTATAAATCATACTCAAAAGTAATTTTATATACTTCAAAAGAAAAATTTAAAAATATGATTTTATTTTTTGAGCTTTGATTTAATCAATTGATACCATTGATGTAAAGTTGTTAACTTTTTCTTTCAAAGTATATAAAAACATTAAATGTTAACTTATTGTATGAAATAATGTTCATTTAATTATAACTCTTACTCAATAATATTATCATTACAGTAGTCTTATATACCTTGAAAGGAAAAGTTAAAAATATGATTTTACTTTTTAAACTCTAAAATTATTGTGTTTTTAAAATTTAAAGATGTAGTATTTTATCAAATAATTAATTTGTAGATTTATTTTTATAATTTTTATTATATATATTAAGAAAAAGATGGGTGTAATGAATTAAAAAAATGAGTTTAATAATAGAAATGAAATGAAGTCTCATATTTGTAGAAGAATATAGTGGAGTGCAATAACTCCAAACCTCACCGGTATTTAGTGTTATTTACCCTATTTTAAAATATAAAGTTATCTAAAAAATGAACAGATATTCTGAAAGGGATGGAATATATACCATCTCATGTATTATCAAATATTGTTAAGTTATACATATTTCTTCAAATATGAATTACTCTTTAGTTTTTCATATAGGACAAATTATATTGACCTCGCATGAGATTTAGTAAAATTCATCCGACTCCCATTTATATGTAAAATTTGTTCTAAAAGTTTTTGAATATATAAAATTATTAAATTAAACTCCATTTGATTTGTAAAATCATTATGCCGCTCTTTTCTTTACTGTACATTAAATAGTGCGAATTTAGGGGAGGTTAGTTTCACCTGGACAAATAGAAAGAGTTTAGGTGAATTTCATCAAACCTTAGAAGTTTGCCTTCTCATATATTAAAATTTAAGTCTACAAATTAGAATTATTTTCTATCTCTTTGTTAAGCATGTTACGAGCCATGTGGGTATTTTTTTTTCTTCTTAGTTGCAATGAATAATCACTTTACATATTGTAGACTCATTTAAAGAAGTAGACACTAACCACAAATTTTAAAGTTGTCCTAATCCCTAAGCCAAGAATTGAACTATTGATAAGAAGAGTCTTACAAATGGTGGCTTCTCAGCTACTGGTCAACGTCTATGGTGCCTATGGCACTCTAGCATTTGGTTAGTAATACAAGGACTGAAATACAGAGACACTAGAGACACAAATCTGTTAAGTAGTGGAGACATGAATAGGCGATAGAAAAATTTTCTATCCCCAGGATAGAATAACACAAAAATTTTTGTACCTCTAAAAAGTTATGATAAAATATAAAGACAAAACTTTAATATTTTTTCTTTCAATAATACCCATATACATATTTATTATTTGCCAATGTGTCCTCACAATGGCAGTGGTGCAAAGATGGTCCAACGGTTGGCCGGTGCTGCCATAGGACCATAGGCATTGAACAACCTAGACACTAGAGTAGCCACCTTTACAAATTGGCTCGAAAATTGTTTTGTGCTAATGATACGAAAGTAAGGATATATTTGGTTTTGTTTTCCAGTTTTCAATTTTCATTTCCACTTTTTAAAATTTTCTTTACAAAATCTTGAAAACCAAAAACTGAAAGTTGAAATCATAAGTGCCCTAAGTTTTTGCGAACCAAAAATATGATAAATGAAGTAGAGAGAAGATAAAGGCCAGAGCGGAAATCACACATAAGTATCCAATAGAAAACATGAATATCTCAAATCTCAAATACGCAAAATAAATAAATAAATAAATAATATTTTATTATTTTTACTATTTTCTTTTTAAAATTACAGGTAAAAAAACATTCCTGATCGAGTATTGCACTCGGCTGGCGAATTCACCAAACTATCCTCCAGCAAGCCTCAAGGACAAGGCGAGTGCATTTATTCTCTTCCACACCGCGCGTACGTGTGTCGCAGCGTTATTTACTTACTCACGTCCCTCACATTTCTGGCGTTGATTTTTCCCATCGCAACCCCAATCGCGCTGCGTGTGACAGTTACACTCTCTCTCACTCTCTTTCTCTCTCTCTCTCACTCGCCGCGCTTATTACTATTAGCATCGCCGGCGAAGCGTAACGGTCACATTGCCGATCACATTTGCGGCGCCAAAACCGTTATAAAAACTCTTCTGCTTCGTAATTTAGCGTCCTCAGCGTGTAATTCCAATTCCCAAGGCCGTGTTTGGGGACGCACTATTGATGAATACAGGTAATCTCAGAGTTTACAATGGTAGCTGCGATTTCTGCTCCTGTTAACCCCAAACGCGCCTCAACGCCGACGCGGCCTCCACTGCTACCTTCCGAATCTGACAATGCGATCGCTCCTCCACGAAGGCCTAAGTCACGAGAAGTCACTTCTCGCTACTTATCCACTTCTTCTTCTTCTTCTTCTTCTTCGTGTTCCTCCTCGACGACGTCGTTTTCGTCTTCTTCAGTGTCGTCTACTCCGAGAAGATGCAATTCTCCGATGTTGACGAGAACGGTGAATTCTTCCGTGACGGTTACGGCCAAGCGATCGCAGAGCGTTGAGCGGCGGCGGCAGGGGACTCCGCGGCCTAGTCCGGCGAACAGCGGAGGCAGCGGAGCTGAAGCTCGGACGGCGCAAAGGATGCTCTTCACGGCGACGAGGAGCTTGTCCGTTTCGTTCCAGGGAGAGTCGTTCTCGATCCAGGTGAGCAAGCCGGCGCCGCCGGCGACGAGTCTGAGGAAGAGCACGCCGGAGAGGAGGAAGGTTTCGACAGCCGCGGCGGTGACGCCGAGAGGGAACGGGAATTCGGATCAGCAACGGTGGCCGGGTAAAGTGTTGCCGCCGACGGCGAATTGCTTGAACGGGAGCTTGGACTGCGGCGATTCCGGCACGAGGAAAATCGAGGCGCCGGCGAGCGTGGTTCGGTCGCTGCAGAATTCCATGGCGGATGCTCGAACTTCTTCGCTGGACGGAGCAACAACGAGATCGGTGAGGAACAGAGAGAATAATGGATCTGAGTCGCAAAACGACCTCGTTCCTTCCGATAACGAGAGCGTTACTTCCGGTAGTTCCTCCGGAGCTAACGAATTCTCCTCCGGTGCCGCCGGCGGAATCCGAGGCTCCCGATCGATCGTCGTTCCGGCAAGGTTCTGGCTAGAGGCGAACAACCGGCGAGGATCTCCGTCACCTCGGAACGGTGGAAACAGAGCAATGGCTGTTCCTCCGAAGCTTCTAGCGCCGAAACGATCATCGCTCGATAGTTCCGTAGCGTCTCGGCGAGGAGTGGCGAATAGCAGAGGGCAATTTTCTTCTCCGATTCGCTCCGCGGTTCGACCTGCTTCGCCGAGCAAGCTAGCGACGCCCTCTCCGGCGGCAGCGTGGTCGCCGGCTTCGATTGGAGTGAGTCCTTCTAGGGCTAGAAACGAAGTTGCTGGTGGTAGCTTGAGCAATAGGTTCTTCGGCAACAACAATGAGCCTTCTGTTTTGAGTTTCGTGGTTGATGTTCCGAGAGGGAAGGTTTGGGAGAATCGAATTGCTGATGCGCATCTGTTGAGGCTTGTGTATAACAGGCTCATGCAATGGCGTTTTGTTAACGCAAGAGCAGATTCTGCTCTCTCTGCGCAGAAATTGAATGCAGAGGTATGTTTTTGTGTTTTTTTAATGAATTTCAATTTGATTCTAAATTTTTTTTGGTAAACATTGTTTATAAATAAGGCTCATTGCGCAATTGTTGAAACTACTGCAATTTTGTAAAATTGATGGAAAATTTATCGTGGTTGTGGTTGTGATTTGCGCTTCGATTGTTGCGATTACTGCAATTTTTGTGAATTGATGGAAAATGTAGCTGATGCTGCCAAATGAAAAAAGACCTTGTTGTAGAGTCTTTGTTGTTGTTGTAGTTTTGTATCAAAATACGAGTAATAGATTTTGGGCCTTGTATTCATGTTTGAGGAAAGGTTGTGAATCTGTGTTTTTGTGTGGATTGTTGTTTCAATTCAGCTTCCTATCACAAAGGTCAGCTTCATTGATGCAATTTTAGGGTGTACTTGTGTAAGGGAAGATATGGGAGAGAAAGGGTTTTTATGTTTGTTATACTATTGTACGATTTGATAGCGTTTGTTTTGTTTTTGACATTGATTTTGTATTTGTATGTTTAGTTTATTGATGTTGTTATTCTTATTATTATTTTGCCAAAATATCCTTCATTGTATCAGAAAAGCCTCTACGATGCATGGTTAGCTACCTCAAAACTACGAGAATCTGTTAGAGCCAAAAGGACAGAGTTACAATTGCTGAATCAACAGTTTAAGCTAATGTCCATCCTCAAGGGGCAAGTAAGATCAATGGCTACCCATGCTGCTGAATTTTGATTGTGGTTTTTGAGCTGGATTTGATTTGAAGTTGTATTAGAATTATTCCTCCATTAGTTTGATTGTCATGTCATTCAGTCCTTCACAGTGCAGTTCTCATCCCATGCAATCTGATTTCATGCAGTGAGCTTCGTTACTACAATACACGTTTATTTATTACCTAAGAAAAACTAGTTCATTGGAATCCTTTTTGGGTAAATTGGACGTTACTCATTCATTTGTTAATTTTTTAATTGGAGGATACTCAATAGGAAAAGTACAGTAAGGAAAATGGAAATTGTGCCAGAGTAGTGTGTAGTAACCTTTTCCTTTTCCGATTCATATAGAGATATTTTCCTGCATGCATGCTTGGACATAATATGCAATCTGATTTCATGCAGTTAGCTTCAGTTGAATAATGTGCGTTTATTACCTGAATCAAAAGTAAGAGACTGTCTCTACTAGCTCCTTGAAATCCTTTTGGGTAATTAAAACCATTTATTCTTGCATTTTTTTTTCAATGGGGGATATAGGCAGGGAAATTGAAGTCGTGCCAAAATAGACTGTAGAATAACCTTTCCCTTTTCCCATTCATCATATAGAGATATTTTCACACATGCGGGCTTGGACAAGAATTGACAACCGAGAAATTGATTTTATGCTCAACTTTCATAAAAAATTCCTAATGGAGACTATTTTATGCAGATGATGTATTTGGAAGATTGGGCAATTTTGGACCGGGTGTACTCTAGTTCCCTTTCAGGAGCAATTGAAGCACTAAAGGCCAGCACTCTACGCCTTCCTGTTGTAAGTGGTGCCAAGGTATTTTCCTTTTGCTCTTTGTTTATTCTATTCTTCCTTTCATTATTGTAGGTAGTGACAAAGTACTTCGGGTATTATTACTTATTAAGATATTAGGGATTATAGTGAAAAAGCTCTGTATTTTCCATCAGGCAGATGTGCTTAATGTGAAGGATGCAATTTGTTCAGCAATGGATGTGATGCAGGCAATGGCATCCTCCATATGCCTATTGTCACCGAAGGTACTTGTTTCTTCCCACATGCCACATTTACAGACGTTGCATCCATTACTGTTTGGGCCTGTGAGTAGAAGTTATTTCATTTTCTAATAAATTTTAAGTGTCTCTGGATATCCTAGCCTGGATTATGATTATGGAGGAAAAACAACTCAGGTTGTTATACACCACAAGTCTGGTCTTGTGTGTTGACCAGATGATAAAAGCTCAGAAGGTTTAATGGTTCATACATAGCTGCATTGCATAGGAATCATCTCAAGCAAGTCAAAAGACATTGGACTTGATTTTACAAAATATGAAGTCTTTTTTTCTCAAAGCTTTCGAGTTAGCTATAGTACTGATTGTACTTAAAATTACTTTGCTTCCTTTACCTTCAGCTAAACCCAAGAATTTCTTAGCCGACCTCACCCAGTGGGAATCGGTTTAGTTGTTGCTGTATTTGAAGACTTAATATCGTACAACTGTTTTCATATTATATTAGATATAGAATTGTCGGCTATTATACCTATTCCTTTTTTGTTGTCTTTCTGTTGCCACACACATGTACTACTTTCATGTGAGATATTTGATCAAAGGCAGAATGCAGGATGTCTTTTTGTTAGCACAACTACACTGTAGGGATGGCTGCCAAGAGACATTAGCATCCATAACACTAGAATTTTTATTTTGGTGTGCTTTATTAAAATCTATCTTTGTTTTTAAATCCTATATGAAGGGATAGTAGTTCATGGAAAAGGAGAAAGGGGTGTGGTTCATAAAATTAAATTTTTAAAAATTAGGTAATTTACTAGAAGAGGTATGTATTTGGCTTTATATATTGATCTAGATGAATATGGCTGCTACCCTTCTATCTCTGCATGCTGTGTGGTTAGAAATAGATACTCTGCTAGCTTGGGGGAAAAAGATGTATCAGTTTTGTTAGCTAACTTGGTGAAATAGGCGGCCTTACTTACCTTCCATTTTTAAGTAGTGCTTTACCCACATGTATTTCTCTTCATCACCTACATCTTTTTGATTAACTTATATCTGTTACCTCTCCACGCTTCATTTTTTTGTTGATTCACATGGATGTGAGTAACAGCAAAATACAAGTGGGGATAGCTCGACTCCTTAAATTGACATTAATGTCCTGCGAACGTATACACAGTATGTTGATATGTCTGAAAGCATTTGCAAATGGCAATTGATAGGTTGGGCACGTAAATTCATTGGTGATTGAAATTGCCAACTTAAGTGGAAAGGAGCGTGTTTTGCTCGAAGAGTGCAAAGACCTTTTGTCAATGATAACAGCGATGCAGGTAAGTTTTGTATCTGGGAAAAATGGCTTTAGAACTTATAAAGTTCTTTTGATTTTCCTCTGATGATTGTTAAATGTAATTGAGGGAAACTAGAAACATTATTGAAAATCCTCTTCTTGAGCAGGTAAAAGAGTGTAGCCTAAGAACGCATATTTCACAGCTGAAACGCTTACCTTGAAGAAGTCCAACAATGAAAATAACAAGCAAATAACTTCACATTGGTCTGACCTACCAACTATCAGTGCTAACATCATAACACAGGAGGCGTTATTTTGGCCTTGAATTCAATACTTGATACGGTTTACGATGATTGATCTTGTGCAAAGTGTGAGGATTGGAAGTTGTCGTTGTTAAATGCGAGCTAATTTCAGTAATTTGTATACATCATTTTTTTCCCCTTTTTTGCTCTATTTTTCTTAAAAGTGCCAAAGAATGTATATAAACTCTGTAGGTGTTTTTTATTTTTTGTTGGGCCATTTGTTAGCATATAAATATGGAAGAATTCTACCATGGGGAGGCTTGAGTTTTGGACCATTATGTTCTTGACCATAGAATCATTAGTGGCGGTTGAGATTTACCTACTTTATCTCCTTTATTATATAAAGAATAATATTATAATAATTTATATTTATACTTTAATATTTATGAAAGATCGTTTTATGTAATTTACTTATATTACCCTTTTAATCTGTACACTTTTCTCTCTCTGACCATTTTGCCTCCAGCCCGCACATTGGATTGGTTTGAATTAGTAGGGATTAAATTGAGAGTAGCTGGAAAACATGTTTGTTTTGTTTCGGGATGGAATTTATGGTGGACCTCTTATTATTGTTAGTCATTAGATCAAACTATTAAGTAAAAATACTAATCATTTAATGACTAATAATAAGGAGTCTATAATAAATTTAAAAATTTAAGGCCTACTTTATAATTTGCTTTGTTTAAAATATTCTGTTAGTCATGCTAACTGACGCTCTAAAATTGCAAAAAATTTAAGTAAAATTTCCCACATTTCATTGGTGGATTTTACGATCAATCTCTTATTTTTGAGTTTATTATGTATCCTCTATTATTAGCCATTAAATTAAATCATCTAATAAAAATAAGAGAGATGTTTAGGAATAAATGCATATCATACACTTTATCGTCATTAGTTTTATGAATGAGTGGGATGAATGAGAACCACACATCACATCTAATGGTGATAAGGTATGTGGTGTGCATTTATTATACAATTTAGTTGTACACAAAACATTAAGGAGAGACTATTGCTACTCTCGGTTGGCTAATGCCACTCCTACTTGCATTTATTTTTATTGAATTTTATAAAAATATCCTTGTGCTATTTTATCTTAAAGAATAATAAATATACATGAATTAAATTATTTACTAGGTATTATAAGGTTATCAAAAGATATTATTATTAATTAATTAAAAATTAATTTAGCTACTTAAAATATTTAATATTTATGTCATGTTTAATTTTCACATAGCAATTAGATATTCTAAGTATTAAAAATTATCCATTAGATATTAACTTTTATTGTAGTTTTCTCTTCATTCATGTTATTAAAAAAAATTCATTATCATTTAATCATGCATTATCAAAACTTTCAGTGTATTGGCTTAATTTTATGATAGTTACCTCAAAACTTTTAGAATTGTGATTAACTAAGATATAATTTATAGAATATATACGACATTCAATTTTAACATTTATTTATATGGTTTTTGAGTTTAACTCTTAATAAATAAATACCGGTGTTTTATCCTTTTTATTTTTTGGCATAGAAATGAGGCTAAAACCTAGTGTATCACCATCCTTTATTGTATCTAATTCTACTTAAATATTATTGTTAGAGTCTAATAAATTTTGAATATCTTTTATAAGAATAAAAATTCTTTTTGCCAAGAATTATTTTTAATTCAAATTTTTTTATGTCAAGAATAATTTTTGTAGTTTATTTTTATTTTGTACCATATTTAAAAAATAGTAAAATAAAAAGTATACTGTATTCCTTGAAGAAAACTTTGTATACTTTTATGTCTTACTATAAAAGTAGTTAAAATTAAAATTTTCTTCATAAAATAAAATGTCAAAGAAGCACAATCAATAAATAGTAAAGAATATATTTTTTTGATATGAAAAATAATAAAAATAATTTTAAATATCAATAATAATTGTTTGAAATAATTTTAAACCAACAACATGTTATTGATTTAATTATAAAAGAGAAAGAAGGACATTATAGGACAATCAAACAAAAGAGTAATTAAGTGGGAGTGGTATTAGACAAAAAAAAGTGGCAATAGGCACTCCCCAAATATTACTCTAAAAATAGTTTTCTTCCATTGACTAATAATAAGAAACCCATGATTGACCCAAAAAAAGATGTCCACCTTATAATTTACCCATTTCTTTGTTCATTCCTGTTTGTATTCATGTTTCTGTTAATTTCCCTTTTCTTTTATTTACATTTGAATTATCCTACACTGCACATTATTTTGTTCATTTGTTGAAATTTGTATAAACAGCTTGTTGTTTATGATGTTAAATCACACTTCTAAGCGGCTTTGATCTAATCAAATTGTCTTTGTCGAAATCATTGTGTTTATAATATCAACCATTTGATTGATCGAAAAAAATTTTAACGTGTGAAATTTCTGTTTTCAATTTCTCGTGTTCTTATGTTCTTAGAATTTTATGAATGAAATAATAATTTTTTTAAAAAAAATAAAATTATATTTTTTATTATTTTTATTTTCCCTATATTTTATAGAATTCTAAAAGCAGAAATTACAAGCAATGAAAGCCGAAGACAAACACGCTCTTGGCAAAATTTTTATAATTGAGAACTTGGGTGGGACTGCGTCAATTTCTTGAATTAAGATTAAAAAGCAACAATCAGTTGTTATCAATTTGTAGACCAAGAAAGCTATCTTCTTAAGCGTAGATAAATATATAATAATAATTTATCGTGACATTCGACCGCAAAATTTTTTTTATCGTGACTATTTTATCATACAAATTTTATCTATACAATATTTAAACCAAAAAAAATAAAAATACTTGTACCAATTAACAATATGTTGATTTGAGTGGATATAACCGGAGTCTTTAAACATGTTCAGAGTTGGATTTCGGACATAGTTATCAGATATGACCCATTGTTCCATTTCATCAAGTTCCATATCAGATATGACCCATTGAATCATTAACCAATAGGTTACTGATTGAACACACTAAAGATTCATGTAGGATACCCAAGGGTTTATCGATGGATTCAAATTTTATTGACGGGCTTATTGACGGATACGGGTCATTAGTTTTTGGTTTTGTCGATAGAATATTACCAACGCGTAACAGCACTCATTGGTAAGCACCGACGAACACATTGATAGGGCAAAAAAAAAAAAAACTAATCGATACTCATATATTAAAGATGTCACGAAAATAATATCACCAACGAGTATTTTATTTATACCGATGGATTTTGGAAATAAAAAATATTTTATTTATTTGTTGCTAACAGCTATTTTGATTGTATTGATGGTTTTGGAAATCAAAAAATGTATTTATTTATTTATTACCGATGAGTATTTAATATTAATTTTATTTTTATTTTAAAAAGTAAATTTATTTCAAATAGGTACACTTGTCGGTAACTATTTTTTTTTAGTTTAATTACATTGCTCTATGTGAAGAATTATAAACTATCTAATTGTTTGAAATTTATTAATTTATTTTTTATTCATATAATAATTTAATTCTCAATTAAAATTATATGAAACAAGGAAATAATGAAATGATAATTAATAAATAAAGTAATGGAGTAAATAAACAAAGTATCATAATAAAATAAATACAAAGTGCAATAAATATAAAAGATATCCAAAATGTAATAAAAATAGGTAAAAAAAGAGTAGCTGAACTCCTCTTCATCGGCATCGGCATCATCTCACTTGTCAGAGTCTTCGCTATCATAAAAAAAAAAAGAGCCCTCAGTAATGGATGAAAGTGACATCTTAGGGGCCTTTTTACTAGAGGATCATGAGGCCTTCATGTTGTTGAAGAACTTCATCATATAAGTCGTAATTTTTTTCTACATATTCTTAAATTTGCTTTCTTTTTTCATGGCCTTCTGTTGCTGCCGCTCCATGGGCAGGTCCAGTTGTCAGATAAGCCATGCTTACTACTTTTGCTGTCACTGGATAAGCTGTGTCACAACCCGATTTGAGAACATAATCGGGATATAAGGAATCATATCTCACATAAGCCTTTTGGGTAACTGTCTCTCTAAATGTATAATTTATCATAATAGCATACTCAAATATGATATTCCTCTAAATCATTATTATTTTCTATAATTAAAACATAATATTCAAATCCTTAAAAAAATTGAAGTATTTAACATACATACATACATACATATATATATAGACACACACACACACACATAACTCTGAAAATGTCTTAATCAACCTTACTAATCATGAGAGCATAAATTGTCTCATCACATGATCTTAATCTTAAATTTGAAAATTAGTTTAACACTTGAAAACTGGTTCATAAATACACGTCTGGCTTGTTGCATAAATATTAAACTCATGCTTAAATTTCGAAAACTTATAGAAAGGCACACAAATTCTGAAAATAACTACAATATTTTAAAATATGATGCTTGATTCGGATCCTACCTGCAAGACTACTGAAGCACTCTACTCTAGTATAATTCTAACCTAAATCTCATTGTAAAGTAAAGCTCACCATTGGGCATAGTTGCATAACCTAAATTGGTGAGTGAACAATATTTGTATATGCAACTATGAGGAGGAAGGGAGAAGGATGAGTCAATAGACTCAATGAGTGGATTCTTTACTTATCGCCCACATGGGGCAACCAAGGGATATACATAATACAATATAGATGGGAATGCAAGTAATTGCATAATAATAATATTTACATATATATCATTCGATCCTTACCTTAACTAAATAAAATTCCAACTTTAAAGAAAATTGACTTAAAATTAAATTCATATTTCATAAGCGTTCACTTGCATCATAACATTCACTTTTGAGTTCGTCCTCTTAAGGACCATATCCTGTGGTATATCCGAATCATAAAAGCTTGTCTTCATGGCTGCTCGACATACCGCCTTCATGACAACCAAGTATGCTAAGGTTAAAGACTCATAAGATTGCCTCCGTGGCTGCTTGGTATACCATTACCTTGGCAGGTAGACATACCAAAGTTAATATCTTATAAGACTGCCTCCATGGCCACCTCATACACTACCTCCTTGGCAATTAGAAATACCAAGGTTATCAACTTTTAAACATGAATCATAACTCTAGTTTAATCAACCTCATCATATATAACTCAACTAAGGAATAAAATCAACAATAATGAAATTCCATACTTCTTAGTTTCATGAAAACTCTTAAAAACTAGTTTGTGTATAAATCAATAAATCTGAAAACTCTTAAAAACTCTGAGTACTCTAAGAGCTCTGAAGACAAGTAACTTTAACAATCTGACTTTAGCATAAATGTGGCTATGAAATCATGTCCAAGGGGTCATTCGTTTGTAGACATTGTGATTTCAAAAACCCACAGAGTATGTAGCCATCAACTATCATGAATTATATAAAGATTCATACTCTAAAACTTTTATGATTGAATTTCTAAATCATCTCTTAAGCTAACATATTTTTCATAAACTAGATAACTCTCATATCATACTTCAAAACTAATAAGGTCAAAATCATGTAAAGTCTGAAATTATACTTCAAAAGTTAAAGCATACTCTATTTAACATTTTCCAAAAATATCTTAACTAATACTCTAAGAACATATTCTGAAATCCGATGTCTTGAAAACGTAGCGATATCAAAAATCATAAAAACATGTTTGATACAATGGAAATCTTCTTATAATACATATTTTCTTAATAAATATTTTCTCAAATATGTAAATCATTTCCATAGCATACAATGTATCGATTATGGTCTCATGGTTTTCTAAAACACAGTTCCATGATAAAATCAAGGGATTCATAACTCTTTCAAACTCGGCATATTTAAAAATCACATTCATATCGTATCTCTACTTGTAGGTTCAAATTTATACATACTTTCATCTCTAATTTCATGTATAAAATTCAAAATGCACAAACGTACTCACAATAGCAAGAAAATAAAGTCATAAGTTTGAACCCACTCACCCTTTGGGGTTGAGAGTATGTGAGCAACACCAACTTAACCTTGAGAGTTTGGAATGACATCAACAACTACCATAGAGAAAATAAACCCATGAATAAACTCTAACAACTCTAGAATAACTCTAAACCAACTCTATGGATATTAAGAGAGCACCTCCACTTGACAACAAATAAGAATAGAGACACTCTAACTCACGAACATAGAGGGAAGAAGAGAAAGAAAGCACAAACCATGTAAATCCCTCACCATGGCATTTGGATGAGGTAGGATCAATGGAGGATGAGCGTAGGGAGGTAGGAGAAGAGAGATTACAAGCTAAGGCTCAAAAATAGGGAAGAAATCCTAAGCTAGGGGTGTATTTATAGGAGTGGGGCTCACTTACTAAAAAATGCGTTATTTTCTACTAGGCTAACGTTGAGAGTACTTGCTGCAGTGAATCAGGCCCACTACAATGAACCTATCTGGCCTCCTGTTCGCTATAGTGAGAAAAGCTCACTACAACGAACATGTCGCACTAAAAAATGCATACTGTAGTAAAAAGATGATTTTCTGTAATCCAAAGGTTTCCAAGGTACCCAAAGGCTATATTAGGCTTAGTCAAGGACACATAGACCTAAGGCATAACGTACTTCCCCTCTTAAAAGAGATTTGATTCCTAAATCTGAACTTGCATAACCTGCATGGGGTTTCAAAATGAGCTTGCCTGTCCAAAACACTCTGACATGATAATTTGGCTGTATTAGCTGATACTATGGGAGACAGTGCCATCCTGAAGGCCATTACTTTACTACTCTAGCTAA
The DNA here is from genome assembly GCA_031216105.1 of Dalbergia cultrata. Classification (NCBI taxonomy): domain Eukaryota; kingdom Viridiplantae; phylum Streptophyta; class Magnoliopsida; order Fabales; family Fabaceae; genus Dalbergia; species Dalbergia cultrata. The sequence continues at coordinate 4,020,391 of CM062352.1, forward strand.
GGGTGCCAATTGTCACACCTAGGGTGGCTTCGCCTCAAAGGGTAGCCATTTTCCATCAAGATAACAAAGATTCCTATCATAACAATTACATTGGATGACTCCACCTCTAAGGGCAGCCCTTTCCACAATGTGAGTCCTAGGTGGACATCTATGCTTCGCCACCTTATGCGCGCATGAGCTCTGAAGGATGGGGACTAAACGTCACTTTCATCCTTGCTCTGGTTCTCTGTCTCTAGTGTCTGACATCAACTGATACTACAGGGACTCTTAGCCCTCAATTCCTAAACTTTCTCACTCTCTATGCACATGCCATGCAAGGAAATCAAAACTACTCTATTTGTGCACGTACATAGAAAAATGCAAGAAGCAAACATGGCATGCTCTAGTATTTCTAGAGCACTCTATCATGACAATATGCTTTATCAATTTTTCATGTATCAAACCTTTTTGTGTTTAACTTATTAATCCTTAATCAAATTTTCTTAATACATCAAACTGAAAATACATCATACAAGTATATGTAATGGAGGCAAATAACTTGCTTCCTATTGCCTTATTAAGTCCATTAAGCACTTTACCATCCTGTTATTGAGTTGTATATTGAACATGATATATTTCAGTCTAAGTCTCTCTCATCTAATTGACATGCATGGGTTGGAAAAGAACAGGCATCTTTCACACGAGTCCCTCAACTCATAATGCAAAACATCAACACTTATGATTCAAAACTTCCTTCTTTAAGCTACTCTAATCATGTCTGTGCAATGCAAACTCAAGTAAAATCATTACATAAGCATATAGTGTTGTCTTTAAATTATGTTTGTTGCAATGCCAAACTTCCCTCTTTGTCTTTTAATGCTTTTAATTCAATTACTTTTAATTTTATCTATCTAGCAAAAATTTCATAAAATTTTGACAGCATCTCTGTTTAAATTAGGAGCTCCATAATAAGTTAATTCAGTGCATTCAACAATTAAAGATATCATTAAACATCAACAACATAATTTGCATATTTGAATAATTACATCTTAATAATTACATATATTTCATATAATCCTAAAATCTATTTTAGAGCTTATCTCTGTATAACTTCACAACATGCATATCCCACAATTTCCACAAATACAAACAAACTCCAGAACAAACAATGCAAACAAGTCGGGGAAAGACCTCTACACCATTTCTCCCAGTCATGCAATCCAAATTCCCTAAAATTTTATTCTACAAATCATAAGTCCCTATCCTATACACATATTAAAGCATGTAAATAACAAGAATTTCATTATTAACCTCTAGAGCAGTGCAAAAAATAAAAAATAAAAAAGCTTCCAGCACACAACCCAATCCAATCAGCAAAATGGGAAATGAACAAACAATTGATTTTACATAGTTATAAAAATTGAAAAACAAAAATACACAATAAAAATAGAAAAAAACAAAAACAAAAACAAAAGCTTCCATAGTAAACACCATCATTGCTCCCTGTAATAAAACTCCTACATTACTAAAATAGCAACAACAATCACTCCTCCAATGTATTAAAAACCAACACTTTGGCAAAAAAATGAATGGAAAAACTAGCCAAAACAAAACACTAAACTGATTAAAATGCTCAGAAACGTACATAGATAGTAATGGTAGGTTTGGTTTTTCAAAAATAGGCTCCAGCGGTGGCCAATCAGTGGTGGCAATGGCAGTGGTGGCAAAGAGAGTGAGAAAGAAGAGAGAGAGACATTTTGCAAAGTAACGGTGAAAGGTTTTGTCTTTGGTTATTTACTCGGGTTACCAATGGTGTGTTTCAAGTGCATTTCGATAACCATTAAATAAAACGGTGCATTTCGAGTTCCACTACTTACCAATAAGTATAGACAATCTCAAGAGACACGCGTTAATATCGAAAAAAAATTCAAAAACCCATCGGTATACCTGTCAATAATTAAAAACTAAATATTTTATTTTATTTTATAAAAACCCTTCGGTAAACCCATTGGTAATCTGGCTAAAAAAAAACCTATTTTAATATAAACCCATCGTATACCCGTTGAGAATTAATAACAATAAATAAAATAAAAAATTAATTTAATTCAGTTCACACACATGTCGGTATAACTGTTAGTAATGTGAATTAAAAGAATAAATTTATTAAAGTATAAACCAGTTGGTACACGCATAAGAAATTTGGGTTGAAAAAAATAAATTAAAAAGTATACTCATTTGTGCGTATGTCAATACACCATTCATGCCATGTGGTGTGCCTACATATATCAACGAGTGTAGAATAAATATTCAACCTGTTAGTAAACCCGTCGATATATCTCTCAAAAATTGTGCGTGTGATATGGCATATGATGGTGCCAAGCACTATCAATGGTATATCAACGAATTGTCATCTATATTTTGATTTAAAAAAACTAAATAATAAAAAAAACATGTCAACCCATTGATGCACCCATCAATAGTTATCAGCGGGTCTATATCTATCGGTTTCGATATCTCACGGATTTTTTATTGTGACTAAATATAATTAAATAATGTAATAACCAAAAGGCTATTAGTAATCACTTGTTGAAACCAAAGTCCCGCATTGACAGGAAAGCGAAGCAAAAGCGAAGTGTTTCAATTATTAAAGGAAATGATTGTCTCCATTTTTTTAAAAAAATTTCATTCTTTTCAATTGAAAGTCTCATTTTTATGGCAAATGGATTTCAAAATGTTCATTAATTGAGCCCGAAAAAAAAAGATGTACAATTATTATTAAGAAGTTGAAATTAAAAATTAATAAAGGCATTTAGTCGAAAAATTCAAAACTAGGCTGCAGTTATCGACTTTTTCAAGAATTGATCCGGTTGAGTTGGGGTTCAATTTCACACATGACTTATTGCTTGACTTAAATCGATTAGCTGGTCAACTCATTGGTTCACCGATTCAAGTGGTCAGTTCATCAAATAAATTTTTACAACTGATTTTAAGATCCATGTGTTTAGATGCCTAATCATATTTTGGAAGATTAACCTCGCACCTAAATACTCTTGGGAAAATAAAATACTTGTGAGGCAATCTATGCTGAGGGCCATTTTTGACCATGTTGTGATGGTAGTGGTGTTTGCGTGGGAACCCACTTCCAATGGAGGAGATCCGTGCCTACGGAAGAGGCTGACGTGCACCGCACCATTTTCACTTTTTAACTCCTCTCTGCAAAATTCTATAGGCCAAAAGGCTACTTCCCACTATTCCTAAACTCCCTTTCGGGTGTATTCCTCACATCCTCTGATATCCGTACACGTAAGAGAGTCATGTTGTTTTATTTTCTATGTATAATATTTTTGGATGTTGATCAAATGTTAGAGATGCATGTGTAAATAAATAGAGCAAGCCATTATGATTGATCTAGTAATAAGGAGTTTGGGTGGTATACATAGATCCTAGATCAAACCTCATTACGATTAATATAATTTCTAGAATATAAAAAAATAGAGTTTTCTTGTATAAATAATTGGGAAATCAAGTAATTATAGTTATAAATAATAATATTATGATCCTATATATTGTCTGCTTATGTATATAAATTCTTCATTTATTTACTCGCTTATGGATATAAATTTCTCTCGGGCAATCAATACATAAAAAGAAAAGAAGGTTGAAATAGCATTTTTCTTCACCACCCATGTCAAGTGATGCAGACATGACTTGATAGTTGATACTACACTCGTTTATGGCTTCAGCTACCAAAAGACCAGACAACGAGCTTAGATGATGGTTAAATTCTTGGGGGTTATTGCACAAGCCCGTGCATGCGCATAACACGATCACTCGATTGGACACGAGATAGCGAAATAGCAAGTGAGCATCATACAAAGCTGACATTCACACCTTAGAGTAAGAATACTTTACTTGCTATTAGAGTAAGAAAAATGATTTACCGTGTTTCATTTATTAACTATCATATTAGTTATTATATTAAAAATGTAAGAAAAATGATAGATAATAATGACCCATAAAATTAATGTGTCAATTTTAATATTTTATTTGTTCTTGAATAACTATCTAGTTTTAAATGCTCACTAGAATTAAGGAAAAATAATTGGTAAAATATCAATATTATTAAAAGTTAGAAATAATTTACTAAATTGTCATTGTTTCTTTTTAATACTCTAATTTTCTTTCTTCTTCTTCACTAATAAGTTGATAATATTTAATAGAAATATTAATGAAAAGAAATAATTAATACTGCTAAAAAATTTTAAATGAACAATTAATTTTAAATAAAATGAATAATTATTTAAAAATAAAGAAAGTATATGTATACTCTCACTTCAGAGTACCTAATAATTTTTGTATAGATTATAACCAATTAATCATCAAATCAGTGACTAACACCCACGACTCCTGTCTAGAATTTCTTCTTTCCTTTTTATCTCGTGATACGTGTAAAATAATCAACGATTTATAAGTTTTTGGAATAGTTCTTTAATTATTTGACATCAAAGTATTTATAAATGAAAATTTTAGTTTTATTATTTAAGCATTTCAAAAATCTTTTTTAACCCTTATAAATATTATTATTTAACATTAAATTTATATAAAAAGGACTAATTAAAATCATGACAACAGAAAAAAAGAGGGACCAAAACCAAAACAAAAAATTTACAAGGAACAAAATTAAAAAATGAGTCATATTTATGAGGACTAAAGACATATTTAAACCATAAAAATAATTATAAATAAAATTATTAAAAAGGGCATAATTATAAATAATCTATGTGACAGTTTGATTTATACAGCTAATCTCATCTAATATAATATGAAAATTTTGATTGCTATTGCTACAATTCTTCGTGCAATTTCAATTAAAAAATGATGGTTTGAAAAATAACATTTTTCATAAATATTACTATAATCGAAACACTAGCTTATTCTCTTCTATTTTCAAATCCTATCCCAATTCCGAATGGAAAAAAAAAATTGGGAAAGAAAAGAAACAGATTCAAACATATATATAACAATGCTCATCATGTCATCACCATAATTGGGTCAAACTTAACTGCATTTGATTCTGATCTACACTAACACCAACACTTATACTAGTAATTTGTAGCAAAATTTCACCTTCCAAATACCCTTTCTTACATTATTCATATGGACAAGTCGGATATGCTAATCATAACCTCTCTCTGCATATCTATTGATGATCATATTATATATAACATTATACATGATCATATTATTAAAACACATATAATGCTTAGTCTTACATGAACAAATTCAAAACCTGCCTTTTCTTATTGTCACCATAGCTTGGTATCTCCGATTCCCCACTAGCCGAAACCAATGACATAGCTGGTTCCCTCTCCAATGCTCTAGTGTTTGTTGTGTAGGCGTAACGATCAGAATCCAAGCTTGAATTATTGTGATTCATCATGATCTCTCCCACACCATGCATGAACGCTAAGGGACCCAATTGAGAGTATGAAGTGTCTTTGGAACCAGTGGTGTGATCCAATGCCGGCGTTATAATTCCGGCAAATGTCTCCGGCAACGGGCGGAGAACACCTCCAGCGAGCACTTTGTCCACGGCAGCTTGGCACACGTGCCAGTTACTACTTAAGAGAAGCCCTACCGCACCGTTCACCGGATTTATTGTTCGCCCACACCCTTCATATAGCAAAGACTGAAACAACGCTGATATTTCATAAAACATTAGAGTAAGAAAAATTAGTATACAACTAAAAATAATGAGGGTAAATAGTTTACAACTGAAAAAAATTAGTAGATTTTTTTTTGTAATGAAAAAGAAAATAGCAGATGATACAACGTAATATGACTGGCCTTACTGATCTAAAAATCAGTAAGTATGTTACACAGTTCACTAGCTAGCTTGGCTCCCTTTTTTCTATATTTATTGTTCTCACATATAATTAATTTATGATTATTTTTTACATTTCATACTTTAAATTTATGGCTAATTAATTAATTTAAAAAATTGTATAATATTTACAAAGCGATGTAATTAAATATTGAATATTGAATTACAAATTTTAATAAATATATAAAATTCCATTAATGGGCGACTTCTTGTCATAATTATTTTTTTAAAAGAAAATTATATGCATCCATGTTAAATCAACAAAGAAAAATTGAATCAAGGGTAGTATTATTTTTTTTCTTATTTGAAAAAAAATCCAAAATGTCTCTTGAATCACAAGGCCATATTAATCAAGACGAAAGGAAGTAACTAATTAAATAAAAGGTTCTAGGAAGTAACAATATGTTTCTTTTCATATTTTTTAGGTTGTAAGGAGTTTCTAGTAGAATGAAGGAATGAAAAGAAGCCGTATATAAGCATGTGATGGAGGATTCAAGAATTGAGGTAGTAATATTACTAACAAAATTCTCAAATTTTGGTGGGGATATTTGATCCATCATTTTATATCCAGATCTGCCTCGAGGGGAAGGAATAGACATGCGAGATCGAACCCATGACCTAAAGTTAACAACCCCGGGCACAAAAACTAGAAGACATGGCACTTGAATAATCACAGCTTGCTAATGACAATATGTTTCTACTTTCTACTATGGTACGGTATAAGCAAAGAAAATATGTTACTTATTAATGGAACTCGATTTGAACACACTCCAAAACAATAATCTTAACAAGCTAATGCTACATGGGTAACTGCATATATATATATATATATAACTTGTGTATGTATGTTGTACGTATGTACTTACCGGGTCGTTTGGCTTCTGGGACGGAGGAGATAAAGGACAAAAGGTCACTACGACCAAAGAACTTAGTGAGGAAGAGAGTGGCATGTGCTTGTGACTCAGGGGATTCGATCCACTGCAGGCAAGACCTCAAAGCGCAACTGTCGCTGCATCCCTTTCGGAGCACTCGGCAACCATTGCAGCTCATATTGCTTGAATAATAATAATAATATTAATATTGAACCAAAATTAAGTTAACCACGTTTGTAATTTGTTTGTTCTGAGGTTCAGGTTGTTGGGATCAAAGGGAGTTGTGGTGTTTAAGGTTTATGTTTTTTGGGTGTGAATTTGTGATTGATCTAGTTGTTGTTGTTGTTGGTGAAGGTTGAGTAGGAGAATATTATTAATCGTCTTTTGTGTCAGCACTGAGCTGTGTGATGGTGTTGTTGTTGTTTTGTGATTGGAGAGAGATGTGGAGTTAAGGAGTAACTGTGGTTGAGTTAAGGGGACTTTGACGGTGGCTTTTTATTTTTGGGTTAATGCGGGGTCCATTGGATTAGAGTGGGTTGGGGATGTGCAGTGCATGGAATATATCTTAACCAGAATTGGGTTAGAGCGGCTCCGTGTTTCTGCAGCACTTTCTTAAATAGGGCGTCATCGTATGTATGATCCTTAAACTTTGTCGCGGATTAAAGGTTCATCTTACTCCCTCAAATTGTATGCCGGGTTTGGTGCATTATTTAGAATATAATAATATTAGATATGATAATATAATGTATGATAATATAGTATAAAAAATTTATTATATGAATTTTTATGTTATCCATTGTTTGGTGCACCACATAATCGGTGATCAGTGAGTGCGGATTGTGACCTTAGGACCATGAGCCAAGCATTCACATCAAGACCAAAGCAAGATCTTAGGGATTGGAAAATGTTTATAGAGAAGTCAAGGGACTTATAATAATTTCTCAATTTGAGTCGAACTCATGTCTTTGTGAAAAGTGAATATGCTATATATGTGTATATGTGCCTTAATGTAGACAAATTTGAGTAAATGCTTTTTTTTCATATCAATCCAAAATCCTTGCCTTTGCTTTTTTGTTGTTGCCAATATTAATTTTTTCTGTTTCCCATTTTGGGTCGAAGATGATGGATTGAAGTCTTTGTTGGGTCTAATAGCTGCTCTTCTTGTTACACTACAGGATCATCTCTCTCTGCGACGCTTAATAGTGGTCCGTTGGAGTCTCATCCCGTGTTTTCAATAGAAACCCATCCACAATTGGAGGCCAGCACGCTTGGTTGATGCATTTGCCTCTGTTGGAACTGCAACTGGTATGCCAAGGTCGTGTGTTCGAACACTCAGGCATTTGAGATGCCATGCCATAACTCCCAAACCCCTCTCCCCGGTATGTGTGAGTAGAGTTGACAATATATATATAAACTCATCCAACCGCCAGAAAAAATAATAATAAATAGAAACTCATCCACGAGCCCCAGCAGTTTAGAAAGGTTTTATTTGTTTATTTATTTATTTTGTATTTTGGGACAAGTGAAAAGCTTTATTTGATAAATTTAGTTTTAATGTCCAAAAAATATATTGTCAATATTTTTTTTTTTATCATCAACAAGTCAGGTATATTTACATTCAAAATTTGCACATATAATTGATTCATAGTATGAAGAGAGCTTTGCTAACATTTTTTTTTTTTACAAACAAATTTAAGGTGAGGGGATGGCATCGTAGTCCTAGACAGAAAAAGCCTCTGGATTAAAAAAACACTTACAGAGAAATTTCCATTTACTTTTCCCAAGAAGACGAGTGGAAACATTCGAATCTGTGATCTATCAGATGTGAGACATTAGCATGCTGCAATTGGCCAATCCTTTGGGCCTTTTACTAACAAGTGTCCTAAACCTAAAATGTTTCATAAGTTTAATTTTAAATGCATTAAATGTTTCAAAAAATTGCTTTTCAATTAAAAGCCTTTCATTTTTAATTTTCCCTTAACCGTTACTCTTGTAAATAAAAAGAATACTGGTTAAGGAATAAAAAAAATTAATTTTCAAACGCATTAATTTACTTTTCAATTTATTACTTTCCATTTTTGATTGGTTTCTTGACCAATACCGTAGAACACAACATATTTTTTTAAGGTCAATGCCATGCCTTAAAACACCCTTGTTAGTAAAACTACATCAAAATTAAGGAAACAATCTGAAGTCTGAACTGTAAAAAGAAAGACAAAGAAAGTGCGTTATTTATACCTTGTCATTTTGATGGGGCTTGGCAACTAGGTGTGTGAGGAAAGTTGTGTGTGGATGTGAAGACAATAAGAGCTGCAAAATAGGGCATGGCATATTGGAGACAGAAGCATGCTCATAGAACGTGTGAGGACTGAACAAATTCGAGAAAGACAGATGTGCGGGTGCCTCTATCAATAGCGGTGCAATCTGGATCCAACAATTGAAGTAGTAATATTACTAACAAAATTCTCAAATTTTGGTGAGGACATCTGATCCACCATTTTTATATCTAGATCTGCCTCGAGGGGAAGGAATATACATGCAAGAGATCGAAACCATGACCTGATGTTAACAACCCGGGCACAAAAACTAGAAGACAGGGCACTTGAATTAGAGTTTGCTAATGACAATAAGTTTGTACTTTCTACTATGGTATAAGCAAAGAAAAGAAAATATGTTTCTTATTAATGGAACTCGATTTGAACACACTCCAAAACAATAATCATAACATGCTAGTATGCTACATAGGCAGCTATATGTAACTTGTGTATGTATGTTGAACGTATGTACCTACCGGGTCGTTTGGTTTCTGGGACGGAGGAGATAAAGGACAAAAGGCTACGACCAAATAACTTGGCGAGGAAGAGAGTGGCATGTGCTTGTGACTCGGGCGATTCGATCCACTGTCGGCACGACCTCGAAGCGCAACTGTCGCTGCATCCCTTTCGGAGCACTCGGCAACCATTGCAGCTCATATTGCTTGAATAATAGTAATAATAATATTAATATTGAACCAAAATTAAGTTAATCACGTTTGTAATTTGTTTGTTCTGAGGTTCAGGTTGTTGGGATCAAAGGGAGTTGTGGTGTTTAAGGTTTATGTTTTTTGGGTGTGAATTTGTGATTGATCTAGTTGTTGTTGTTGTTGTTGGTGGTGGTGAAGGTTGAGTAGGAGAATATTATTAATCGTCTTTTGTGTCAGCACTTAGCTGTGTGGTGTTGTTGCTATTTTGTGATTGGAGAGAGATGTGGAGTTAAGGTGTAACTGTGGTTGAGTTAAGGGGACTTTGACGGTGGCTTTTTATTTTTGGGTTAATGCGGGGTCCATTAGATTAGAGTGGGTTGGGGATGTGTAGTGCGTGGAGTATATCTTAACCAGAATTGGGTTAGAGCGGCTCCGTGTTTCTGCAGCACTTTCATAAATAGGGAGTCACCGTATGTATGATCCATATCGCATTGTGGCGGATCAATAGGGAGTTTGAAAACCTTGTAATTAAATTATATTATGGAATTGAATTAAATTCTATACTTTAAAATAAAAGTAATTTATGTGAAAGAATTTAAATTTCATGGGAATTAAAACCAACAAAATCAAAGAAATGAAATCAGCCCCAAAGATGTGTGATTTAGTATGGGAATTGAATTTCAACAAATAAAAATATTAAAATAACTTTACTTGAATATAATGTTTTGTTTCTAACCCATTAATAAATGATAAAATAGTAAAAATAATTATATTAACTCTTTTTTAAACCATTTCCAAATTTAGGAATTAAATTCAATTATTTAATTTACTAACTTGTTCCAAATATAGGAATTCAATTCCTAATGAAATTTAATTCAATTCTATCTCATTAAAAATTTTCAAACATCCTGTAAAGGTTCATCTTACTCCCTCAAATTGTATGCGTGTTTGATACATTATATAGAATAAGATCTGATAATATTAGACATGATAATATATATAAGGTTCAACAATTTAATATAAGGAATATATTATATAAGTTTTTATATTATCTATTATTTGATACACCATATGACCGAAGATCAGCGAGGGTAGGTGGTGATCTTAGGGCGAGGAGCCAAACATTCACACCAATACCAAATTAAAGCAAAATCTTAGGGCTTGAAAAATATTCACAGGTAAAGGGACTTATAAGATTACTTACAATATAAGTCCTCAAATTGAGTCAAACTCACATCCTTGTAAAAAAGCAAATATGCTATATGTGTGTGTGCGCGCATGCCAATTTTCATTGACAAAGTGTTGACAAATTTGAGTAAACGTTTTTTTTAAAAAAACTTTTATCAATCCAAAATCCTTGCTTTTGGTTCTTCTTTTTTTTTTTTTTTGTCAATTTTACGTTTTTTTATTTGTTTCCCGATTAGGGTCGAGATGATGGATTGAAGTCTCTGCTGGGTCTAACAGCTGATCTTCTTATTACACTGCAGGCCCATCTCTCTCTCTCTCTCTGCTACGCTTAATGGGGGGTCCGCTGGAGTCCCATCCCGTGTTTTCAATAGAAACCCATCCATAGTTAGAGACCAGCACGCTTGGTCGATGCGCTTGCCTTCTTAGGAACTGCACTTGGGACGCCAAGGTCGTGTGTTCGACCCTCAGGCATTAGAGATGCCATGTCCCAACTCCCAAACCCCTCTCCCCGGTGTGAATAGAGTTGACCGAAAAAAAAAAAATATAGAAACTCATCCAACGACTAGAAAAAAAAAAGGAACTCATCCACAAGACCTGATAATGTAGAAAATTTTTATTTGTTTATTTATTTATTTTATATTTTGGCACAAGTGAAAAGCTTTTATTTTATAAATTTAGATTTAATATCCCATAACATATATTGCCAATATTAATTTTTTTATCATCAACAAGTCATATACATTGTGACATTCAAAATGTGCACATATAATTGATTCATAATATGAAAAGACCTTTGCTAGCAAGTTTTTTTTTTTTTTGACAAACAAATTTTAGGGTGAGAGGATGACATCGTATTCGAAGACAGAAAAAGCCTCCGAACTAAGAAAGCAATTTCAAAGGAATTTATATTGAATCTGTGATCTGTCAGATGCAAGACGTTAGCATGCTGCAATTGGCCAACCCTTTGGGTTTTTTTCTAACAAGCATACTAAAATTAAAAAGTTTTAGAAGTTTAATTTTAAATGCATTAAATATTTTAGAAAATTACTTTCAATTAAAAGCCTTCCATTTTTTTCCTTAACCATTGCCTGGAAAAACTCTTGTAGGTGAAAAGAATAGTGGTTAAGGAATCAAAAATAAAAAAGATTTTAAAGATTTAAATGCATTAATTTACTTTTCAATTTATAACTTTCCATTTTTTAATGGTTTTCTTAACCAATGCCTTATGTCACAACATTGACGGAGGGAGCCGTGATAAGAAAAGATTTTAATTTTCAAATGATCAAACGATTTTCAATGAAGTCATTACCAATTTTTATTTATGATAAAAATTGGAAAACCTTTTTAATTTGGCAAGGCTAGTTTTTCAAGACAAAATTGGGTCCGGCGGGAGTCTAATTATTATTAGTGAATGTTGAAAACTTAATTTCACTACATCCCTAATTTAATACATCTATCTCATGATGGTTACCCAAAGTTTGTTGCACAAAATTAGAATAACTTTAATAATTTATTTTCCCCCTAAAAATTAAAGTCTTGAAAAATATTTACAAAATTTAATAATAAATATTTACAAAAGAAAAGAAAACAAATATAGGAAAATTTAATTTTGACTTGACAGAAAACATCTGCTTCTACATATCCTTTCGTGCAACAAAAAATTCAAAGTCATGTAGTTCTTCTAAAAAATGAGTGTATACTGGTTAATTTTAATTTAAAGAGAAGAAAATTAAAAAAAATGTGTTGATTGATTTTAATTTTAAAAATGGATTTTTGACCAACAAATTACTAAAAAAAAAAATTTGTTTTTGCATAGGATTCAAGTTAGTACTGAACTACTCAATAAACCCTTACAATCTAATATTACATGAATAAGGCATCCACCTCTCAATCATAACGATTGATTGTTACACGAATAACCATTTATATTTTTTTTAGGGATAAATGCATTTTATACCTTAAATTTTAGGTCATGTGTAATTTAAGTCATAGCAGGGTATCGGGTTGCACACAATGAAAAAGTCAGGGGAATTAATTGCACATATTAATCATAGACAATGTGTCGGGTTCCACAAATTATAAACTTCAGGGGGTTAAGTGCACATAAATCTTACCTTTATTACTTGCCAAAATTATACTAAGGGGTGTTTTGTACAGTTTCGAAAGTTCAAGGTGTCATAATATACTTTTTAAAAAGTCAGGGTTTAAATTACATATTATCTAAAATTCAAGGGGTAAAATGTATTTAAACCTTTTTTTTAATTTTAAGCACAAGATTCAACCAAACCAAAATTAAAATATATAAAAAGAAAAAGAAAAAAGAATTAGCCTAAACTACAAAACTCCGGACAAGTTTTAATCCTATAGACAAAATTTTGTACCAAATTCTTTTGAAATAAAACAAACAAACTAATACTTCACAATTGCCAAATTTAAAAAAAAAAAAAAAGACAAAGAAATGAGGCCACTCACATGAATAAAAGAGAAAAAAGTAAAAAAATGCACGGTCTAAAACTAGTTCAAGATTAAAAGCTGCAGAAACAAAAATAAAAAGTACAAGCAAAGAACAGTTAAAAGAAAGAAGATCTAAACTGTGATCGAGCATACGGGCACTGTGGCAATGCGCGAAGACGGGCACTGTGATCGTGGGCTATTCCACGTCGACGTCAAGGCGGGGCAAAGGCTGCAAATGGCATATGGTTGCGAGGACTGGGTGATGGTGTTGGTAGCAGATGAGGCAATGTTATTATTGGCTAGACGAAGAACTGTGATGATGGATAAAACTCCGCCGATACGTGTGTGCCTCCTCCTCTTTTTTTGTGATTAACAGTACTTATTTATACAAATTTTTACCCAACTATAATTAATGTCAGAATTATTTAACTCGATACTAATTTATTTTAATTAAAGAAAATAAATCAAACTAATTTATAAAACAAATCCAGTCATAATCAGTCAATAAATTCACAATAAAATTAATTTTAAAGAAAAATGATTACTAGAAAGTTTGACTTTAGTTTTTATTTTTCAGCATTTTTTAAATTCTTTTCAATTTTTGGATTCATAAAAAAATATTTTTTTCCGAACCGACCAAAATTGGATGCTGATAACTTAGAACACTCCCTTTTTTTTTTTTTTTTTGTAAGGTCAATGTCATGCCTTAAAACACTCTCGTTAGTAAACCTACGTCAAAATTATGGAAACAATCTGAAGTCTGAACTGTAAAAAGCAAGACAAAGAAAGTGCGTTAATTATTCCTTGTCATTTTGATGGGGCTAAGCAGCTAGGTGTGTGAGGAAAGTTGTGTGTGGATGTGAAGACAATAGAGTGTCAAAATAGGGCGTGGCATTGCCATTTGGAGACAGAAGCATGCACATGGGACGTGTGAGGACTGAGCAAATTCAAGAAAGATAGATGTGCAGGTGCATCTATCACTAAAGGTGCAATTGGGTCAGGTTGATTTGGATTTTGGGGAAAAAATAATTTGAATCGATAAATTTTGATTTGGTTTGGGTTCGTAGATATTTTTTTTACCAAATTTGAATCGAATTGAACCAATTAAAATTGAATTGATTTAATTCGAATTATCAAGTCACCTGATTATTATTATTATTATTTTGATGTTTAATTTAATAAAAATAAAAAAATCACAAACTTTAAATTTTTAAAATTTTATTAATTTTATATGCATATATAGCTTAATAATATCAATATACATAACTAAAGTATGATTTATTTGTTAAATATATTATATACACACATGAAAATATTATATATTATAATATATATGATCGGGTTTATCGAGTTGAAATTTATTAAATCTGATACCAGAACCAATCAATATCGGGTTTAATTAGCTTTTACCCGATGTGATCCGATAACTGAACCAGCCCAAATTGATTTAATTTGTTCAAGTTGGATTGATCGAGTTCATTGGATTGGGTTAATTTGCTTACACCTCTGTCTATCATACGTCTATATATATATATAGAGAGAGAGAGAGAGAGAGAGATATGAAGAAGTCACATGTAATGCAAACTGAGAAGATGCCATCTTAAATGTAATGCGTGGATAATAGCTACATCTCAACATCATAGCATCCATACAAACCAATTAGTTTAATAATTAACATCAAAAGGGTTTGCATCCCTTATGCTATGTGGCTAAAAAGGGGCACACTCGGTGCTCTTTCTCTTTGAGCCTTTTTTTTATTCAATAACAATGAAAAAGAAAGGAGAAATTTCAAGCTAAAAAAAAGAAAAGGGGGGGTGATCAGGTATATATGTGATGCATAATGGACAAAAGAAATTGAGAAAGTAAATATTAATAAATTATAATTTTCTATTTATATGATCACGCTTTATAAAAGCTTGAAATTATTAATTCTTAATGATTATTAATCATCAATGTGTTACTTTATATAACCATTTGATAATAAAAGAAATGAGTGAAGGATAATTTGGTCCCTTAAATCTCTTAGATCTTTACATAGTCCTCACTTAATTTCTATGGAATTACTAGATTAACCTTTACTTTTGATCTAATTCATTCTTCCAATCCCTTTCCTCATCCCTCTTCTGGTTCAAGCTCCTTTTTCCAATGAACATTGTCCCCACCAATTTCACAGCCACTCAGCCCATCCATAATAGCCCAATTTCAACATCGTTCTTTTAGTTGTAGCAATTTATGAGTTCTATTATTTTGTTTCAAACCTATTTATTTTTGTTCAAAGTTTTTATTTTTATTACTGGTTAATGGTTATTGATGTTTTAGAAAGATGTGATTCAACCAAATTGACCAATGGGTATGAGATATCAATTGCTTTGGGGCATAAAAGAACAAACACCATGGGGTCAATTATGATGACTTTGCATTCAACAAATGAAAAACCAATGCCTCCCACTTGCAATGTTATTCGCCCGCAAATGGTGGAACTAAAGGGTGCCGAGCGTCTCCGTTAAGATTTTGATTGTTGGAGTAAATATAATTTTATAGTGTTTGAATGGTGCTTGCAAATGAAGAGAGGGTTTGGTGGTGATTGTGATGTTGGCAAGTGCGCTGGCCGGTGGAAAGGAGGGTGCTGAGATGAGATGAGAAGCGAGGGGAGAAGGGGAAAAAGATTAAAAGGAAAAATAACAATGGCCTTAACGATAGTTTTGCAATTCAATTAAATTACTATTTTAGTTTTAAATTTTATTATTTATTTATAATTTTATATAATTATTATAACTTTAATTGTACACTGTTAAAATAATATCCAATGGTCTAAAAGAGTGGATCATCACATGATTCAAAAGAGATATGGATTATGTTATCTATTATCAAATAAATGAGTGAGTTAACATTGTGTTTTTACCATATATGTATCTTCGGTCAAGTAGTCCTCCTCCGAGTTAAGTAACATTAAGATGTAAATGTAAATATATTTTGACGCTCAAATCAATCTCAAGCATATAATGCCTGTAAAATTGGATAAATACATTGCCCCCAAGGTCTAAAGACCTATATATATGAGTGTTGTGACATGGCTATGCTTGGACCCTCACTGTGATAGTAGAAATCAAAGTGGAGTTTTCTCGCCACTGAGAGGGAATTTGAGGATCCGACATTTTCATGATGGTGAGGGGTCTTTGCAGGCCAGGATGGAATCCTGACCAGTATATGATGCTGATTTTTCCGGTTCTAGGGTCTGGCATGCAAATTATCTTAGGCTGATCATTCTCAGTTAATTGGGTCACGCTATAGTCCTAATGACCCTAGTTTCAACCTACATTGCATTTTTTTTTTCTTTATTTCACAGTTACACTGTATGTAATTTTTTTGTTGTTGAAAGAAACAGAAATTCGAGTGTACTTCTCAAAACAATTTGACATAGAAATTGATCTTGTGGTAATTCACTAGGAGTTAGTTGTGACTCGTGAAGGATATGATTTGAGTAGTTTGTATGAAATTATAAGTTTAAATATTAATGTCATTAATGTACCAACAAAATTTATCTTTGCATAGGTCAATGGGTCATGCTATTTGATTCCATATTCTAATATCTATCTTGTTTTGTGCCAAAAGTTCTAGTATTTTTTTAGCGTTAAATATTTTTTAATTATATATAAATATAGATTGTTATTGTTTTAGTGTCTCAAATATTTTTTAGCTTTTAATCTTTTTTGTCAAATATTGTATATGTTTTTAATCTTTATTGTTACCAACCATTATTAAGTGGTGATATTTATATAAATAAAAAATATTATTATAATATTTATAAAGATAAAAAGCAAGATTTCAAATATTCATAGAGACTAAATGCATATAGAATGAAATATTTATAAGACCAAGATTTAGAACGACAAAGACAAAAACCATACTGTTGAAAAAAAGAGAGAGATCAAAAGTAGTTAACGAAAAAAAATTTAGAGGAATTAAAATTAAAATAACTTACATTTATAATTAAAAAAGAAAATTTAAAATCTTTTATTCTAAAAACATTACTATATATATTTCATATGAAAGAAGTGTTGAGAAAAATAGTTTATAGAGCTAATGTAATGATGAATATTAAGAATACAAATGTTATTAATGGAAGGTTTTTTTATTTTTTTATTTCTCTTTCGATAAAACTTCAAGGGATGAATATATATATTTTCACCAATCATTACTATAGTGACTTTTGTTTTTCGGGAGCAAATTATTTTAGGAAAAATCATTTTTCAATTAATTTTACCAATATTTTATTTACAAAGTATTCTAACTATAAAAAAGTTAATCTAAATAATTATTAAATAATATTTGTCATAATTTATTTATAACAGCAAGGTGTAAATTTAGAAACGCTTTTGTTGAAAAAAACTACATAAATGTGTACAGTTTTATATAAGTTAAAAATCAATTAATGATATTTTTTAAAAAAATCAATCAATGAATTACCGAAACATACAAGTATGGGAATTTTTTTTTATATTTTTTTTGGGTAAGGTAAGAAATAAAGAAAAATAGCAACACGAAGAAACTCAACACTCCCTCATCAGCAGTGACATAAACCAGTATAGGTTTACATTAGATACTTATAATATTTAATTTATTTCCATTTTAACACGTGTGGAGATTTTATTTTGTTGGTTTAACATGCGTAAGTATTACCCCGTCAAGATTAGTTCATCAGATCATTCTTCCGTTTATGAACTATCATGATTTGAATTTAACTCTAAAATTTTTTCATGATGAATAATTTGTGAGTACTTCTATAAACACTCAATAAATCTAGAGGTTTGCCTTAATCCTAAATTGAGGTGAACTTCTCCTCAATCCTGCCTATTTTTATTTTAAAAAAAAAACTAAATATCCAATTATACATTTCCTTAGGTATACATGGAGACAATTTAATTTATCAAAATTAAAATTAAAAGTCCTGAAAATTAGATAAATTGATTTATTCATGTATAGGTATGTATAATTAAAAATGATATATAAAGTTCAATGGAGTGATCAATTTATCTTTTTTTCTTTAAATGAGAAGAATTAATTTGAAATTTTTAAATTTTCAAAAAATAATTTTATAGATATATATAAAGAATTAATTTGGATATTTTAAAAAAACCATATGTAGGCATGTATTACATTAATATTACCTCATTCAATGATTGCCCTAATAAAAAATTACAGTCTACATGCAATGACTTATTCAATGATTGCACTAATAAAAAATTACACCCTATACGAAATGACTTACTCGTGTAGATATAAAAATTAATCTAATCATCTTACTGCTCGAATAAAGAAATCCAGCAACCACAGCGACGTGGATATTTTCCAAATTATTTTATTGCCAACCAAAGGAGAACGCGCGCCGCCGCCATGAGCAATTAGAAAGAACATGATTCCAAGAACTTGGACTCACCAAGATTCGGCGAACAACACTGACTGTGTGACGGTACTTGAAAATTAAAGTGAAGTAAAGTGTGTGTGCATGACTATAACTTTAAGAACCATTCACTCATCTGGTCTCTGGCTAGCTAGCTGCCAAATGACATGCTTTCGGCCAAATTCATCCTAACCCAAATTCTACCTTCATATATTTTGTCAGAATTTTATAGGGTTGCGTTCCGTCGATGGCAACAGGAAGCAGTACCCGCTCTGTTCCTCATTAATGATTATTTTTAAAAAATTATATAGTTTTAATGTATTAAAATATTAATATATTAATAGTTAGATATATTCTATAATTTATAGTTAGATATATTAATATTTTAATATATTAATATTATACAATTTATTAAGATTAACTATGAATAAAGAGCGGAGATAATAGTATGTTCTAAAACAAAAATAGCATATGGAATTAGTTTGAGTGAATAAACTGTGTTACTAAAATTCTTAATTTGGTATCAATGTGTTCTGTAATAAAAAATTTTATATTAATTTAGTTTTAACATTTTTTTTATTTTAATATCAGTTTAATTCTAATAATTTTTTTTGAGAAAATTATACTAATCTCCATTAATATTTAGTGTAATTACATTTTACACCTATTTATTTTGAAAAACTATTACTAACATCTCCAATAGATACTGGTTCGTTAATTTAAGTGAAAAAAGATAATGAGATATATACATAATTATTGATGATAAAATTATAATATTTTAATAATATTTAGAATATTAATTGAATAGAATTTTTTTGTCACATGAGAATGAAACTTATAATAAAGAGAGATATTTTAATTAGTATACATGTAAGATATTGTCAAAATATTATAATTTCATCATTAATAATTATGTATATGTCACGTCTCACATGTTATTTTTTTATTACTTAAATTAATAAATTAATATTTATAGGGGAGGTCAACTTATAATTTTAGTTAACCTCAAGGGAGATTAATAATAATCTTACAAAATAAAGAACTACTGAGTATAATTAAACTAAATCTCAAGGAGTGCGAATGAAATTAGCCAATTTTTTTTACATTAATTTGGTATTGACATTTTTAATTTAATATTAATTTGGTTTTAATATTTTTTTATTTTATACCAATTTAGTGATTTTTTTAAAGTTGAAATTCAACAAAATTACTAAACTTAAAATTAAAAATATTAGGATTAAATTTATTTAAAAAAATTGATTATGGGTAAATTAATGTCAAATTGAAAATGTTAGGTTGTTTAATCAAAACGCAGACCCGTTCAGAGGAGTTAATAAAATAAGAAATTAATTAAGGATATGGGTGCCATGTGATTTATTTCTTATCGTGTTCCAGAAGTTGAAAAATTCCCTAGACGTGTAAAATAGAAATGCAAAACGTGTGCACCCCAGAAGATAGTATCAAAGTCCACGCGTTGTGCAAGGCTTAGATAGCAAAGTCACAAGGTAGTTGATTGCCAAAGATCAAAAGAAAATCATAGTATGAACACAAATTGGCATATTCATGTGCTTTGCTCTCTAACACGCAAAGGGGACTTGCTTAGGCCAAAAATTGGGGCACCTACTTTAATTTGGCAACAAGATACGGTTCCTCCTTGTCTTTCTGATTTTAATGTTGGATGCCGCATGTGACTATACACTGATGTAATATGCGAGAGAGGGAATTGAGTTGAAGATGTGAAGCTACATATTGATTTGGGTAGCAATTATATGGTAAGTAATTGACAGGTACAAAGTAACATGGCATAGAAAGAAATTCCATTGTTCCTCTGTTTCTACACATCATACAGATGAAAAACGAAATTTCAATTCTACTTCCTAACTCATAAGTACACAAGTAAAACGTATGCCAAAATTCCAAACCACTGCACACAGTCCTTTCCTTACGTGACTTTGGCGTTTAGTAATATTAGGGACCATTTTCGCCATTCAATGACGCGGCACAAGGATACTTGGTCACGTTGAAAATGCGAGAAAAAATTGTGAGGCTCAGCTTTCATGTCTATTACATTAAATAAGAAGTAATAACTAAAAAGTATATATAGTAATAACAATGCGAAGGTAAGTAATTGCACGTGTCATTCTCATTGGCCTCCATTGGATCACAATGGGTAGAAGGCCTAAACTTCATTCTTATCTAAATCACACACGAAACATCCTCATCACCTAAGCTGTCTCTGCTACTCACTGTGTCATCTACCCCAACTCCAAATGAACATCAAATCAAATCCTTTTTATATTTGGAGGTTAAAAGTGAAAAGGGCCCCTTGTTAAAAATATTCTAATGACACACACTTTAGTACTTAATTACATAAATGCTCATATCCCTCCATAGATGCTGTATGAAAATTTAAGACAGAATTAGTTATAATCTTATGATAAAATAATTAAATAATGTATAACTTTACTCCTTTAAAAAAAGAGGCAACATGTTTAGCAGTGAGTGTGTGGCGACAACATTTGAAAACAGTAAAGACCCTCAACAAGAAACACACGAAGTGGTTTCAAACTGAGCTCAAAAACAGACACTGCCACCCCGCACTTGCCGAACCCATCACGCGGCTAAGCTGTCCCATGATTGCCTTACCATCATTCCACCACCGTCATTCTTTCTTTTCTTTTATTCTTACCAAAAAAATTAACCACCGCTACTTAAATTAATTAATTGAGTTCATACCCTAATGCAATCATAATATCTCAATCACACTACCCAAATCCATTATCACAAGACCAGCCATATTTGCATGCTAATAAGTATATTCTTTAAGGATCTCAAGTGAAAATCTTTTTATAAAAAAGTAAAACTTGTGGGAATTTTTTTACCTAATACCCTAAGCAGAAAATCCTTCCACTTTTAACTCATTAAATAATATTTTTAGGATGTTTATTAACAAAATCTATAAAATTGTAACCGCACTAGTTAGAAAAATCCTTGTTTTAAGCACAAAACTATATCTCAAAATAGAATTTGAGAGAATCAGAGAAACAATTACCAAATGTTCCATGCATGGAAAGGTCAAAATTGAATTCATTCTCACCAATAATAATAATAATAATCAATTAAATTGAATTGAATTTACCACCGTCAATGGTACAAATCTAAACCACAAGAACAGAGTCCAAGACTCCAAATTACTATATGTACAGAAACAACTAAATCCCAAATTTCTCTAAAATAATAATTAAAACAAAAACAAGACTCATATGTATGAATCTGGATCTATATCTCTCACTAATCTAAAAAAAATTACCAATCAAATCTCAATTTTCAGCCCAAAAATTTTCAATATTTTCTCATTGGATTTGAGGGATTTCGATCTTTGGCAACACGAAAACGCGAGGCTTCTTCTTCAACACAGGGTGAGGACTCTCCACCTCCTCATCCCTCGAGTAATCCGGAAAAGCCGGGATGTTCAGGTCGAAGCCGCGCTGCTGGTGGCTCGCCGCGATGGTATGCGTGGACCCGACTCCTTCCTCCGCCGTGACTCCCCCGTTGCTGGCGGCGGCGCCTCCGTCGTAGTGGCACCGCTTGTGTCCGCCCAAGGCTTGTCCGGTGGGGAAAGACTTGTGACAAATCGAACACTCATGCGACTTGCCGCCAGCGCCACCGGAGGCGGCTACTCCCGCGGCGGTAGTGGCTGAGCCTGTGGTGGCGGCCGAGGTTGAGGCGGAGTGATCTTCGCCGGAGTTTTTCCTGTGACTTGCCTTGTGTCCACCCAAAGCTTGGTAAGAGGGGAAGGCTTTGTTGCAAACGGAGCATTTGTAGCTGAGCTTTGCGGCGGTCGAGCAATCTGTTATGGCGGTTGGTTGCGGCGGACGAACGGTGGTGGTGCCGCGAGCGAGCATGATGAGGCAGAGTGCGAGGTACTCTTCCTCGGTGCATGAAGGGTGGTTGTCGTGGTGGAGGTTGGAGGAGCTGCGTTTGGAACGCTTCCTTTTCATCCACGGCTCGAGCTGGCGGCGGTGGTGGAGCGTTGGGCTGTCGAAGGCAAGGGATGTGCCGGAGGCGGTCGGAGAGTTAAGAGCTTCAAGTGCCATCTGAGAGCACTCTGAATTCAATAGGCTCCGAATACCGGCGGTTTAGAAGAAAGGGTACTAAGATTGGGGAGTGTGTGGAGAAGAGAGAAAATTTGAGGGGTGTTGTTATGGTAGTGAAACTGGGTTTGTGTTTTTGGTTTGAGTTGTGGAGTTTGGGGAGTGAGAGTGGAATGGTGGGTTTTATAGGAGGTGAGGATTTTGAGGGGGGAAGTTGCGTGACAAGTGGTGAGAAAGGAAGCGGTTCGTGCAGGCTATTATACAACTATTAATATGTTTGTTGATTTTTTGATTGAAATGTTATGTGTGTGTATCATATTATGAGAAAATTAACAGCGAGGATACAGGTGGAGTGAAGAGGAAGCACGTTGTTTTTTTCTTCTTCTTTTTTTTTTTTATTCCAAGCTATGAGGGGTGTTTCTTGGTGGCCAAGGACGACCCTTAAGTTTGGTCAAAGAAACCGCCTTTGCATCTGTGGGACTTTATGTTTGTTATACTTATATTTTTATGCACATATTTGTTTATCTATTTATACAGTATATAAAGAGAAGTTTCCTTCATAAGTACTTTGGATGCTCCTAAATATATTTAATTACTTTCTCAAGTCCATCAGTAGATTTTATAAATGATGGAAACGACTGTTTGAAAAAAACAAGAAACTTTCCTAATGACAACTATTCCACTTTCAAACTCAATAGCCATTGCCATCCATTAACATATTTTTTTGTCTTCCTCTTAATTTTAGTTTATTTGAAAAATCAAAATATATCCATGTAAAATTTGTATTAAAAATAAAAATGTAGTGATTTATAATGAGAAGTTATCTTGAGATTAATTTTGATATATTCTAATGTAAAAAATTTATATTATCATTCAATCACATGTTTTAACTTGTTGGACTTTTAAAAATTAAATTAATTACTTTTATTGATGTGAAAATATATGATTGAATATTTATATAATTTTTTTATATTAATAATGCATAAAAACCAAATTTGTTTATTTTTATTATTGAAATTTTCTAAAAATATCATTAATTATTAATGTAGAAACAAATAAATGAAGATTATAAATATTAAATTTAATTTTAATTTATTGTATATTTAGTTGTATATTATTATTTCAGTAAAAATATTTAACTCTTATATTATTATTTTAAAAGTCCTACACACACATATATATATTGAATAAGAATATAAAAAAATTTCTATCTCTAATATTATGTATATTATGGGTGGTAACTTTTAAATAAAGAGTAGTTTGTTTTCTATTAAATGAATCAATAAATCTGATCATGAATGCATGAATATATAAATTATTACAATATACATACAATATTAATGAGATTTCTCCATTATTTTATATAATTTATGGGTAACAATACCTTCTAGATAACTTGTGGCTAAAAATTTATTACGTATTTCACTAATTAAATTTATTAATATTTAAAACACTGATCATTAAATCACAATTCTTATATTTAAAAGGATATTAATACTCTTGGAATACCAAAGAAAAAAAAACCTTAATATAATAAAAATAATTTTATACAAATGTTAAAATGTGAATTAATAAATACAGTCCACTGGTCTTTCTTTATTGTATTTGAACGGAAGCAGTGAGAGTGAGACAAGTGAGAGTGAAGTCTGAAGGGGAAGACCAGTTCCAAATTCAAAGTCAAAATCCACGAAACAGTACAAAAAGAAAGGTTCTTCTTAATTTCTAGTAGCATTCGTTTTGTGGGGTTTAAGAGAAGCGAACGCGGTCCAAATTAATTAGAGTTCCACTGAACATAGCAGCCGGTAACTTTGGGGGAATATTCATAGCAACCAATGACTTTCCCTTGTCAACATCTTAATTTGGTGGCCGACCTTTCAAGACACCATAGCATGCATGTACTGTTCTGCAATTTGGAAAAGTGAGTGCTTCATCTAGTTGCTTTGATTTTTCGTTTAGAAATTATAAATTATGATTTTTATAAAAACTATGAAAAAAAAAACTTTTGGTTAAATGATGGTTTGAAAATTTATGAATTAAAAACCAAAGAAGCTAATAATAAATCAAGTCCTTGTTTTGGTTAGTTTGGTGTGGACTGAGATTGAATGGTCAATGGCATCAATAATGGGAGATTTTTAATGTACATAAGGCGTGAAAGTGAGCAAAATTTTCGCGAGTACATTAATTATGTGTAGGTGGTATACTTATGATATTTTGAATATTAAGTCAAGTTAATATAACGGTATAAAATAGTATAAATTAAGTAAAGTCTTTATGTCTAAGGATTAATTGCTTTGATCACTTTTCAATGGTATAATTTTTCAAAATTATGTTAAAGTTGATATTTATAAACTCATTGTTTTATGTCTGTATACAAATTAGAACTTTTACATTGAGTGATTGTAAGGTTGTGAAACTTTTTTTTTTTGTTCTTTCTTTTTATTTTTCTTGTTTACAAACAAAGATTCAAGTGTAAGATTGTGATAATTGCATTATTATCTTATTTTATTATGGCTGTTCGCTAATTAATTTAGATTGTTTTGCTAAATCTTCTAATCTTTTTTTGTAAATTAACATATTTTTGCTATTAGTGAGATTATCTTTTGATTTGCATTTAATTTGAGTTTTTGAATTTAATTGGTAGATATTCTCACAAATTATATTTTTAATGCTGATAAAAAGATAGCAAAATCAATTAATAATTTTAAGAGAACATTTTATAAAGATTTAAAGAGATAAAGAAGATTTGGATCAAATTTGAGATATACAAAGATAAGAATATTTGCCGAGAACATGCATTTTGGAAGATCTAAAATTCCATTTTACATGTTGTTTTATTGAAATAGAGGATAGTTTTGGAGAGAAAGGGAGAAAGCCAGAGGTTTATAGAGGGATATAGGTTAATGATTGATGTTTCTTCTAATTAGCATGATTTAAGATTTTGTCATTTTATTTTCTTCTATTTTGATTTGATGAATTTCTTTAGGTGTTAGAGACAATGTAGTCTGAGTGAATAAATCTTTTATTCTTGTTATTTATTTAATTTTATTTTCTTAATCAATTATGTGATTTTTTATATTCTTAATGCTTTTTAAGAATCAACTACTCATTTGAATGCTTTATAGTTTTGTATTGGCTAATGAGTAGCAATTCACAATATTAAATCAATCAAAAAATTACCATAAATTATAGTAATTAGACATAGAAGTATTTATTTGCTGCCCATTTGAATGCTTTATATATGGTCATATGAATTCTGATTCTTTATCCTTAGGCGAACTTGGATGAATACCATTGAGACATTAATTTATTTAATTTATCTTAAAAGGGTTGCAATATCAAGACATTGAATTGCAATTGTAAGTTATGCAAATTCAACCATTAATTGAATTAACAAATTAAAATAATATTAGCTAATGCAAAATCTAAGAACTCAGATGAAATTATTTCAAAACACCGATTCTCATTAATTTCACTAGCAACTCCCTTGAGGCTTAAATACATTTTTAATCCCTATAAATATAAGTTATTTTGATTTTGTTCTCTCCAAAAATTTTACTTTGGTTTTAGTCCTTACTTTTTCATTTTATTTATTTTCATCTCTATTGTTCTAAATTTTAGTGTCATATATATTTTTGAATATGCATTTAATAGTTACAAATATTGAAAATTCTATTTTTTTTCCCTTATATATCTCAAGAATCTTCTTTTGATCCTTACAAATATCATAATTTAACATTGAATTTATACAAAATAGACCAAAAACATAAAGATGGAAAAAAGGAGCCAAAATCAAAATCAAAATCAAAATTTTTGTGGTACCAAAACTAAAATAATTTGTGATTAAGCCTACAACTAAGTGGTTATAGTTGTCTCTTACATTGTTGAGTGGATAGTCATATGTTTGACTCGCACATCCTTCATCCCTTATACGCTCTAGGAAGAATTCCTAACCTTAAAGCACTTGTAAAACACATAATTAAAAAAAAAATGACTCATATTGAAAATGGCTGAAAATATATTTAAGGAAAATAAAGGTAAAGGCTAACAAATTTAATTAAGGCTATACTCTCACGCACTTTACAAATGTTATTGTTAATGATCGAAAAACTTATTAAAGGGTAAAACACACTTACCTATTGAGGTATCAAAAAATGATATTTCACCTTATTTGTTTAAAAAATCTACACTTTATCCTATTTTATTAAGGGTGTGTTTGGTGTGTTCTCTTTCATGATTTGATTTTTATAAATTATACATAAAATAATAAAAAATAAATTTAATTTCTATGCACTGATTCCATGTTGTTTGATGTCTAAAATATATTAAATAAACTTATTTATCATAATAGCTTTTTATATATTAAAATGATACATAATTTTAAATTTTATAATAAAATAATTATTTTAATTACAAATTTAATAGTAAATATCTTAAATAAATAATAAACAATAATTAAGTAAATATTTAAAAGAATATTAACATACATAATCTAATAAAAATTAATATTAACATACGTAATCTAATAAAAATTAATATATAAATTTATAATACATAGTAAATAATATAAAATTTCGTATAAAATATAATTATATATAATCAAAATAAAATTTTTTAAATAATTATTACAAAGTAACATTGTTTATGAATCATTTACAGATAAATATTATTAGAAAAATAAAATGATGTATATTTTTTATATTTGATATGATGTAAAAATATAATATTACAAAAATATAATTATTTATTTATATATTTTAATATCATTCTAAATATGTATTTAATTTTTATATCTTCTTTATTTAAATGCTTATTATTAATTTTTTAATTAAAAAATATTGTTCAATTTTAATACAATTTTTAATATTATTTATGACCTTAGTTTCTATGAATTGACAATATAAATTAATTTTAACCATGAACCGATAAAAATTCAAGAAAGTGTCAAGTTTGATAAAAATTATCTATCAATATTTTATTCTATATTATAGGTGTATGAAAATTAAATTTGTTATTTATTTTATAATTATTTTTATTATTTATCATATAAAAAAATCAAATTATAAAAAGAAGCACCAAACACATCCTTAGTAAAAATGAAATGAGGTGTGAGTTTTTCAAATAAATAGGATACAATATCATTTCTTAATACTTCAAATGGTATAAGTGTATTTTACCCCTTATTAAATTAAATGAGGATGACTCAATGGTTTGCACCATGTCAACGAGGTATCTAATAAAAAGTAAATCATCCTAACCATCTTTCCTCTTGAAGACAAGTACTTTTAGTGGTAGTTGAAAACTTAATCTTATATGGTGCGTCTAGAAGCATACATTTAATATGTGGCCTTCAAATAATTCTAATTTTCTTTAATCAAATACTAATTTGATCCAATTTTTTTTAATGATTCATTTGAGTTTTTAAATTATATATGTCTATAAAGATGCAGCCAAATTTTACATAAGACAAGAGAAAGTTAATTTTAATACAGTTTCAATGTTAATATTTTTTATATTATTAGGTAATTTTCTTAATAAAGAGTTTTTTTTATAATAATGATCATCTTAATAATTTACAATTCGTAATT
Organism: Dalbergia cultrata; assembly: GCA_031216105.1. Lineage (NCBI taxonomy): Eukaryota > Viridiplantae > Streptophyta > Magnoliopsida > Fabales > Fabaceae > Dalbergia > Dalbergia cultrata. Next base: position 4,048,810 of record CM062352.1, read on the forward strand.
TAATCAAACACAAAATATAATTAAGCATAACGTGTAACAAATCCGTATCTTTAAACACCACAAGAAATCAGTATGTTTAAAGTACTACTTAAAAATCAAAAATAATTTTTTAATGTATTTAATACACTGAAATTTTAATATTTTATTTGTTAATAAAAAGCACTCCACTCTTTATTATTATTATTTTTTATGGAAAGAAGTAAATCATTAAGCAATAGCGTCAAATCCTAACAAATCCCAAATACATACTGGTGAAATCTCATTGTACCATACTTTATCAACCCACATACAAGCTATCAAAAACTCTCCACACTTAACAGCCAATTAAATGACTAATATTATAAGAACACTCGTTAACAAAATCCTTGCACAAAAGTATACATAGAAAGTGATGAAGATGCTCACTACAAATTGCGTTACACATGAAAAAGAGGCACCGCCATGACGGATATGTTACAAGGTAGGTAATAGGGTTAGTGGAAAAGGAGAACAAATCAGCCAGATCATATGGGAGACTTTTCTTGTTGGGATTTACTATAGAATCTAGCTAGTGACAGCAATTGGAGAGGACTTCTAGTGGGCTATATACACATAACACTAAGCTTAATTATACTTCAAGCATTCAAAAAAGTGGAAACGCGTTTTAACTGTTCAATAATACAGGACCCTCTTAATTGTGACGGTGTGTGTTAGGAAAAACAAATTTAATAGAATAATTCTAAATCCTTCCGATAAATATGCCTATCAATCTTTTGACATGCTAAATGAAATAAGTAGTATTCATTTTTTAAGTTTTTAGAACATTGATTGTATTTCACTAGTAGAAATCCATAGGATATCGATGGATTTGTGCCCGACAATAAATTCTAATAGGAATACCAACGGGTTGAAGTGTTTTTTAACACATAAATTTTTTCATTGAAAAATTAGATGACAATGCAATCCGTCTGTATACTCATCAAGAGTGCATGGTGCCATTAGGCATCATATGACGCACACAAATTCCAAGTAGTATACTGATTAGTTATGATGCCTCATATTCACGTATCTCTAGATAAGTCTAGTATGGTCTTAGAATCCCTTGAGCCGCACCCATTTTGCCGGAAAGACCCCAGATTAATGAAAACTCCAAAAATATAGAACTTGCATTCCTATGATTGCTATGGCCTCAAGTCAATTAGCGTGTGGTTTTTGTTGCTCTGTCAACCACTATAGCAGTGCCTCCAGTGTCAGACTACGTTCAAAATGTTGTAATTTCATTAAGTAATCCCTCAACACTATAAAAACCCCTCCCCATGCATTTTAACCATAGAAATCGAATCCTAACATCCGTCTACTCATCTTCCATCCCTTCACTCTCTTCCTCTTCTAATCCTACCTCCTCCATGCTTTAAGGTAAGGATTATTCATTATTTATATTAGGCTTCTCTCCATTATATTCCTTCATGTTTGTGAGTTAGGGGCATCTGCGTTTATGGCTTTGTCAAGTTTGGTTACTCCGTCAATGTTCATAGAGTTGTTTTAGTGAGTTTATAGTTTATTCATGCGTGTATGTTGCTTTCATGACAAATGTTGATGTCATTCCAAGCTTCAAAGGTCAAGTGGATAGTATCCACGCCTTTTTGCCTTCAAATGCGAATAAGTTTGAATTCATGACCTTATTTTCAATTATTATGAGTATATTCTAAGTATTATAATTGTTAAACATAATTTTACAAGTTAATTCAAGTCTAGCAAAATTATGCTATTTTGATTATAGCGTGAAAATTACATTTTAGAAAACTATGGGACCATGTTTTATATGTTATATGCCATAAAAAAATATTTTATTTGCCCATGAAAATATTTATTGGAAAATATGAGATTTAGTAAGTTTACCAAAATAGTTAGACATTATTATGGATTAATAAAACTGCCATGTTTTCAAAACTTTGGATGACTTTGCTTTTAGAATCTCAAATTATATTTTATTGGAAAAATGTTAAGTATGATTTATCTCCATTGACAAATATGTTATTATGATTTAAGACTTTCAATGTTTATGAAATTATTTCAGCTTGAAATATGATATTAGAATTTTAGTTATATGTTATTGAAAATATTTAATTAAGCATGATTCAAAATATTAACCAGATACATACTCTGTGGGTCTCTAAAATCACCATATATGCAAGCGGGTGATCCTTTGGGCATAATTTCAGAACACCAATTATGCTTAATAGTTAACTTATTAGAATTATATGAATTCAGGGCTTTTGGAGTTTTCAAATTTATTCAGTTTACCTGCAAACTAGCTTTAGATGGAAACTATAGAGAAACAAACATTGAGTTTATGGGTATAAGATTGTTAGTCTTAGTACTAAGTTGTTCGTTAGAGAACAATCTCACCCACTCAGAGTATTTAGAGAATGGAATCTAGTTAGTTATCTGCCTTATGAGACTTTGTTAGATGCTGTTTCAGAGTTTAAATATCAGAGTGATTATACTTATTAGTATGTATACTTATCATATTCAAATATTTATATTTCTCTAGTAATTACTACATCATGAATTTAGAAATGCTTTTCTATGTAATTATATATATCAAAATGATTTTTGCTTGATGCATGTATATTATGTATGTTATGTTGGTTGTTCCACGTGGGTAATGGGTGAGAATCCACTTACTAAGACCAATGACTTACCTCTCTCCCTTTCTCCTTATAGCTACAATTGCACATGCTATTATCTTTCAGCCACCAATTCAGTAGTCAACAGTTGCTCTAGTAGTGAGTTTTACTTTGCAGTAAGGCTTAGTTTACAATTGTGTTAGATTAAAGGGCTCTAGTAAATGTGTAGACAAGATTATGTATTTAAATTTCAAAATTTATAACCTTTTCATGTGTGTTCATTTTTCAAATATTGAACCAATTTTCAAATTATGACTATGATCAAGAAATGAAATAGTTTTCATTTTCACGAATTGCAATAGCACATGTCACATTTAAATTAAAATGAATTCATGATAATGTAAGTTGAAACATTTTAGTTTTACAAATTAGAATATCATGTTTTAAATTGAGATTTTAATGATAATTTAGATTAAATTACGTTTTAAGTATGTAAATCATGTTATTTCATGCATTCAATAAGTCACGTCACTAAGGAAGCTTATATAGGGACCCAGTCCATCACGTGCTTGGTCATGTTTCCCAGTCAGGTTGTGACACGGGTATATCGAAAGAGTGGATATTTATCCCACACCTCCCTAAAACCTCTCGGTATAAGCTAACACGCCATGCGGTGTGAATAGTACACTGACGATTTGGCTAATGGGGTTTTTTAAAATTTTTTAAAATCTAATGTTCCAATGGGTATACCAATATGTTCAAATTAAATTAAATTTTACTTGTTTATTCACATTATCGATGGGACTCCTACGAGTTTTTTCTTAATTTTTTATTTTTTATTATTAATTATTGATCAATTTTAAGTTTTCAGACATTGGCACGTGTATCTTGGGATTACCTTTCCCGTCGGTATACCCGTCGATAATTAGTGAAACTCAAAGTGCACCATTTCATTTAATGATTAACCTGCAAATAAGATGTTCCAAAACCCTCTTCTTCCTCATTTTGCAACTTCTTTCTCTCTTCCCTTTCTCTCCGCCACCATCACCCTTCCTCTTTGCCGTTCACTACTGTTGGAGCTCCATTCATAAAAGCAATCCCACCATTGCAATCTATCTACATTTCTAAGCATTTTAATCCATTTATTATTTTAATTTAACTTAGTTTTTCCATTCATTTTCGTTGCCAAGAGTGCTGGTTTTTAATGCATTAGAGATTAATTGTAATTGCTATTTTGTAAATGTAGCAATTCTATTGGAGGAAACACTGACATTGTTGGTTGTGGGAGCTTTTACTTTTGCTTTTTTTCTATTTTTATTGTGTATTTTCATTTTTCAATTTTTATAGCTGTATAAAATTAATTGTTTTTATTCCTTTTTGATTTTTCATGATTGGATTTGGTTGTGTGTTAAGGTTGGTGATATTCTCCTGAGGGGTCCCATAACTTATTAAAAAATAAGCATTTTTTTTGTTTGGTATAAATAACAAGTGAGAGTATTATTGCTCCCGACTTTTAAAAATTAGTGGTGCAATTTTAGGTAATTATATATGAGACATATTTACTGACAATTCAAAAAATTAATATAACCTACTCTAATTGTAGAAATTGTCCTCTTTAATATCTTCATTTATTATTATCATTTTGGATTTTTGAAGCATACGTACCAAATACTATATATGTGTGTGTGTGTGCGCGCTCCTGTGAATTGATAGTAAATTCTATATTATTTTACTAAATAATATGACTATGGCTTTTTAAGAGCAATATTTTGAAAGCCTAAAAAATTATCAGCTCTTAAAAAGTCACAATAATATCAAATGAAGTCTTTATTTCTATCGTGCACTTTTCATTAGGATTGCTTAATAAAATCTTACTAGAAATCTAATAATTGTCCAACAGAAATCTATAGTCTTGAACTCATTGGTTTGCTCGTTAAGTCTGAAAATGAAAAAATTAAGTGACAAACCCCTTCTCAAATAATGTTCTATTACCATCAACTAGAAAAGAGAGCTATACAACCCAGAAAAACACGTACTCCACTGTAACTACTCACAAAACTCTATTTAAAAAAAAAATCTTATTCCATATATTATTATTATTATTATTATTTTCATGTGTCTAACTCAAGCCAAGGTGCCCAATTACAGGTTAAAATCTCACATGCAGAAGGCTTAAGTCATTGCTTACATGTATCGGGTTGTTGGCTAGTTGTTACTTTACTTCATGGGAGGCCAAACCTAAGGAAGCCTATGTACCAAAAAAAAAGAAAAAAAAAAAAACCCAAGGAAGCCTCTATTAATTATTCTATTGTAGTACACGAGTTTCATCGCTGCATATAAAAATAATAATAATAATAATAATGTTGTGTTAACTGTTACCTAAAATATTTAAAAGAGTAAAATCAACTTACAGAAGCAATGAAAACATGTGGTTCTCTTTGAAAATAGCCTTTCACTTTCAGGTTGAGAACGGACGGTTCAATTTAAAGTTTAAACATGGGAAACATGTTTAACAGAATTCTACTAATTATTTTATGAGTATTACTATTTTAACACCTAAAATTGAATTTCCAATTGAGATAATCATTCCATCATTATTGGGTGTGATGATGACCTTCACTTTTACCAATTCATCACATTGAATGGTGATAGAGTGGATGTCCCAATTAGACACCTAATTTTGGGTGTTGAAATAACATTTCCCTTAACTTATGAGATTACACACATTAAAACTATGCACCCGCTTTTGATTAAAAGGCAAAAAAGAGAAGGAGAAAAAGAAAATTGAATGGTCAAGGAAAACCAGATATGCTTGAGATTCTATTGTATCTGATGCTGTCTATTAGTAATCAGAAGGTAGAAAAGGTGTTTGATCGGTGGCGTTGTGTTGCATTAGCATATATATGCAAGTTGAAGGGTAAGCAAGTGTGATCAGTGGAATGGAAAATGGCATATGCTGTCACCTCTGTGCACTATATTATGCTTGATTTGCAAGCTTTATAGTAAATTTCAAAGGGTTTCGGTTGAAAGTTTGAGCTTCAAAATAATTCATATTATATTGAGATCTGTGATATCATTCTTTTAGTTTTATTATTTGCATAAGTTTTGAAAGATGTTTGAGAAAAAAATATATTTTAGAAACACAATTACTTCTTTTTTTTATTGAAATTTTACTTAAAAGTTTTAAATTATAAATTAGTGCTCCATGTATCCATTTTATGTGACATATTGGGAAAAAATTTGATCCATAATATATCATTTTCACTATCAATAAAGAACTTTTGACTTATTTTCGATATTATCCTTTACAACATTCTACGCACATCTAACATCAATTGAGCAGTTTAATTAGATTTTTGTACCAATAAAAAGTAGTTCAATAACAATTAGATATGCTGAAATTAAATTTCAGTAAAGGAATTTTGATAATAAAAACAATCATTATATGTTTTTATTGTATATTTCTTAGTTTTAGTGATTTTTTACTAAATTGGCACTTTTTTAAGTAACTAAATTTTAAATTTGAGTCTTATAAATAAAAATAAATTAATATTAAAAAAATAATCTCCATAATAAATAAACCTAGTTCAATTCAAAATTAGTTAAAATCGAATAGATATTAATAAATATTATATACTACTAGTTTAAGTTCAAGTAAACCGGACGGGTTAGATCACATTACTCAAATGCTTGATAATAAGACTTCGTAATAAAACTCAAATTCCGATAATTCTATCGAGAGTAAAAAAAAAAGGAGAGAAAAACTTAGGAGTAATAAAAATGTTAGTGGGTTTCCTAGGATAATCCACTTGAGGTTTGGTGAGCTAGGCCTACCTAGAGGCTAGAGCCCTATAACTAGTATTTGTTCATCTCCTTAACTTATTGCCAATTTGATTCTTAACTAGGAGAAAAAAAGACACAAGAGGTGACCTCATCAACAACTGGCCACATTTATGTTTACTTAGAAACAAATAAGCAAATGCAAATTGCAAGAAGGTGAAAGGGCAAAGGGGCATGTTCATGAACAGGGCGGTTTTGGTTTTGGACCTTTTGTGGGGTGGTAGGGACACGCATGACGCATTCTTCTCAACGGTAATAGTAGGCCCTTTCTTATTTTAAGTTAATGAATAGTAGGCCACAATTTTGTGAAGAGTTCCCTCATTTGGGTGATGGGTCTTATGAGATCAAAAGAAGCCCACGTAACGTGTGACGTTAGATCATTGACAATAATAGCCCAAATACTGCGGGAACTAGTCCAAGGATGCCAATCTAGCTTCCTTTTTCTTAAAAAAAAAAAAGAAATATTAGTATAGACTCGAATTTATAATAAATCATGAGATGATATCAATAATTGCTTTTATAATATCTGTATATGTATAACTCTAGATAATGTTTTAAATAGTTGATATATTATTATGAATAGAATTTTCCGTAAATCCGAGACTATTATATATGAGTTTATCGATCACCTTATGATCACTGATAATAAAATGACTCTTCCACCCTTAGCTTGTGTGCTTGTTCCTCTTCACGTTTCCCGACAAATCATGTTGACACTAACATTTTAGCCCTAAGACTCACACCAATCTCCATGCTCACCAGCTGCTAGCAATGCCCAACCACCCTATTCACGAGCCACCAATACCACACCATTGAACTCGCAACTTGCCACATCGCGCCCACATGTTGCGGCATTGTTGCAATACGTCACTCACACGTTTCAGGTGCCGTCTGTTATGTGAGACTTGGAGATTAAGGATTCCCTGATTTTAAATAAAATCAATTACTGAGGTATGCAGTAACAAGCAATCTACCAAGAGGTAAACTCTATTATGAGAAATGACATATAAGGAGCTTTGTGTGCGAATAAAGTGATATTCCTACTCTTTTTTTTTCCCCTCTCATAGTAAAAGTATTAAGTATGAGTCGTTGAGACTAATGACTATTTGGTTATAAATTAAATCAATAACTTAGATGTGTGTTAGTGAAAAAATAAATGAAGAAGATAGACTATCTATTATCAAAGAGAGAGTAGAAGGGACTTTAGGTATGGAAACAAAAATAATGTTCTCATGTATTGTTTTTTCTTCTCATAATGAAAATATTTATCTTTTGGAATAGATATAAACAAGTGATTTACCGAACTACATAAATTCTCGTATTTATATACTCATTGTTATCTTGTTAATTTTCTTCCCTTGATATTTTGTATTTTATTTTATTTAATAGATTCGTATAGGTGTGTTTATGAGATCCTTTTCATTGCGCATCTCCCAAAACTAAATAACATTTTATTAGTTTGTCTATTTGGGTAAAATAGCTTATCTTCTTCACTCAAACTATGAGTTGTTTTAATATAAGCAAATTCAGATATAAAAAAGTCTTACTTGTGACTTTACTCGCATCAAATATTAGATAAATGAAACATATAGGAACCAACCATGTGAGCTGAGTTTAGTGATGCTTTCTAAAATACGGACAGATAAAATGACAACCTCATAGTCAAATTACAGAATTAGTTATGTTTCTTCATCGTTTTTTCTTTGGTTATCGAGGCTAACGTGTTTGGACTTCCATAATATCGACCTGCTACCATCCATGTATATAAATATTTCAAGATATTTATTAATCCAACTGAAATTAATAATGATTTACATAGTCTTCCGCTGACGATGGAGTTGTAACAATGTCTCTCTGTTTCTATATAGTTGTTAGGAATTAATGCCTCCATAACATTAACTTATGTCCATGGCATATATAATATATAGTCTCCAAAATTACAAGTATTAATTGAGAAGACTAGAGATATATTATACGACCATACATCCTCACAACAATTATGTGACTATATATCATATTTCTTTTATGCGAGCCCATGAACAAGAAATCATATTATTTACAACAGAATATAAAAATTGCTTTTTATGGCCTTATCGTTTGTGATGTTGTTAGAGTTTCCAATTATGGTTATATTGTTTATTAATCTTCCCATTCATACAGAGATAATGTATAAAATTCTTATTATAATATATGTTCTCTCTACTATTATTATAGAAACATAGGGTTAAAAAACAACATCATTTGCTTCAGCTATAATGTGTTGAATACACTATAAGCACAATATGCTCATTACATATGTCAACTATACCAGATAAAATGATGAAATTAATGGTAAAAGTGTACTTTACAAGCAGGTTAACCACTATAAGCACAATATGCTCATTACATATGTCACTGATAGTCCATGGCCTACCCACGCATCCTATTCTATAAGAAGCATTTTCCATTCTCTTCTGAAACTTTCCACTACTTCATCTCAATTGTTTTCCCCCATCTTTATGAAACAAACCATATTCCTCAAACTATCCCTATTTTTAATTACGAAATGTTTAGGGAGTCAAAATATTCTTCTTAGCCGCTGAAGCAATGTTTTTTATCATTCAACAAATGCCCAAACTCGCTTTTTTGGTGGCAGACTATCAGAAGGCCCAAGGACTAATAGGAGGTGGTTCATTCTCTCAGCTATTAATGGCGACTAAAGTCATTATTTGGCTATTATTAGCTAACAACTGCACATGAGGCGTAGCTCATATGGTCGTGTCTCCTGGCCTCTAGATGAAATAGTGCACCCTGGGTTCGAGCCTTCAAGCAGAGCTGGAGGCTGGGAAGTGGGAACCCATCCCCTCTACGAACGAAAAAGAAAAAAAAGCTAACAACTATCCACTACCAGTTATCGAATGTTGACTGTCAATTGTCAACTATTAGCTATCAGGTGGCAAAGCCCAGGTTATGTGATAGTAACTTTTGGCCTAGCCTACATCTAGCATAGTCTATTTAATAAATAAGTTACATTACAGATTTTTAAAAAGTCTTTTTAATTAAATATACGAGACTTTAGACAATAAAAATAACTTATTAAGCCAAACAAGTTGGTCTACTTATATTATTATCATTATTAAAATCTAATGATAATATAAGTATTTTAATCTTTTTGAAAATATACTTGTTAACTAATTTAGGAAACTTTTTAACCTATTTAAAATTATACTTTTTTGACATGTTTAAGAGTATTTTGGGTTATTTAAGAGCAGATATTTTGGTTTTCTTAAATTTTTTATAATCAAAAGGTCTCTAAATAAGCTTTTAGCCAGATTAAACTTTCTAGAATATTGGACTAAAGTTATAAAGAAAAAAAGGCTTATATAAGATAATAAATCTAAATGTAGGCCACTTATTAGGAATATAAAACAAATATATTTAAATCAAAACCAAACCTAGCCCACCCTTATTCAAAATCTACAGACAAGGGTTTATGCAGGAAACTAAATCTAAATAGAGCCATAATTGAAAAAAAAAAGAAAAGAAATATAACAAAAATAATGAAGTGGCCAAAAACCATTTTTTTTTTCATTCCTGAAATGACCTTGACTTGTAAACACAAGTTGTAACATCAACACTCTTGTTGTGAGCTTTAATTCCAGTAATAATGATATAATAATCATTTTGACAACTAGATCACAAGTTATGGCCAATCAAAATTGGGCCAAGCATTTAAGCCCAATAACAATTCGAATAGATTTTGGTAAACAGATGTTATTTTCCTATCACAAAAGTTGCCTTGGGAAGCTACATTCAAGATAACCAAACAAGCCATTTGAATAGCAATTAGAATAGAATTTAGTAATAGGGCGTTTGGAAACTCCTAAAATTCAATTCTATCAAGAAATTGAATTGAATTCAATGATTTGGAAGCAACTTAAGTAAAGGAATTGAAATCCAACAAAACTAAAGAATTGAAATCAGATCCAAATGGGTGTGATTTGGTGTAGGAATTGAATTCCAACAGATGAAAATATCAAAATAACCCTAGTTGAATATAATGTTTATTCCTAACCTATTAATGAAGGATAAAATAATAAAAATAATTAAATTAATTTATTTTTAGACTAATTCCAAACTAAGGAATTGAATTGAATTCTTTAATTTACTGACTCATTCTAAACATAAGAATTTAATTCAATTTCTGATAGAATTCAATTCTTAATTAAATTAAATTAAATTCAATCTCATTAAAAATTTACAAATGCCTTGTAAACAAATGTTATTTTCCTATCACAAAAACTGCCTCGGTAAGCTACATGGGACTCTTGGGAAGCCGCATCCAAGATAACCAAATAGGTTATTAGACTGCTTTTAATCAATTTGTTCTAAATATTCTTTAGCAGTACATTCCACATTAGCTATCCATTGTCACCAATCAACTATCGATTGACAACCATCAACTATTGTCTAAGTGTCATTCTTTAGCTACTATTGGCTATTGACTGGATCTTTGATTAGATTATACACTACGTCAATTATTCAAGTGAGAAAAATAATTTAAATGAAAGTGAGAGGATATTCTAATCATTAAGTGTTATATAAATTAAATGATCAAGATTATACAAAGTCATGTGACATTTTATAATTATTATGTGATAATCACTAATTATTATTATTAATTAACTTTCAATCATAATCATATATATATAATTATATTGTCCAAATTTACTCTTTTTATTTTTATAATAAATTATTTCTCTCACTTGAGCCATTCCATAGACTACTTCCTTATTTATTTATTTCTCTTGGCTATTACCAATCTTTGACTTTTTATTTTCTTACAATTTTTTGGGAGTCAATAATAACTTATAAGTAGTGTTATTTATACTCATATATTATAGGATATCGTACCGACACATTTTTATCTATCATTGAATGATATGTGAGTCTCAAATTAAGTAGAGTTTATAACTTATCCAATGATAGATAAAAGTATATTGGCATAGTATTCCACAAAATAATAAGTATATAAATAACATTTCTCACAACTTAAATATAAGCAAGCTAACTACTAAACATATTAAGATAAATCAGACATTTGATTCACGAGAAAACTAATAAATCAGTCATGCACAAAATGATAAACAATCTTAATAGCACAACAAGCAAGATAATTGCGCGCGCACACAATTAAATTAATGAAAGAGTAGCTATGGGGGGCAGAGAGAGTGGCATGCAAAATTAGATATTTGCTAGTTCAGCTCTGATTTAGAAACCTAATCCCAGTTACGTTAGAATTTTTCACTGCCACCAATTTAGTTTTGATCCACATATAGTTTTTTCAGGTTTCTTTCTAGAGAATATAAGGAAGGGAAAGGTGATAGTTGAATATGAAACCACCTACTCATAGGTGTAAGAAACAACCACAATCTCCATATTGTAGGGTATTATTTAAAAAGATAAAACATATAATTTGATCTTACCCACTAATTGCAAAGAATACCATTATTAAAAAAAAAGCACATGAACAATCCTCTTATCTATATTATATGTTTTAGGAGTGGTGTTATTAGAACACTCTAAAATCTCAAACACAAAAGCACCCTTCTCACATAAAAATATGATATCTACATATTATTTTTATTCTCTACTAATTTTCTCTTCACATCTTCCTTTCTGTTTCTTTTGAGTGTTGGGTGTCTACACAAAATGAGATGTTAGAAACTTAGAATATTTGTTCCCATGTTTTAGTGGCCAAACTAAAGGTATTATACAACATAAGTTTGTAGAAAAGTGCTGATAGGTTCACGTGGCATTCGCTGCATGGATAAGAGTAATATAAATATTGTTAGTTCAGTTGGTACGGTAGTTTAATAAGAGACAAACGAGCTGTCCTTGCAGCTTAATGCTTGACATAGAGAGATTATGCATTTTAATTTGGTGACAAACCCGAACACAAACTAGTTTTGAAGAGCATTTTAAAAAGGGAGAACTTAAGGCCACGACATTATTAGAAAGAATGCTAAGGGATTAAGGTTTAGTTAGTTAAAATGATTTACAATTCTTTTTTTCAAAATAAAGTCTTGTGAATTCGAGTCTTGTGGATAGAAAACGTAAATTGATGAATAAAAGTTTTCGAAATTCTAAAATTAAGCTGAGATAATCTATAATTTTTCTGGTAGGGGAGATAATCCATAATTTTTTTGATACTGAGAAAATCTATAATTTAAGTGAATGAAGTGTTATTTTCCCTTAAATTGATAATTAAAGTGTAATCAATATTAATTAAATACCGATTATATGAATAAAAATAATGGAAAGGAATAAAATCAGATTTTTAGAGTCATCAATGATCTTCTTGTCCTATTGAGCTCGTAGATTTCAATCTCTGGCCTCTTCAATTCCTCAAACGCTTGATATTGGGAACTTATTATTAGGGTTTCTTTAAGCCATTTCCAAAGGTCGTGCAATGGCCGGTGCAGTCTCCAAAGAACAATGAAGACCACACCCAACTTCCTCAAAGATAAAGTGCTATAAAAAAAATAATTTTTCTAACGGGTGTTCTAATGATATTTTTTAATGTGGCAAACAAAAAAAATTTTGAAAGTTCTTAATGTATTTAATACATTATAAATTTAAAAATTTTATTTTTCTATAAAAAATTATTTCATTTTAAGATTCTTGAAAAAGTATAATTAGGTTACTCGTTAGTAAAATCCTATTAAAAAAAGAATTTTGTTATTTGTATTTATAGGATAGGGTGTGAGACGCTATATTAACTAATATGTCATCTATTATTGAATGATGTGTGAATTGATATGCTATCTCATATATAATGAGTATAAATAATATTTTTTTTAAAAAAGTTGGACAAAACAGCCAATTTCTGACGCGTGGAGGAAATGGGAGCGAGAGATTCGGCGGAATCTAAGGATGTAGCTAAGAGAAGTGACTGCTCTAAAATGCGTTTAGTGGCTTTGCTCAACTAATGTGTTGGATTACACAGAACTTTGAGGAATTCGATTAATCTTATATATGTTCGATCTCACAGCTGGACTCTTAACCGCTCGTAGATATTATTCTCCCAGTCATGCACAAAGAATATGTGGGAACCATCGAGGCATTATACTATATAGAAAATAATTTTTGTGCAAATACAAATACATTATATTTAGAACCTTCTAATTAATAATAAAAGCAAGCTCGATTGCTTTCTTTTATTCATGTTCATATAATATAATATGCCATTTAGTTTTAACATGAATTAATAGATTATTTCAACATACAATGATATATTTAGTACCAAAGATGTTGTATGTTACGAAATGATGAAGATTTATGAACAATGTAAATGAATGAAGAGTAAAAATGTAGAAGAAGGGAAACAACAGGAAACATGGCGGGTGCAAATACAGAGTTTGAAATTGTTGGATTTATTTGACTTGTGTCACCTTTAACTAGGATTCGATAAGATTAAGATTCTAACTCACCATGTAGGTAATGGGTGTAGCCTCTCCTCACATGCTTGATGCAATTTTAAGAAACTACAAAGTAATGTTACACTGTTATCAACATCTATAGTTTTTTTTTATCAAGAGATAAGTGTCTGATCTCCTACAAATGGTGTCAAAGCAAGGTGATGGGTGGGATTCTCCATATTTAAATTAAACTCTACTATATGATGATTGGGAAAAGGAAAAAGATACTCTAACGTCCAAAGAATGAATTGGGACATGCCCAAGACACCTAGAGAGATAAGATAGAAGATTTCAGAGAGAAAAAATATAATGGAAAAAAAAAGTGAATGGTGGGCCAAGTTTATGTGAGAAGGGTATTTGGTTTGATGAGAGAAAAGTGAATGTTAAAATAATAATATTCATAAAAATATTATTTGGACAATTAAAAATTGGTACACTCACCTTGTTAATGCTGGATGTGAAACTTGTGTCATCACACATTATTCATTTAGCAATGATCAATGACATGTTCTTGTATGTTTTACCATCATGAGTTTCGTTTGACTTTTAAATTCTTCTATTAACAGGTTATCCGTAATAAGTATTTTTATAATCACACGGTGAGTTTAACTAAAAGTATAGGTTTGTTTGGTTTGAGTTTTTAGTTTTTATTTTCAGTTTTTCCAAGTTTTTAGATTTTGTGAAGAAAATATTAAAAATTCTAAAACTTCAAATTTTAATTTTCATTTCTAGTTTTCAGTATTTTCTTAAAAAATTCTTGAAATCTAAAAAATCAAAAGGAAAAACTGAACGTACTTTTCCGAACTAATTTTTCTAGTGCCAAACAAAATTCTCTTGCTTGTGGAGTTCTCCATATTCTCCTCGTTGAATAGTACCTATTGATTCAAAGTAGGTAGACACATAGTGTTAGAACTTAATTAAGAAAATTATTATTGAACGTACGGTTATATTATCTTCTATAGGTTCTGATAGAAAATTTCACACACAGCTGGAACAACAAGCCAGGTTTTCCATTTTTCCCACACGACCTATTTGACTTTGTTGGGGTGCAGTGGAAATTCACGGCAAAACGTGAAAACGTTCCGTATTAAGGTGTACTTCGTTGCTGTCACTGAGTTGGAAGATGTAGGCCATATCAAACTGTCTTCCTATTTTGATGGAGTACATGGGGAGCATCTCTTTCCATGTGTTTGATTAGAGGACAAAAAATGAGAGATAAGTTTATACAGATGAATTTTATATATAAAATTATACATAAAATTAATCTATAAAAATTTATCTCTATTTTTATCTCACAATCAAACACACCTTAAATAGTGAAGAAACAAATTGGGGCAAAATTTTCTGAGTGGTTTTGTATATAATTTTAGGGCAATGCTCTCACATAATTTTACATTAACCAAATATTGGATTTATTAACAACCTACTTGATTATATTAATTAAGGGGTTTGAGGCATTAAACTTTAAATTATCAATGTTTCTCTGTAAATGGATAGAAAACTTTTAATTAATATAATCATGTTAGGCAGTTGAGTGATTTTTATTTTGGATCATTAAGGGAAGAGTACTAAAAAGTCCTCACAACGATTTCCTTCTCCAGATGTAGGTCGTTTGGCACTGCATATGCATCTAACTCTTGTTGATAGTTAAGTGATTAAAATAGTAAGTAATTATCAATTAATTTTGATATTATGTTAATGATTTGATATAAAATGAATTACGCGGACGTCTATATAGAGTATAGACTTATTCACATAATTTTAACACTCACGACGCTCAATTATATTTTTCAGATAATAATGTGCATTTAGTGCGTAATGGCATTAGAATGCAACTTCTTGCTAATATTTTTGTATCATATATATGGTATACGTAAATTATTTTGAAAATCAGGTATGACAAAATGTCATATCTTAATCTAAAAAGAATCAATCCACATGTAAATTGAGTTAGTTTTTCAAATTTGAATTAGCACATAAATTTTTAGTGAGCCGAACTTGAGTATAAATTAGACTCAATTATTAATGAGTCTAAATCTGTGTTGGGTAAAGTTTGAAGAGGGCCCAAAGTCCAGAGAGACTTAGAAAAAATGGACTAAGCGAGAAAACACAAAAATGACCCAAATATCATATTTTGACTCAAAATTTTAAGACAAAAAATCTATTAGTTTTTCTATTTTATATATATATACTATTCACTTATACAGACTCACCTATAGTATCATACTTCAAACTCACACTCGAAACTAATAGCCTAAGGCGAGTTCAATGGCAATAGATGAAGCATGAGCTGCATCCATCGCCTCTGCACAACTCACCTCTAGCCCAACTTGAACTTGTTCCTCAACCAAGGGAAGCTTAAGGCACGCCATGCTTCAGCTTATTTTCCCTGCCTAGGGCTAGAAGAGTGTATTTGGTCAGGAGGGGGGGGGGGGTTCACCTTGGGGCGTGTTAACCATTACATGTAGTGTAAATATACAATTTCATTATTTGTGATTTGCGATTTAAATTAAGGTTGTGTTTAGAGTTTAGACCATCGATCCATGCAAGACCAATCACTGATAAATTGGATTATTCAACAGTTTCTAATGGTGAATGATACATGTTCTGAGTATGGTGATTTGTACAAATGTGGTGATGATATTGATATGCTTTTTATAAGTAAAAGAAAAAATAAAAAATAAAAACTAAATGTAGATATGCAAGTGCATGCCCCGCTACTGCATGTCTAGATTATATGATCTGAGATATGACAGTATGCTAGAAATAAAATCAACTCTAGAACATGGTTAAATTAAACAACATTAATTTGGAAGCGCATTATGTGATAAATATATGATCTAGAGGAAATTATTGAAGGGACTGTACATTGATCCTATCCTATTGCAAGCTAGTAGACATATTTGTAGGAGTTTGAAGCAAATTAAGGTGAACTTGTTAATGTTACACGTACCAAGCAGACAGTGACCGAGCTCCACGGTTGCTATGTCGGTCTTTGAAAGTACTTATTTAAACTAAGAATGTCAGACTCATCCCACGATGTGGCCGCCCAATTTGTTTATTCCCTAACAGAATTCTTCCTTGTTTATTATATTCACTCTTGGAGACTCCCACGTTCGTTCTTTCAAATATAAAACGCGCATGCCAAGCCAACCCATATTATTTCACTTAGTCGAATTTTTTTGGGGATAATTAAATAGTGTTTAGCTTTTAAACGAGAGAAGTTGAGAACAACAATAAGTGATCATCAATATATCGATTTTTTTTTGGGATAATTAATAGTGTTTAGCTTTTAACTGTCTTTGCTAGTAATTAAACTAGGTTGATGTTTTGCTATTGAATTGTCATGATGAGATTCCACTTTTAAGTTTAGCATTAATAAATGATATATAAGTTTTCCTATAAGCATTATATAAACGAGAAAGTATGCTCTGATCCTAAATCAAGACGACTCTAAATTTAGACAAGTAGTCTACTTAATTTAGTTTTTGTTATTTAAAAAAAAAAAAAAAGCGCGCATGCTAAGCCCCCCAAGTTCTAACTCCTATGACCTATCTACATCATTGTCGCCATTAATTAAGAGACTTATTAATCACGGTTTAGTCACCTCTCAATGATTATACTTAGACCCTCCGTCGCCCTTCTATGACAATTTAAACTGTCTCTTAAGCCTTTTGAAGAATTATATTATTCTAAATTATCATGGCATGAACTTTGGTCCCACATGAGTTGTCTTTTGCAATGTATTGGCCCCCTCAGTGGACTCCTGATAAGTTCAGTTATACAGAGAACAAGGACCTATCCATGACAATTATTATGATTTTTAAAAATGCTATACACAAATGAAAGTCAATGTGTTACCAACATTTTTCTTGGGATTGGGGTATAAAATGTGCATGTGGCTCTGGCTTATGGCAAGCAAACATTTTAGCTTCTCTTTTCAGTAGCATTAGACAACAAGAAGAATACCTTTCTCTGTTTTTTTTTTTTTTTCTCCTCCTTTAAGCAATTATATTTTTTCTAAGTACACACATTTGAATTATGGAATCTCTAGGAGCCTTCCCTAATGGAGAATGGGACTTCTTTGGCAAATTGTTTGCCATTGAAGAGCAAGAATTCACTCCACAATTTCTTGGTGAAAGTCCACTTCTTCTTGGAGATGATGATGGATTGAACATTGGATTAATACAATCCACATTTTGCTCATCAGCTCCTGAAGCTAGTGAAAATGAGCACATGTTTTGTTCTTCATTAGATGCTGATGACAACTCAAATTTGCAATACATTTCTCAAGAAAGTAGTTATAATAGTAGCAATTGTATTGAAGACAATGTCTTCATTGCCAATCATCAGGGTCTTACCACAAACTTCTATTATAGTTACCCTGATCATGTGCTAGCAAATGATGCCTCTATATCCATGGATTTTTGCATGGATGAGAAAAACCTTGCCTTTGCTCCATTACTGAGTGACATTGTAATGAAAGAGAGTGTCAACTTCAGTGAAGATGTGGGAAGTGACAGATTGGAGGATTCCGATCACACTCAAATGGAACCTATGGTTTCTCCAACCAAGCAGTTGCAGCTCAAAAGGAAGCTTGAAGTACCAAAAGAGGTACCTGCTGAAGATAAAGCAAACAACAGATCCAATAATCAGAAGAAAAAACCTTGTGTTTTAAAAGACGTAAGTTTTACCTCTCATTGCTTGTATAACTTTAGTAAGAATTTATTTGTTAGGATAACCTGAAATACTTGGTTATTTTTTTACTGGTAAAAGGACCATATAATTTTATCTTATCTAACTATTACCCTTATTTTTATAAAAAATAAAAAAAATTGACAATTTTTTCACTATGTAACATAATTGATCTTTTTTCGTTAAATTTTCATATGATCTTATTATATGTGACTTTTGTTTTTTTTCTTTTGATAAAGTCATGTGTAAACTATTATCATTGATATAAGATGGGTCTAGATAAGAGAATTAATGGTAAAATCAAATAACACATGACGAGATAATGTGAAAAATTAAGATTTGGAAACATAATTAATTCCTCATCTTTATTAATAACATTAATTAATTGTTAATCAACATTAATTGAAGGAAGACTGTAACAGTTTATGTTCCACTTTGATTCAGGTGAAAGGATGCATGAAAAATGCACGGTCTAGGAAGAATAATCATAAAGTTGCTAGAAATAGGAATGAGGCAGAAGAGACTTATTATGCAGGATCAGATGGACAAAGCTCTAGTAGTAACATCTCTGAGGATGACAATGCTTCTCAGGAAAATAGCACTGGAGGAGCAACTTCGGTATCCAACTCAGCTCCTAACTCAAATGGAAAGCCAAGAGCTAGTAGGGGATCAGCAACAGATCCCCAAAGTCTATATGCAAGGGTAATTAGTTACTTCATTTTTTTGTTCAATTACTTCAAAATTATAATACACAATATTGCCACTTTCTTCATTTTATGTAATTTTAATAAGTTGTGCGTAAAATAATTTTTTATATTATCATTCAATTATACCATGAATGCATTTGTTTCATGATTTTTAAAGAAATGGTTATGAGACTTAAATTTATAATTGAAAGAGTTGAAAATTGAATTTTTTTTTCATAAGTTTCTTTTTTTTTTTAGCTTCTGTAAATTTTAAAAAAAAGATTAAAAACTGATTTTGTTTTAGTTTCTGATTATGGTTTAAAAATTATAAAAATATACAAAAAGAGATTTTTTTGGTTGAAAAAATGATTTTGAACCCATAAAATTACATTCAAATGTGTGCCCCTTATATCATTAAAAATTTATTTTTATTATAAATATCTCGAAAATCATATAAAAGGTGATGTATATTTAATAAACCGAGTAAACAACTTTACACTAATAATATATTAAAAATAAATTATTAAATATATTAAAAACACATTACTAAAATGACATAGAAAAAAATAATATATTAAAATGCAATTATGTCATATATAGTTTGTATAGGGTACTTATTCTCTTTTTTGAATCTCTTGCAGAAACGAAGGGAGAGAATAAATGAGAGACTAAGAATCTTGCAGAATCTTGTCCCAAATGGAACAAAGGTAAATACTGTTGGAGGTATAATTCTTGTTTTTAATTGGGGTTGGAATGGGCAATATATGTCAAATTCACTAGAGTTGTAGAGTTAACTTTATGGATGGTCATATTTATGTAGGTTGATATTAGCACAATGCTTGAAGAGGCAGTCAATTACGTGAAATTTTTGCAGCTCCAAATCAAGGTAGAATATAAGACATGGATTGCATAAAATTGAAAATCATTGTTTTCTTAGAATGATTTAAACATCAACACTTGTACAATAAAACTATAACTGAGACCATGTTCATTTCTGCTGCAGCTTTTGAGCTCTGATGATTTGTGGATGTATGCTCCTCTTGCCTATAATGGCCTTGACATTTTACTCAATCTCAACATGAAGAATTCTCTATGAGACTAAAAAGGCTTATGGATACCTTGTTTACTGTTATTTAACAAAAATAAAATAAAATAACACCTTGTAGAAGAAGTAAAATAAATTGTTATGCAATTTATATATATAATATGTCCTAACTTGTTATTGTTAGCTAAAATGAATAAAATACCAATTTGATGCTCGAAGAGTATCATTGCTTGCCATCTCTTTTTGACTTTTGGGTGCACCATTAAATGATTAGACAGCCATGTTGTTGCTATAACTTTGGGAGTGACTTTGAGTTAAAGAGCGTAGTGGGATCAAAACCTAAGTTAGAACTCCATCACATCCTTGATAGTCGGAAAATGAAATCCACGAACATTTGAAGCTTAAATTTATTAAGTTTTATGCTTTTGTCAACTTCTGCTCGAGATCTATACAAGTGCCTGGTATCAGCGATGGACCCATAAAACTTTAATAACGGAAAAAAAAAAATCAAATATTAATATAAGGGAAAATGAATTTTACCATATCTTATTATTTTGTCTAACTTAAAGTTAATATTAAAAATCATGAGTTCGACTCTCATCTTCACTCACTATTCCCGAATATCTTATTTATAAAAAAGTGCAATAACATTGTGGAGTCAAAAATCTTTTGTCTGTAAAAAGAATCAAAGTCCTTATGGGCGCACATGTCTCCACCTTTTAAAATGTAGGTATGTCCCTGCCTGATATGCAAGGAGATTCAATCTATTTTAACATCAAAATCATAATTCTATGTATATTTACATAGTATCGATATTTGTAATCACAAATTGAGACTCATTGTTAATATACTTTCACAAGCACTTATGGGATCCACCTCTAGCCAATATGCCATGCACTTTTGTCTAACGGCTCTTTTTCTCGCATGAATAAAAAATAAGTGAATTGGATAAAGAAATGAGTATAAGCATTATTTCTCATATTCTATTTGGTTCATTGTATTGAATGCTTGAAAGTTGAAACCCTTCAAATAAACATTTTGGTTTTGCTACTGCGGTGGATTTTATGATGGACCTTTTATTTGGTCCATTATGGACCCACTATTATTAGCATTTAGATGATATCTAATGACTAATCATGGTGAAGGATAATTTTGTCTGTAGATGTTTCAGAGCATTACATAGTCCTCACTTTATCAACATAAAATTAGTAACTTAGTCCTTTTTTAATTTTTATTTCCTTCTTCAATATTCACCTCTTGTTCCCTTTACCCACACTTTCTCTCGACCTACTGAACCCACCGTCCTCCCCCATTAGCATTGCCACTATCGCTGCTCTCCATCAGCCCAACTGCCACCACCAAATCCATCCCTTTTTTCGCCCACTTTTTGTTCTAAATGTTAATGCATCACCACCATAAATTTGAGCTTCTATTATGTTTCTTTGGCTACTCCATAATAGCATCTTTAGTGCCATAACCCCACCTCAAATAGCTCTGACCAAACAATCATTGTTCCTCTCTTCATCCTCCATTTCACCTTAATTTGTGGTTGTTGGAACCTTCATTTCAATGGAGCACAATACACTTCTCATCACTGCCATCATCATCCACCACCTTCAATGGACACATCTCCTCCATTTCACTTTCATGGGCCATAATGACTTTGATGAAACAATTCCAAAGCTTCACTAATGAAAAATTTCTATTTATAGTAACAATTTAGCAATTGAGAAATAAAGGCTCCAACTTCCAAATTTAATGAAAAAAATACAAAAAGACAATAGTCAAAGCTCCAAAACCGTGTAAAGGTGCTTCCTTTAAGTCTTTGTAGTTTTTTTTTTCCAATTTGGGAAACAAAGATATCACGACCCAATTTAGGCACGTGACCGGTACGTGAGAAATCTCATTCTCACGCAAGCCTTTTTGAGTTGTTTACTAATTTTGCATGCAATATCTGCTCTAATATTCATGAAAGATAGAAAATTTCTCTTTTTCTGCATACAATTCATTTATTCTCTAGAGTCAAAATCATCACACTTACAATCTGGTAATAACTTTTCAGATATCAAATGGTGAGTCATTTATACATATGAATCAAAATACACTTTTTCAAATATCCAAATTATCTTATACAAATCAAAATATAATCATAATATGCCAATGCGAAAACAAACATGCTCTAGGTCCGGGACCTGCCTGCAATGCATTGGAGCACTCTAATCCAAACATCACATGCTTCACCTACAAACTCACCAACTGGAACTTATGACTGCTAGAAGATTCACAACGGCTACTCTATCTGTAAAAATAGGAGAAAGAAGAGAGGGGTCACCGTCCCCAGTATGATAATAAATCTCTGAATATAAAGGTCTGATCACATCTGGGCGTTACGTATCGCCGTCCCAGTGTGATAATAAATATCTGAATATCTCTGGCCACATTTGGGCGTTACGTATCGCCGTCCCCAGTGTGGCAAAACATCCTCTGTTATCTCTGGCCCGGGCTACTTGGTACCAAGATTAACGGATTTACTGCCGTTAACACACAGCCTGTTTCTCTATAGCTACCTTCTAAACTAACTAAATGAATCCATAAAAGCTAAAACCTTTAAATCCTTTTAATTCTCTAAGAGCTCTGAATCTGTCTGATTCTAACAGTTTGACCTTAGCATAATTGTGGCTATGAATCATGTCTAAGGGATCACCCTTTGTAGACATTTGTGATTTCAACAGCTCACAGAATATGTAGCTGTGAACTGTTCTGAATCTCATAAAGATTCAAGCTCTAAAATCTTTTTTATGTCTGAGCTTCTAATTCAATTCTTAGCAACATTCTTTCATAAGGTTGAAATCCTCAAATCATCATAACATTTCTCAAAAGCTCAAGATTCTCTAACAATCATTTGCATAATCCATATTCAACATAAAATAAGCATTTCAACAATCATAAATCTTTAACAGTCACAATTAAAACCAATTCTAAACAGAATCATTTTATCAATAATGGTCCCATGAGTTTTATCAAAATACAGGTTTCATGCCTTCAAATCAACAATTCCAAAACATATATTCAACAACAATCTCAATCCTTTTTGCATAAATCTCTAAAATCAAGCGTATCTTTATGAAAATAACTCTAATGCAGAACATAGAGATGGCAGATGAAAATCCACTCACCTGGAGGGGTGAACAGTGTAAAACTAACACCAACAGAATTCTGAGAAGCAGGAATGACACTGTTGTCTGATATAACCATTATAATACACTAGATTAATCTCTAAAACATCTAACTAACTAGATCTTAGCTGTAATCATGGTAGAAAAGCACCATGTCATGAAAACCATGAGAACATAATACCAAGACCCTAAGAACATGAGAAAGCGAAGGAATAAGGAAACAAAGCCACTAGAATAACTTACCTTTAAGCTTAGGAGATGGAAAAATCCAAGTTAATCTTGATAAAATTGGAAGAGAATGGAGTTTTTGGAGTGAGAGAGGGTTGGGAGGTGATATTTTTGCATTTGGAGAAAGGGGAGATGTGTTTTTGGATGAATGAAGGTTCTGGACCCGAAACAGGGGATTTTTATAACTCGGTCGACTGCTGCAGCGCTCAACAGAATGGATTTTCACTCTCCAAGATAGTTTCTTACTCCTCAGAATAGTCTCTATAGTCTCATCCTCTCTAAAACTCACTTATTTTTAACTTTTATTTTTCTATTAACTTTTAAACATAAATGTAAATAAGGGAATACCCCTATTTGGATTCAAATAAAATATTAGAAAAATCTAAATCTAAATTTTAGGTTTTAGTTCAAATCCGGGAATTCTTACAGTTTTGTAAACTTGGACATTAGAAACGGGGTGTTTAAAGGTTTCAAAAAATTCTTTAAAAATCACTCTTTGACTCAGTTTTTTCTAAGGAACAATTACCGGGACTTTTGGTCCCAAGAATATTGCTCTATCATATGGTTCTCCAATAAGAAGTAGGGTCCAGACTTAGAAAAATTTCAGGACCTGGAGTGACAGATAACAGTAACTGATACCATTTTGGCAGAAAAAATATTCTAACTCTTTTATTTAAAATTTGGGGTATTGCAAAAGAGCACTATAAATCAAGTATTGATTTTTTCTTTTTCTTTTTTCTTTTTGAATCCTTTGACGACAATGCAAGTCATTGTTTGAGTTACACTATTTTTAGTGATGGCGATCTTGTTAGTGTTGAGTCAGCCGATGAGGAGAACTGTATGGTCGGCAAAGAGGTCGAATGTGGTGGAGTCTTAGCAGCAGTGGCTATTTGAGGCTGGTTGGGGTTGTTTGTGTACACTGTATGGAGAAGATGATGATGAAATATTGAGAAAAGGATAAGTTGGTAACTTCAAAAGTTATTTTTTATTTCATTAATTTATCAATTATTATAATTTTAAATTAAACTTATTATATCATTGAATCATAGCCATTCAAACAAAATTTAACAGTGAGGATCTATGGACCATTGTAAGATCCAAAAGGGATGGGGGACCAAATTATCAGGCACTACTAATCATAATAGGCCCATAATAGACTCAAAGATGAGAGGTTCATCTTAAAATTTGCTCTAATGCTGCTTCTAGTAGCTAACTACCTATGTTTTAAACTTGTAGCAACATCTTGAGCATGTGGAAGTATAGTACTTGCTACATGCTACGTGTTATGCTTCATGTTTTTTTTTATATTCTTTTTTTTGTTTGATTTATGTTTCATGCTTGAAAGTAGAGCTGGGCATACAGGTTGTGATTCGTGGACCAATTTGTTTAACTTACAATCCGCATGAAAATAAACTAGAAAATTTTTAGTTCGCCAACCCATGGACTTTTTTTATCTGCACCACTTAACTCGCACGCTAAATGGGACTGGCTTAAGGGATTCGCGGACCAACCTGCTAGCTTGCATAAGTGAAAGAATGCTTCCATTTGCGACATTTATTTATGTTCTTTGATGGGTGGACTTTAGTGAGTTGGTTTATTCTACTATCTTTAGTATTTATATTCGATATTTGATTTGCTTATGTTTGGTGTTATAGTTTATAGTTGTTAATTTATATTCTTTAGTAGTTTTGCTATTTTTAATTATTAGAGGAGTTATACATATTTGATTGATTTATAACTTTGTATGTTATTATTTTAATTTTTTTTAACATTTTGGATTTTTGAAATTGAATGTTTAATTTTAATATTTGCAGTATTTAGTAATTAGTACTATTATTTGTTTAAAATTTAACTTGGAAATTGAATACTGTAAAAAAAGTGTGCAAATATATTTTACCTCGTAATATAGGGTATAAAAAAAAGTTAAAAAAATATGAAAGAAAAAAAAAGATGGTTATGTGGGCTAGTTCACGACTAGTCTGCAGCTAGTTCGCGTGGTCCACAATTGGTCCACTTTTGGTCTTTGACTGGTTTAGGAGCTGGCCCGAGGGTTGGTCCGTTGGCTTATGCAAAGATAAAAATGCAAACAAAAAAAATGGGTTACGCGAACCAGTCTGCTAGTCCACGGGCTTATGCGGGGCAAATACAGAGCACCCTAAAGCCTATTTAATTGTGTTCCGTCGTGAACCAAGCTAAACAGACTGGACCGATCTGCATACTATCTCTACTTGAAAGATTAAAGAGAGAATAATTATTATATGCTTCATGCTTTTTTATTTTTGTCAACTTAGATGCTTGAGGTTGGACCTCATCATTTTTTTTTTCGGTCGAGCACTAGACCTTTTCATGATCATGCAAGTATTAGGCATGTTCACGTTGGGCCTTTGGCTGCGCTTTATTAGCTTTACACTTACGTTATCATTAGGGGTGAGAATAGGTCAGACTAGGCCACGCCCTAAACAAGCTAGGCCTGTAACAAGAACATTGGATTTGAACCTGGCGTATTACCTGTTATAGGCTTTAAACTTGTTGCAATTTATATAATAAGTCTTAAGGCCTAGGCCTTTTAACACTCCTTTAAAAGGCCTGAAAATCTGCATCATCTTCTTGAGGTTGGCTTGAATCTGTTGGTGTCATTGGTGTGACTCATTGTCCACTGCTTTCAATAGGGCTAGGGGGATGCATACTAGATGACATTGTCTCATCAATATCAACTGGAGAAGCCATTGAATAAACCTGTCATATAGTAGATTAAACAAGGATGTTTTTTCTTAAAAAAATTGGACTAAACAAGTATATTATTAATAGATTATTTTAATAGCATGTTCAAGTATTTTTTTTCTAGACAAAACAACTAAACAAAAATCTGATAGTTTCAAAATGTTATTAATCTGATTGTTTCAACTTAACAACATATTATTAATCAAGTATTTTTAACAACATGTTGCAAATAAACATATGCAAAATCCTAATTAATAATCCAAAATCTGAATTAACAAACCTTAAAAGGAAATATAGGGACAAGCAAAATCTAAATTAATAACCCAAAATTAGTGTCTATGTTACTAATATGTTGTTATCTATGCTGATTATAAAGCACTTGTACAAAGACCAAATGTCAAATTCTTATACTTTAGTTAATGATGGTCTCTGATTAGATACAAATATTTTGGTGCTCCAACGTTTTAAGGAACCATATATTAGGTAGGTTACATATTACCATACAAATAAGTTAGTGTAAGGGTTTGTACTCTTTGTAAGATGTCTAGGAGCTAGGTTCAAATTCTCCACACTCCTATATATAATTTTACATATAATATATACAAACAACTGCCTCAGGCAGGTTAACTTGACAATATATTATTGAATAACTGTGAAATAAATTTTTTCAATCTGAATAGAACTTAAATGCTATACATATTAGCATGTTTGGTTTCACGCTTGGACCCATAAGAATTGATTCTACAAGTTAAAATCAATTTTGACTTTTTTTATAACAGATTACACCAACCTCAGTTGGGATTTGATGAAATCCATTTCACTTCTCCTCTATTTATAAAATTTGCTAAAAAAACTTTTAAATTTATGAAATTATTACACTGATCTCCTATAAATTTATAAAGTAATTATATCACTCTTCTCTCTATCGTAGAATAAATAATGTATTTATGAGAGATCGGTGTCATTCGAACATAGAGAAAAAATCGCGATGAATTTCACAAAACCTCATATAATGAGATCATTGTAATTAACTTATTTTGTTGTTGTTAATTTTTGGCTGGTTTTTAACCGTAGCACACTGCTCTACCGAGAGAGTATTTAATAAAACAACAGCCCTTCTCACTCGCTCGCTCACCGTGTTCCTTCCGAGTCACTCATCTCAACTCAACTCAGTTTCACTCACTCACTCACAATGGCCTCAGCAGAGCAGCCTCCAAAGAAGCGAAAGCACTACGATACTCTCCCGGAATCGCCGCCACCGCCACCACCTCCACCGCCGGAGACAGCTCCCGAGGCCATACCACCACCGCCGCCGCGATCTCCGCAAACCCTACCTGCCCCGCCGACTCCACCACCGCCTCCGTCTCATGATGAGATTCTCGCGAAGCGGCGAAGCAAAGACGAGGTTCGAAGCGTGCTCGATTGCTTCAGGAGGATCAAGCTCTGCTTGTCGAAGAAGGATCCATTTATGCACGACCTTGAACAGAGCTACCTCGCTCTCATCACTGCTTCCAGAGGTAAACACACAAAAAAACACAAACTCGCTGTTTTTTTTTTAATCGTTTCTGAATTTTGAATCTACGTGAATGAGTGAGTGAGTGAATGAATGAATGGAAATTTCTTCGTTATTTGGTTTTTAGTGTGTTGCTGATTGTTGTTGTGATGTTGTGGTGCGTTTGTTTGTGATGGAATTATTGGAATGTTGCCGTGGAATTCGTTGAGGATTTTTTTTCCCCTTGATAAGCTTGTGGCTAGAGTTCACCTAGTTTTCTGTTGTTTGAATTAGCCCTAAAATGCTTGTTTCTGTAATTGCATGATGTCGTGCTGGCTTTAACCTTGTGTTTTGGAGTGTTTTCAAATTGAGAGAATTTTTATTTATTTATTTTTGCTTGGAATGGTATTAGATTAAGAATTGAATTTGTTTTGATATTGTTTTTGTGTGCTGTGATTTTAGAAATCTTGTTCTTGCTGCTTTTGGTTGGGATTTGTGAATCATTTCATTTCAAAAGCTCTATTGAATTGTTAAGTTACAGGATTGGGATTCTCTGAAGTGAGGAGGTTGGTGAAGTGAAAAAGTGAGGGCTTGATCATCTTTAGATCAATAACTTCCATTTTGTGTATGATAAATATTGGCAAATCTGTATGTATGATGTGTTTCACTTATACAACACGTGGATTTTGAAGTTTAAGGGCATTTCTTTCTTTGTCATAACATTAACGCTTTCCCTTTGAAAGCCATGGATGTTTCGATGAATAGAAACACCTAAATGCAATCTTTACGAAAGGGTAGATATGCGCTATTGATGATGTGATTTTAACATTATCTCATACATCAGTTATAGCTTTGACACTTAGTTAACATTATCTTATGAAAACGAGTTTTCCCCCCTCGTTTTAGGATGATCTTATGGGATTCATATGTCTATAATTTCACAAGAGTGATTTCTACAAAAGCCGTAATTTAGTTTCATCAACAACAACAACTAAGCCTTACCCAGCTAAGTGGGGTAAGCTTTATAAATCAAGCGAGGTCATAAAACTCTATTTTATATTGTATTCATGTTAAAACTATTGACATTAAGATCCCTTTTGATTGTTTCAATTATAGTTTTCCTTGGCCTTCGTTCGCTTCTATTTATGGTATTATTCTCCATTTGATTCACTCTCCTTACAGGGGCTTCTATAGGTCTCCTCTAAACGTGCTCAGACCACCTGGGGCGGTATTCTGCAATCTTTACTATTATAGGCGCCACACCAATTTTCTCTCCAACGCATTTATTACTTATTCTATCATGTTTTTTATGGCCACTCATCCATCATAACATCCTCATTTCCGTGAAATGTAGCTTATTTTCATATTGACCTTTTGTCGCCCAACATTTATTCCCATACAACAAAGCCAGTGTTATTGTTATGCGGTAGAATTTACCCTTAAGTTTCAGTGTTACTTTTTTCTTTTTCCCATCACAAATAAGACCCGAAGCGCCTCTCCACTTGGACCATCCCGCTTGGATTCTATGGTTAACATCCCCCTCTATCTCTCCATCACTTTGAATAATAGAACCTAAATATTTAAATTTTATGACCTGTGGTATGATATCATCCCCAAGTTTTACTTTGAAGCTTGAATGTGTATTTCTTTTGCCAAACTTGCACTCCATATACTCCATTTTACTTGTGCTTATACATACCTTGTAAGCTATTTGTAAATAGTTTTGTCAATTATTCAAAATTGGTAGGCAATCTGTTGGCTATGAAGATATATCATAAAAAAATAAAAATTGATTTTGGGTTCTGATTTAAATTCATGAAATCACGACAAAGAAAAAACTCAATCTCAAACCATGTCCGATTCTATACAACCACGGTCAGGATTAAATATGTTCTGGTACCAATTGTTGGAATTTTAGATTCAAAACTGAAACTTGACAATCCTGAATTCCCGATCAATCAAATCCCAAAATCATGACATAAATAAAAATAAAAGATTAGGCGATAGGAAAACCTGAAAAGGATGATGATGGGATTGTTGAAATTGAACCCTTGAAGGCGATCACGATCATCTAAGATGAGAGATGGAGAACTGTTATTGTCCCATGGTAGTTTGCTCTTGTGTTAGTGTTGATGGGGCGAGTCCACTCTCTAGGGTGGTTAATAGCAGGCCTCTTGTGTATAAATAATAACATGACAGACTAAACCTACCCATCATAGTAAGCCCATGCTCAAGGTCCAATAACATACCCACCAATGAGTAGTGGTCAAGAACAATTGGCCCGATCACAGCAGTGATTACAAATTTGGGTTTAAATAATATGCTCTAATTATTAGGATATCCAATTTATTTGGATTTTTATAAATATGATGTTGACTTATGATAGTCCATTAAAATATCCTAAAAAGAATACCTTTTACGATTACCACCTCTGGTGAGTTTTAGAAGACCTCTCTTATTCCAATACTCCAAGAG
The DNA here is from genome assembly GCA_031216105.1 of Dalbergia cultrata. Taxonomy (NCBI): domain Eukaryota; kingdom Viridiplantae; phylum Streptophyta; class Magnoliopsida; order Fabales; family Fabaceae; genus Dalbergia; species Dalbergia cultrata. The sequence continues at coordinate 4,079,237 of CM062352.1, forward strand.
ATTAAGGTGACCCTGCTGATCCCTGACTAACCTATAAGCTAGGCAAGAACAATAAGCACTCTAAAACAAGGAGAAATTCTTAGGTTGGCAATGCCAACCAGATCATCTATTAAGCTTGCCATTCACAGTTGACATGTATAAATCAATTAGAGATTAGAGCATTTTTATCGTGGGCCACACAGCCATAAACATGTTGAATATTGAGTAGAGTGCCTATGGTAGACAGTGTCTATCCAAAAATTAAGCCTAAAACAAGTTAAGCTTGAAAGGACTTGCCTGTTTTCTCCTTGAAATTTACATAGGGAAATCACGGAAAAAATATTTCTCCTAGTGTCTGGACACAATCGTAATTTCACAGCCTCCACATATTACAGCTCAACTCCCAAAGCAGGATGACGAACTGCCTGTTTGGCTTCCACTGCCACCGTGAAAAATGAGCTTCTGAAGGCACTTCCAGTTATAGGAGCAAGAGTTTCTTTGGTCAAACACACGTTGGACGAAAACACTAATTGCTTTTTTGGATTGCAAATGGGAAATATGAGCTTCCTGAGATACTTTCACTTAAAGGAACTAAACTGCTTTGGGGAGACACACGTTTGACCAATTCCAAACACTAAATATATGTTTGTTTATGATTGTATTCAATGCCAATAGGCATTAAATATAAAACAGTAATACAAACAGGCTGTAGTCCAAGCTGGACAGAAACCGTAATACACTCTTCCCTGTTGCTGCACAAAGTATAAAACGACAGCACTGAGTGCTCACTGTGTCCGAGTCGCTGCTTAGTTGACACCATGGACTCAGTTCTGCAGCCCCCAAAGAATCGAAAGCCCTACAAGACTTTTCTGGAATCGCCATCTCCTCCACCTCCACTGGCCCCCAAAACAACCCTGATGTCATGCTCTTCACAAACCGTACATCAGCAGCCAACCCAGCTGCTGTCTCGGAAGGAGACTCTCATGAAGCGGCGGAACATGGATGAGATTCAAGCTGTGTTTGAATGCTGCAAGCGGATCAAGTTCTGCTTGTTGAAGAAAGAAGGTCCATTCATGTCTGAACTTGAACAGAGCTATCTTGCTCTTATCTCTGCTTCTGGAGGTACTGCCTTTTGAAGTCTGTGAATTTGATCAATGTGAATGAGTTTCATCGAATTTAATTTAATCTGTCGATTCACGATTGTGATCTAGTGATGATTTTGATTGTGATGATATGGAAATGTGATCAATTTTATGGAAGTGGAATGTTTCAATGGAATTCATTGAGGAAATTTTTTCAAGCTTGTGACTAGGGTTTGCTATTGTTTGCATTTGCCCTAAAACGTTGTTCGCATTTCCTGCTGTCATGCTAGCTGTAACCTCATCTTTGGAGTGCTTTTAAATTGAAAGAATTTATTTCTTTTCTTGTTTGAGATGTTATTAGATTACGAATTGAATTCATTTTGATATGGTTTTTGTGGTCATTGATATCTTGTGCTTTAGAAATTTTGTTCTTCCCCCCTTTGGTGGGATTTGTTAATCATGTTCAAATGCTCTTTTGAATAATTAAGTTATAAGTATTCCAATGATGTGCTAAATAATGCCAAATCTGTGTGATGTGTTTTGCATATAACAATGTCAAGTACACTGTTATAGGATATTTCTTTTTTATCATAAAAAATAACTTTTTCCTCAGAAAGCCATGAGTATTTTGATGAATGGAAATGACTGAATGCCATTTTTACAGAATCATATATAGTTATGTGCTATACTGATATTGATCATGTGATGTGAACATTATCTCATACGTCAATTAAATCATTGACATTTAGTTAATATCTCATAGTTATGTGCTATATGTACTCCAACCATGTTTGGTTTGAGGATTGTTGCTTGGATACAGATATGAGCAATAGTGCTAGTGCTGACACTGGTATAGGTACTGGGCCTGGCATATTTCTAAAAACTAGAATACGGTATATGGGTAGGAGAGGATATATTATAGAAATATAAAACATGTAAAATAATGTGATTAAATCATAAGATAAATACAATTTTCATAATTTTCTGTTTCCATGTTTTAAACAAAGCATCAAGAATATATTAAGCAAGCAAAATATTTTAAAGAGCACTAGACTTGAGGATATGAAGTAGCAACAAACCAAATTGTTTACTTGTAAGACGTGATATTTTGTAAGAACTAACTTGCACTTAAATGATATCAGCTCATTACAATACTTGACCAAGATGTAACAAAAGTATTGGATGGAAAGATTTTAAAAGTGAAAAAAGCATTGGGATAAGTACCCATGTGTGCCTCAGCAAGTGCCTATAAGTACCCATTTGTACCTCAGCAAGTGCCTATACTGGATAGGTACTTGGCACAAGCAACAACCATTTAGGAGTATTGATGCATAAGGAAACATTTTTGTTTCTATTTTCTTTTTTCATTTTCAGGAAATTATTTTAATTTTTAAGATCTTTGAATTTTAGAAAATGCATTGGGTTGATATAGTAATTACAATTACAAAGTTGCTACGCCACTGTGTTTTCTACTTGAGGCTGCTGGAAATGGCAAATACAACTATTTGCTGTTTTAAACATTGGCCTTTTAAAGAAATGTTTTCATGGAAACTTTTATTTTTGTTAAAACTCAACCAAACTCGCTTTTTCAAACCTATTTTCTGGTTTAATGAAAATAAACAGGAAATGCACACAAACCAAACATGGCTTGAATTTTTTTCTAATGATCCTCATTATCATTTTATGTACTACCATTTAGAGCATAGTTTGGGCCATTAAGTTAGAAGGTCTACAATCAGCTGAGCATATAGCATCTTCTACCCAAAATAGTAGTTGGGGATATACTCATTAAACTGTAAGGCAAATGTTGATACCAGAAGCACAAACAGAAACTAGGGAGGGAGAAATTGGCACATAATTTAACATGTTTCAACCTATGTGAATTCTAGGCCTATAGGTGCAGGCAAGGCAGATTGAATTTTGATGTGATCAATGAATGCTACATGAAATAGCAGCTCAAAAGTATTTGCAGTACACCCAAACACTCAATGTAACTGAGATTTGCAATACTATAAAACTTAACTACCGTTTAACCTTAATATCCACCAGACCCCTTCGTTCCATTGCATAATCCCCTTGAAAACTTGTTTGGTTGTACCACAAGACTTTTGAATTAGGTCACATGTCAGGCCAACCCAGTTAAAGTAAAGCCACTTTATAGCAGTAAGTTTGCTTCTAATTGAATTTCTATGCAATTGCTATGTTAATAATAATCATGTTGCCAGTATGTCAAATATCAAAATATATGGAGCTATAGTTACTTGAATTTGATCAATTTTCAAGTAAAATTTCACCCACACGAACCCCTGCTTCACCTATGTGTGTTCCTTTCGTTTGGATTTCCTTCTTTGACAGAAAAAATGAAAAATTGTTGTGAAAACTTTGCCACTTTGGTCAGTGTAATACTTAGAACCATTAAAAGGAGAACCAAAGCTAACAGACTATGGCTATATTCACCATTGAGCTGCCTTCAGTGATGTTTCTTATATGCTTGAATAGTGTCTAGGATTTGGAGGTTTCCCTGCATGAGGCCAAGCTACTTGTGGAGAGCTTAAGGTAACGTTTGGTAGGGGTACAGGGACAGTGGAGATGGAGACATAAATAACAAATATGTATAGGGGCATTATTGGAACAAAAAATATTAAATTTTTGTCTCAGTATCCTGTTCCCGTTGTCCCAACTTTTTGGAGATACAGAAATTTTGTTTTTTCTATTCCTATCTCCACCACCAAACAGGTTTGCATGTCCAGTGTCTCTGTATATCTGTCTCTGTATCACTAACCAAACACTATCTAAGAGATTTCGGTTTCAACATCACCTATCAATAGCCTTGTGTGATTTTATCACTTGTATAAGTCCTTTATTTGCAAGAAATCTACTCTCTATTTCTAATAATTGGAAGGGATAGAAATGTTTCCTGATTGGAATTCTCTTTTGCTTACAATGAAACTTATACAATGTGATAGGTTGTTTGAGTGCACAAAGAATTGTAGCTGATCTTATTCCTCGGTATGCATGTCACTGTCCAACAGCTTTGGAAGCTGCTGCTAAAGTGGTTATTGATATGCATAACTGGAGTTTGACACTAATCAGTAGAGGAGAGGATTCCGATGGTATTGCATTTGAAACTGCTACAGCCTGTATATTTGGCCTGGCTGATGTTTGCTATACTGCTTCTTCGGTGGCACCGACCTCTGCTGTAATTAGAGGAATTTGCTCTGCAGTTTTTCAGAATGTACTAGCCTTTTTTATATCCTCACTTGAGGGAAAGGATGTCTTGCAGGTGGTTGGTAAGAGTTCCCTGAACATGCGGGATTCCCCTGAGGTATTTTCAGAGTTGAAGCAAAAGTTTTTAGATGAAAATGAATCCTCATTGACTAAACTGTCCAAGTCTCGCGCGTTATGTCTGCTTTGGATATTCATCTCTTGTCCAAAAGACTTGCTTGCGGCTTGTTTGGAGCTCTTAGGCTCTGCCACAGAAGAGGGAGCTTCCAAACGAGGACAACGTTTTCTGAGCCTGGTGACTAGCAATGTTGATGATGGAGAAGCAGTTCACCCTTTGGATGCAAATGGTGGACCTAAATCAGTTTCAGGTTCAACTGAATCAGGCATCAGAGGCAATGAAGTTGATAAGGAAATAACGTCCGATGACAACCAAGTTTCTGATTGTGATTCATCTGTTCCAAAGAGCTGCTTGCTCATGATGGTAATACTTCATAATTGTTATCTTCTTGTGTGGGTATCGTGCAATATTATTGGCAGTATATATCTTATATTTTTGTTATGCAAGGCATCTGCTGTAATTAGTTGTATTGGCATTGCATCTGCATGCTCTTTGCGTCTATTGTCAAACATTGCATCTGCATGCCCCTTAATTTCATTTTTTCTTCAAAGGAAAAAATTACTTGCTATGCAGTGTTTGATTGTAAAGCCACGATGTGAGGCTCACGTCTGTAGGGGTCATGATTTGAGGATTTAGCTTGTATGGTTGATATTTGGTTAGAAATTACCAGCACATTCATTTCTGGTGAGAATGAAGAACATCTGGTTAAAAACCATTGATATTTTGTTAGTAAATACTAGCATGTTCATCGCCGGTGACATTGAAGAACATCTGGTTACAAAACTTTGTACTTTTGCTTGACTTACTTTTACTAGTGGTTTTAGTTCTTATTGCTGCTTACTGATGACGCCTTTTTGTTGCTTTCTCTATATAGGTTCTTGACAAGGACCTCTCAGTGCGGAAGTGGATGTTGCATCGATGTAAGAAGTTATTAGACTTGCCTACTAATGCTTCACTGGAAATTGCAGCAGTACTGCAAGGAATTCTTGGAAGGTTTCCTCAACAAACTGATTTAGAAGACTGTCAAGTAGATAGTGATGAAGAGAAATCTGATTCTTCTGTTTACATGAATAGGAACTATGTGGTTCCTAGGATTTCCAAGGAACATGACAGCATTGGCAAATCATCTGGGAAAGGTAGCAATTTAAGAGTTCATATTTGGTTCTTCTAATGATGGTTTTGCTTTTGAAGTCTCTCATAAATATGTTAATGTTATACCTCATTGCTCTGCAGTTTCTGTTGACACTGTTCCTGTATCAAAAGTGGGCTCTCATTTTGATAGTGGAGTCTCAAGGCCTGTGGGCATTGAGATGGGGGAGGAAGGGAGTATGCCCCATGTTAGCTGTTCCACACCTAGGGACTCAGCAAACCATCAGATGTTCTCACCTGCAACCAGGACACCTTTTGACTTTAGGAGTAACTCATTTGAAGGTAGAAATGATTTACCAATTGTTGAGAAAAGCCAAGTTTTAGATATTAATTTTAACTCACCTCCATTGAGATCTTCTAGTGGCGCTGTTAGTAGTATTATGACATCTCCTAATCATTATTTTATGTCACCAGCTACTTCAACAGCAAGTCAAATTATCTGGTGCTTTGATGGGGATCCTGCAGCCATGGATATTGTCTCTGCTTCTACGAAGCTCTGGGTTGGTTATTTACCACCTGACATGCCTGAGAGCCATATTAGGTTTCAATTAGAGAGATTTGGTCAAATTGAACGGTTCACTTTTTTCCCAGTGAAAGTATTTGCCTTTGTTGAGTACAGAAGGATCATTGATGCGATTAAAGCTCGACACTATTTACCTGGAAGCTTCCCTTGCCGTGTAAAATTCATGGATGTAGGACTTGGAACTAGGGGTACAATTAATGGTGTTGCAGTTGGCTCTAGTTCTCATATCTATGTTGGAAATATTTCTAGTCAATGGGCCAGGGATGAGATCCTTCATGAATCAAGGAAAGTAATCCGTAAGGGCCCTCCCACAGTTATTGATCTCAGCTGTGAATGTGCAGTACTTATGGAATTTGAAACTCCTGAGGAAGCTACCTCTGTGATGTTGCACCTGAGACAGCTCCGAAGAGAAAGGAGCAACTATAACGCACATTTTGGACCAGGAACAGTTAATACTGGAATTGGTCATGCTTATATGGATGGTGGAAGACCTGTGCCGGCCCCCCCTCATCTTGACCTTAAAGTCAACATTCCTGCAAACTTGTCACATGGTATTGCTGGATCGCCTCATGCTCGAACTTTACCTGGGAGCCCTGCAGACAGCACTCGTACAAGGATATCTCACTTGTGTTCCTTACTCGCATCATTGCGTACAAAGTATAATATTAATCAAAACATAGGTCTCCATGAGAACTATATGACCGGAACTGGAAATAATTGTGCTTCCTCGATGCACGAGGAAGATACAGTACCATCCAGCACTTTGTGGATAACTATTCCAAGGAGTAGCTCTCTGTTCGTCACGGATGATGAACTAATGGCCATTTGCGACCTTGCTATTGGAAGCTCTGGCTCCATTGTGCGGTTGACACAAGCAAACATGCAGATGGGATGTGGTTGGTTTGTTGAATGCAGTAATATTGATGGTGCAGTTTCTGTTCTAAAGAATCTTCGTGGCTGTCCAGGGTTGTTCTTCCAGATAGAGTTCAGGTTATACAGGATTTATTTAGTTTTTATCAACACACACAAATGCATGAGTATATTTGATGATTTCATTATTCAAGCATTTACCTCAGACTCCAATGCCTTCTCACTCTCTTCTAATGAAAGGCACTGAGAATAGATACATGCAATCTCACGGTCATTGTTTTACTAAAAATATCCAGTAAAAGTTTATGACATGTTCACTAGATGCGATAATTATATAGACTGAAAATGGCTAATTGATTATTAGCTTATTTTGTAAAATATAGTAAATTTGACTGGATGCTACTATTTACTAAAAATATCATATTCTTTTATCTATGAAAAATTCTTGGAACATCAAGTTCTGACTCTTTGCATCTATTATATGAAGATTACGTGTGAAATTTATTCTGAGGGTATGTTTGGTTAGGAGCGACAATGGGGGAAAATTTTCCATGGATGACATGGAGCAAATCTGTGAAATTTTTCCCCCTATTTTTACCCTACAACCCCAAACACACCAAGAGTGAAGAATATTATACAATGCTTTCCAAATAATAATATTAATTATTGATTTAACATTAATTGTAATATTATGTATTGATTTAAAACTTGGTGAAATCTGAAATGATACTTTACTTAGATATATGAAACATTCTTTCAGCATATGACTTAAGCTTTCAGGGTAGTCTATCTTTGATATTTTATTAGAGCCTTCAATCCTTCATGACCAAGTACTTAGGTTGGAGTCCAATCCTTGCCAACTTTCATTCTTCCAAATAGAAATTTGAGTTTCACCATAGAGTAAAGTACACATTGTCCATGCTTCAAGCTCAAATGGCTCTATTGCTACGTGCTAAAATCAATATTGAGGCTTCATCCAACAGCTTTTGCTCCTAGGAGAGTTGACCCTTGACAAATAAAATTAGAGCTTTCCTTTTAACATGTAATATATGCATTCCCTAAGTGTTTCTCGGAGGTGTGCATCAATTTTGTTCTAAAGCAGTCAGGTGATCATGAACTGTATTTTCATGTGGCTAAGGGTTATTAGTTCAACAGGCAGCTTTTAGATTGGTTTAAAATAAAGCCCTCAGGATAATTTTAATGGTGGCTACTAATTTATGTGGTGGTTATTCTCTTCTTTATACAGCAAACCTGGAAATCAGACTGCTGTTCCATTTTCAAACAAACCAGAGAACACTTCCATGGAGCTCGTATCCCCCAGAATAAATTCCCAGAATCACGGTGGTGGATTTCGTGAAGCACCTCTGTCGCAGTCGAACTGGCATTTTCCTGGTTCGGGGGATATTTCAGAAGTTGGAGCAAGGAAAACTGATGGTTATGATAATTTGTCACTAGATCCTCATCAAGGAGGTAATATGATTAATAAGGAAAAATCATCTTTTTCTTTTGCATGGTTGTGAGTACAGCATTTTTTTTAAATGGAATTAGAGATTGCATAAATTAAGTTCGCTGAAAATAGTGTTTTCTGGTGCACTCCACAATTGTGTGCGTTTTGGAAATTGGGTTCATTCTGTGCCAGCTACCGTTCCACATATGCTCACTGGAACACAAGGACCATCCATTCCACCACCGCAACAAATTCAGTCAGCTCCATTTGTACGTCCTGTTTATGTTCCTCCAAATGGTCCATGGGATCCACGGGGAATAAATAATCATGTACCTGTCAACCAGTTTAAGCCTGGAGTAATGCCAAATAATCATTTACCTTTTATACCTGCTTCAGTTACTCCCCTTGCTCAGATACAGGGAAATCCAATGCAGCCTTATGGCCAGATGATTCCTCCACCAATCATGCCACCACCTTTGTCATCTTTGCCACCTCCTCAGCCTGAAATGCCACCTCCACGTCCACCTTCTCCGCCACCTTTACCCCAGACACAGCCCCCTATGGTTCCTCCTCCACCTGGCTCTCCTCCTCCACCTCCTCCTCCACCACTACCTGTCCAGGAACCAGTTGATATGGAATGTTCAGGGCAGTCTCTGCAGTACCAGTGGCAGGGAGCTCTCTGTAAAAGCGGGATTAACTACTGTACAGTTTATGCATGCAGAGCAGATTCAAATGTTTGCAGATATTCAAATGCCACATATGAGCCTGCTGAGTACGACATCATCTTTTGTCTCTTATTTGTTAGAGTATTAATAGACACCAGTTTAAATTGCTGTTTCTCTGTTGCAGATGGCCCTCAAAATTAGACATGACTAAACGCACTGATTCCCGACATGTGAAATCAACATTTGCTGCTACTCCACCTAATAGAGTGAGTTTTCAAATATCCTTTGGTTGCTTTGCCCTCTCCCAAGTCCCAACCATCTAATGCTTATTGTTTCATGAGGATTTATGGATTATTATAAGTAATATAAGGATATATATATATATTTTTTAATTCAGTTGTTTGGGTCCCTTTTTCTAGTTGAATTAGCTATAAAAAAGGACAGTTCAGTGCACAAGACTCCTACTAGGTGGGGTGTAGGGAGGGTAGATGCACATGGTCTTATTCCCACTTTAGAGAGGTTGTTTCCAGGATTTAAACCTATGACCTTCATATCACGAGGCAGCAACCTTACCGTTGCACTGAGACTCACCCTCAATTGATTAATTCTCAAGTTGAATTAGCTATATTAGTTAATTTTTTATTTTTGATTTAGTCGTAGGTTTGAGTTGCTTGCCTTGGTCGACTTGTGGTTGGTCGACTTGTGGTCTTGGCTTATTGTTTGATTATTATTAAGAATTGAGTATCTGACTTAGAGAGGGCATAAGCAAATGTATTCAATAGAATTGTATCTAGGTGTTTGAACGATATTCACCATGGCAAATCTGTTCTTTCATTTTATTATGATTTTTACTCCTCTACTCACCCTTTATCTAATCTTTTTTGGCCAGAGTAGTTTTTATTCGTTTTTAATTAGCTAATCATGATATCTAAATTTCTGAAAATAACAACAAAAATCTCGCTGGAAGTTTGTTTTCTGTTTGCTAGAAACAACCATGCTAGTCCTTTTTTTACTGCCCATGAAATGCAAGAGTTTTCTGCATTGGCCTTCCATTCTACGAATCTAACTATGCTTTGGGATATTGGCTTCCAATGCAGAGGGAAGTGTGTCGTTTGATCCCATCTTCCCCAAGTGACCTCAGAAGGGTATGTTTTATTTTCATCATTGATTTCTGATTTCAAGGTAGAATTGTCTTCGTGAGAACTGGCTACATTATCTTGTAGCGGATTTAATTAAACAGTTCAAATTGTGACTGAAACTTCCAGCAGCAACTAAATTATCTCACAAGTTCTAGTCGCCTATTGTTGTGATTCCTTTGAGATATGTTCGCATGGACTACAATTATTGTTAACAAGGAATGAGAGATCAGTTTTTTTCATTGTCTGAAGTATACTTGTTATTATACTAAATTGGTAGTAAAATAAAATCCATCTTACCTCCATCTTAAAAAAATAAAAATAATAATCCTCTAAATGTTATTGATCATTCAGTATCTATACGAGTATCTGTCGGAATTTGTATTTTGTGCTGTAATACTGTTCCGTTCCTCTTGTTGACCCCTATATATGTCATAACAGTTTCAGGATTTTGTATTATACTTAAAGCAAAGGGACTGTGCTGGAGTCATTAAAATTCCAGCCGCTAAATCCATGTGGGCAAGGCTACTGTTCATACTCCCATACTCACCTGAAACATGCTCCATGCTTTCTATTGCACCAGATCCATCCGATTGCCTTATCGCTCTGGTTCTACCTAAAGATATGAACTATGAGTGGGCATGATTGTTGTCCTGCATGTTAGCTGCTAACAAAGATCATAGAGCAAAGCTTACCCGTGTTTGAAGCACATTGTGATTGCCGAAGGCATAGTTTTGTATGCACAGTGATGAATAGAAATGTAAATTAGTTATGCTTTTTGCTTTAGATGTAGAATATAGGCTTCCTTTTTTAGTTTGTCTCTCTAGTGGGTTAGTATGTGTTGTTGATACAGATTAAATGATGCTGATGCGAACCTTCTTTTTTCAACCATTTTGGTATACAATATACATAGTGAAGATATGAAACTCCAGGTTTTTAGCTATATAACGAGTACTTAATCTATATCAAACTTTAATATTTGGTACATTTGTTTTACTAGGGCTCATGTGTAAAAAATATGAGTGTGTTTTGGTTTAAGAAAACAATTTTCAGTTTTTAACTAATTTCCTGACTTTCAAGATTTTCTAAAAGAAACAGTTAAAATTATAAAATCTTGTTTAGTTTCCACTATTTTATTTGCAAAATATTGAAAATAGGAAGCAGATTTGAAAGAGTTTCCAAGCATTTCCAGTCCACTAACATATTAGTGCCAATTATTTTGGTTATTCCTCTTCCATTTTTTCCATGCATTGTGAGCATGCAATGCCCTTAGGGATGGCAATGAGAATTATTTATGGGGATATTTGCAGAGATCTTTGCATTTAGTATGTGGAGGATTTTTTGAAGGCAGGGATGGGGACAAAAGTCTCTTTGCGATTAGTGTGGGATAGGGATGGGATTATCTGCCCTGTATTGTGGAGATCTCCATCACATATTCTAATAGTTTTGTGATTACATACTGTATATTTAGAAAATTACACCGGTGTGTTTCCTGCATTCGAGTAATGTCTTCTTGCGTCCCATCTTTAGTCTGAAAGCTAGTATGATAAAGTCGGAAGTATGGTAGGTCTTCTTGTACACTAACAACGCGTTTTTTGGCTTTTTTGTTTACTCCTATCCAATTCAAACCTTTTGGGCTACTTCATGTTGACTAAGATGAAAGTTGTGACTAGGTGGAAGGGAGTCCTTATTTTGCTAGTGGCTTGGCGCTTCCTGTAAGTACGGTTGTTATTGGCCACTTAGGTAGGAAAGTCTAGTACGTAGAATATTTTTAGAGGAGCCGGCTGCTAGAATTGAAATATACCTACTGTGGAGATAAACTCCATGGTTTGGCTTGTGACTACCTCACATTTATTTAAACCAATTTATCTCATGCTTGACTTGGTTTAGCGCATTGTGAATAAACCGAATACCTGATCAAAGTTCTGTAGCTATACAGCTAGCATACATCTTGTTTCATGTTATTCAAATGCAAGGATTTTTTAAAAATTATTTACATGTTGAGATTATTTTAAAGCTATTTATCAGTTTGGAATTGCTTTTATTATATGAGATTTTATATTTTATTAATTCTTTTCTAAGTTAACGAAAAACTTCAATCTGAGAGTCGTTTCTCGTCTTGACAAAATCTTGATAAAATATGGAGTCTATATCCAACATGACAAAATTCATAAGGAGTAGATAAAATTTCTATATCAAAGCCAAAATAAAATAACGCTAAGCATCCAAGCGATTATCAAGAACAACGCTCCATCTATTCAACAATGATTGTGATTATTTCAATGTATCTACATATGTTGAAAAAATAACAGTTATTGTTGAACATAGGGAGTATTTTAATGCTACAAGTGGATAGATAATAATAGATTGACAGAACTTAGATGATTTTACCGTGTGCCAATTTTACTTGAGAGTTCAAATATGAGTACGAGATGAAGGGGGGTATGGTGGTGCTTGCACTTGAACAACACCTTCAAGCATTTGTGTCACCTTTCTCATGGCAGGCCTAAGATTTGGATCCTCTTGAACACACCAAATGGCAATCATTACCAACTTCTCCAAGTTCCCTTTATCATCCAATGCCTCCTTGTCATCCTTAACCAAAGCATCAATAGCACCTCCTGTGTAGCAATCATAAGCCCAATCAGTTAAGATTGCTTTCTCATCTTGTGATGACTGCACTTCCACACATCTCCTGCAGCAAATGATCTCAAGCAGCAGCACTCCATAGCTATAGACATCAACTTTGGCTGTAATTGGCATACTTTTAAACCATTCAACTGCAACATACCCTTTTGTTCCTCTTATTGCAGTATTGGTTCTGCTTTGATTCATCTTCAAAAGCTTGGCCAAACCAAAGTCAGAAATCCTTGCATTATAGTTGTCGTCAAGGAGTATGTTCTGAGGCTTTATGTCACAGTGGATAATCTGTGTGCTACACTCTTCATGCATATATGCAAGTCCTCTTGCTATACCAAATGCAATGCCTAGCCTCAGTTCCCAACTTGGTTTGGTCCCCCCATTGAAAAGAAATCTCGCAAGAGTGCCATTGCTCATGTACTCATAAACCAGCAACCTTTCTGATCCAGCCTCACAGAATCCAATCAATCTAACCAAGTTTCTGTGGTGTGTGAGACCAATGGCATTCAACTCATTCTTGAATTCCTTCTCAACCTCTTTCAATACAAAGCTGTTCAACTTCTTGACTGCCACAAGGGTTTTGGAGGAGGCCATGTCTATGACTCCTTCATAGACAACACCAAAAGATCCCCTTCCTAGCTCTTTCTGAAACCCATTAGTAGCTTCTTCAAGCTCCTTGTAAGTGAAGCAGCGCAGATTGATTTCGACGGCATTGTCACCTCTTGGAGCCTTCTTCTTGTACCAAGAAATGAAGGAAAAGCTCAAGCAGATGGCTAGAATCAATATGATATTGACAAAAGCTGAGCTCCCCAAAAGCACTGAGCCAACCAAAATCAAAGTTTTCCTGTTCTTCTGCACAATGGATGGTTGAAGTGGGATAACAGAGGAAGAATTATCTTTCCCCACCTTCATGAACGTCTTTTTGCCATCATTAATTGCAGGATCAACTCTTCCATTTAAAGTGGTAACTTCTTTTTCAGGCAGCTGCCATCTGATTCGAAAATGGCAACTGCACACATACAATCTTCCGAACAAGATTGTTTGCATTCCTCTTCAGTAAAAGGACTTAGAACCAGATATTCTGAGAGAGGCCAATCAGAATTTAACAACACCTCCAAATCATACTCATCTTTACCCTTTATGAGCTCATCTTCTGCACATCCCAGAATGAAGTCTGGTTTGCAGCTACCATAAGGATCATTAGGATCAACTAAAGAGTACCCTTTTGGGCACTGACAAGTAGCCCTTTTGTCATTTCCCATTGTGCAGTAGCTATTGAATCCACAAATGCCACTACCTCCTGTAGCAGCTCTAGTCAGACAGATATTATCTGGCTGAGACCACACTGGGCTCCAACCATCACCACCAAGGGAATTCTTTGGATACTGATAGAAAGTAAAGACACCATCAATGTTAAGAGTTGCTCTAAGATAAGAATCTGCGGTAGAGACTCCAGTCTGTTGATTTGAGAAGTTGAATTTTTCATTGGTCTTTCTAAGGATGTACAAGTATCCTGATGAATCAAAGACCACTCGAATTCCACGTGTTGTAGCATTAGGTTCAGTGTTTAGAGCTTCATAGAGGTTTTCATTGTCATAGTCAGATGGCAAGTTTAAAGCATGAATGGAAAGAATACCATCTCCTTGAAGGAGGAGCTCAAACCTTACCCTAGAGAAATTTGACTCCAAGAATCTTGAAGAAAGCTTTCCACCAATCTCTAGAATCTGTGAGGGCAACAAGGTGTCCTTAGGATTCTTGAAAGTCTCCCACACAGTGCCAGAGTCACCACCATTAAGCACAAAGTTGCCAGTGTTGTTCAAGAATCCATTTGCAACTTTGCCAGTAAGGTTCACTGTTTTCCATAACTGGTCACCATTTGGGGCACTAAGAATTAGGCCATCATCAGCATTAAGCTCCACTTTTGAGCCCTTTGGTGCAGGATTGTCTCCATTGGCATACCATACTGTGGTCTTCTCTGGAATCTTGGCATACCATATTGAAAGCAAGAAAAAATCAGTGCCCTCAAGTGGGAGAAAACCAAAAGCAAAGTCACCAGAAGGTGAAACCACCCATGAGGAGTTGCTATTTTCTGCAGAAAGAGTGTCACCAATTGTTATATTGCTTCTGTTTTGGTCTTTAATACCAACATTAATTTGAGCTAGAATAGAGAATGGTGTAAGTATCATTGAGCATAGGAACAGGAGAAGAATCATAGGGGAGTGCATGGCTAGAACCAACTTTGGTTAATATGTTTACAGTAAGATAGTGTTTTTTATAAGCAAGGCATGAAAGGGTTCTATTTCATTTCTGTTGCTGAAGTCCTTTTCTATGCTGAATTCTTGTGCTTGAATTTGTCAAACTCCAATGAGGGAAAATTAGACAATAAGAAATACCAACAAACTTCCATGATTGTGATTTGAAGTGGATATAACACGCTTTGAAGGTGTACTTTCCTACGTGAGAAGATGTTTTTGTGGTTCATTAATACTTAAAGTGATTCTATGCTTTTCTACAATATAACTGTTCATAACCGTGTTACACCCTCCAAGCAATTTAAAGATATTTTCTTTTCTTTTCTTTTTTATGGAAGATGTGAATTTATTCGAGCACCAGAATCTACAAAGAAAACATCCCATAAATATATGGATGCCTAGTTAGCCTAGCCTTTGATTCATCCTAACTTCTGCTAAATGGGCTAATCTATCAGCCACAATGTCTCGACATATATTGGGCCTTAAAAAAAATTAAAGTGAGATGCAATATTATACATATAAGAAAGAACTATTCCAATGGGAGAAAAGTTCAACGCACATTGACAGTTATTTCTAGACCAAGGAAGTAATTGATACTACAAACTTGAAGGACTGATGTCAGTGGTTTGCATTTAATGAATGTGAATTGGCTGAGTTCAATGCTTGTCTTCTGCCTTTCATTATTGTTTGACAATTTCACTGCTGGACCCTCAGAAATATATGGTGTAGAATTGCGAGGAATATTCATTCACTAGCTAGTAATTGGAGTATTTTTTACTTCATAAGGATCGTGTTATACACTCTAAGCAATATAAAGATGTTTTCATTCCCTCATTCAAACCATTGCCAAAAGATGTAACAAAACTAAAATTAGTTCTTGATATATTAATAAGGGTTTATCTATCCCGTGTCCTAATCTCAAAACTAGCCTTTTATTCTCCTCTAATCAGATTTCTGGGGCTAGAGCTTTTGAAAGTTGTATGGACAATTTATGGGGCCTTGTCGTTGATAATACTGCAAGCTTGATGGACTAATGTGAAGTGTCACTTCCCTTTGATGGAAATGATTTAGGCCACAATTACATTAACTAAACACATTTAAGACAGAATATAATCACAACTTTATAATTTCGTCAAGCAATTAATACTTTCCATGCTTTGCCATGGGCCTGTATGCTCTATATTTGTAGGTCCTTATAGCCACTCATAATTTAGAAATTGACTCTGGCGAAATTGAAATTTAATATGTTGTTAATACATGTGAATTTCACACTTGTACAACAATGATTTGTTAACATATCATTCAATAAATTTAACGCTTCATGTGATTATTAATGTATTAAATGAAATTTCAGTATACTATTAAATGAAAGCGAAAACAATTATGCTCTTGTTTATCTATTTTCATTGTAATAGTTTTTGCTTTGTGGTAATTTACATTTTACCCACAATAGAAGCTACAAGATTACATGAAAAATGCTGTGCAAGATTAGAAGCTGCAGCCACAACAGAGATAGAAAAAAGAGAGCATGAAGACCAAAACAATGGTTTCAAAGGTGTACACAACCCTGAAAATCACGTTGTTTACGAACCAAAGTGGCCAACAAAGCCTCTTCCACCTCAATGCAGACCATAAGAACTTCCAACTCCGTGGCTTCTTCCTTAGCCTCTTGAAGAACCATGCCTTCTTGCTCCCCATTACCCTTGACCCTATCTATATAATTTATGTGAGTTTTCTCCCTAGTTTGCTATTTGGTTTTTCTTGGATCCTCACATAGAGAGAAATTTGTTCATTTATCTTGAGGAGGAAATTAAAGTAAGGTTAGAAAAGACTTAGAGAATCTTGTATCTCATTACCACGTGGTTGATTTTCAGGCCAATAACGCATTCTAATTCAATGGGAAAAGACGCCCAACAAAGTAAGGAATAAAGAATATATATGTGGAACTTAAGAAAATTGTAGCACTGAGGAATGAAGCTTTATGCTTGAGGTGATTTGGGTCGGTGCATATCAGCATATGCAACTATGCATGTAAATTAAAAGGTAATAATACTATACTCTTGCGTTCACGATAACGTAAACCCTACAAATGACAGTATATTAATAATTTAAAATATAATATAATTTAAATAAATAAAAATATAGGTATTATCTAAGAAGCACAGACACACTGACTTGGTGGTGTGTCCCTGTATCGGATACGTGTTAGATACTAACACCCACACGACACGTGTTGGACATGGGCCCATATGCGTGCAATTAAAAAAATAATTTTTGAGCTTGAACACCCCGTGGACACACCCGAGTTAGTTTTCTTAATTTTTTTTCAAATTTTTAATATCAACATGAGTCTAAAATCAACCCTAATTATTTCGTTGGACCTGTACTGTTGGGTCATTTTATTTTAAAAATTCTTTTTTTGATCACAAAAATAAAGAAGAATTAATTATATGAAAAAATTATACAAACATGATAAAAAAAATCATACAATAAAACAAAAAAAAAATTATATATAAATATAGGTCATGTCTGTGTCCTGTAATTTTTTGAGTTTGATGTGTCTCCGTATCTGTGTCCATATCGTGTCTCCATGTCCCTGTCAGTGTCTGTGCTTCATAGGATATTACAAAGCATTGATTGATATCGTGTAACATGTTGGATTAACTATAAACTCAAGTCCAAATTAACATCTTTCTTTAACTAATGGGATGCTATTGCTAGCATTTCATACATAGGATCTACCGAAAGCTCAAGCCTACAACTTTTGATCTCAAGTTATCACGTTTAGTTATTCCGTTAAAATTACAAAAAGTCCAAGCATGTCTTAATTGCCTTCAGTTGTTGACGACAACACTAAGGAAAAAGTTGAATTTTGAGAGGCATCTTTTTTTCTTTTTTTGGACTTTTTTTTTGTGAAAAAAGTCCATTAAAATTTGTTGTTCTTTAATTTTTGTCTTCTAATATTCCTTGCTTGTTAACTGTTAGTGAATAGTGACAAATAGTATTGTCGCGAAGAGTATTAGAAAATTATATTGTTTTGAAAAAGAGTATTGATAAAGTTATTGGTGTTTTTTTTCAATAATTATTATTCACCACCAAAATGTGGATAAAGACATAGAACAACAAAACAATAGTCTCAATTATAAAATATTAGTCAAAATTCAGAGACTATCTAATAAAAATACAAAATATCATCAAAACATATAGTCCACATATACTTAATCAATACCAAACAACTCCTAATAATCCTCCATATACATCAGAAGACAATTTCACATGAAGAGATTTACACAGCCAAATAGTAGCAATATCTGCATAAGGTCCAATCCGCAACACTCGTCATTGTACTTATATGTGGCCTTTACAATACGAAAATATATTCCATTATATTTAACTCGCAAGACACCAAAAGCTAAAATCATTAAATTATATGCAATCAGGTAGTACCACAAGACACAATTGAAAATATTATGATTAGACCTTCAAATCCACTTTGATAAAAACACTCCTTTATGCCAAAGCCAGAATTCTTGCCACAACATAGTGTTACCACCCACTTGGTCATGTTAGATAGAGTCTTCAATAACATATCCACAAGTTGACCCCTACAGCATAACCATCAAGATCACTTATAAAATCAAAAAACATACATGCTATTTCTTTTACATCATCACTCAAAAATGTCATCCCATACATTATTGGTGTTGCTTCAATACGTGGAGAGAATAACTTTCATCAATCATATTAAATAAAGATATTTTAAAAAAATATCATATTATATTGGGCAATTACATAAGCTTAGTTTTTTAAAAAAGATAACATGATGATATCTTTGATTTATTGAACTACCAATCAATTAATTTTTATAAAAAAATTTCAATTTTACATTATAATCTTGTAATGTATTGTCACACTTACAAATATAATTGACTCATATATTCACTAACTAAAAAGTCTTTCATATAATTGAATGATAATACAAAATTTTTTGCATCAAAATTAATTTTATAATACATTGCAATTTCAAAAGGGATTAATTAGTTTATACACATTATCAATGTAAACAAGTTTTACATATCTAATACCATATTAGCGAAAGTGGTTGACTCAACTAACTACCCATTATTTTAAAGGTTTTGAAAATAGAAATATATATAAAATTGGATGACATAGTATATCAAAATTAAACTATTTTATAAAACGAATTTTATTTCTATACATACATTGATAACATATATCTGCTTTAAATCATAGTGGATGGTTGTAATAATAGCTAGTTAATTTCTATTTTGTCACTTTAGTAAAACTCTATTAATTGAAAGTGCATAGAAATTAAATTCATATATCAAATGAGTTCAATTTTGAAAAAGATAACACATGATAATATCTTTTTTATTTTTATTGGACTACCGTTCAATTAATTTTTATTAAAAAACTAATTTTAATTTTATATTATAATCCAATCATATGTTATCATATTAGCAATGAAATCCACAATCTAATGGTAGACTCCTGTCTATTTAAATGAGTTATGGAAGGTCACGAGTTTGACTCTCATCCCCATGTATATCCTCTAATATCTTAATTAAAAAAATACATGTTACTATATTAATAAGGGTTTCTTTAATATCCCCAAAAAATTTAAGGATATCAATACCTTTTAATTATTTGTGAGTTGTGGCTAAGAACAAGTCATATATCCCACTATCTATATTTTTCAAATCTATCAAATCAAAATTCAAATCACAAACCTTAATTACATAAGGATATTGATACTCATTGTACCAAGGAAAAAAACCTATTAATAAATATAATTGACTTATATATTCACTAAGATGTCTTATATATATATACTTGTATATAATTAAATGATAATATAATTTTTTTTATATAAAATTAGTTTCATAATACATTTATGATTTCAAGAAGATAATGATTTATATATTGGTGTGAAATAATTTTGTACATACAGACATTCAAAGATCGTCTTACAAAGACTTGGGAAAATAGTGGGGGATGGGGAAGGGGTGAGGAAATCTAGACCGCTAGACATCATTTCAACAGGGATGTTGGCAGCACTAACCTACAAACCCCTTCCAAAGGATCATCGTGGATTTCAACATGGGATGCATCGCTGTTTCTTTGTTAGGCCACACGAGGGAAACACCGGAAAAAGACCCCTTCAATGTTTCTCTCTCAAACGAGGGAGGTTTAGGGTTTTGTTATTCATGTGTGAAATCCAATCCCACATCCCCATAAATTGTTCCCTGTTTCACTCAGAATCCTTATATAAACTATTGAAATGTATTGGTCACTCACGATGTGGGACTAGTCCAGAGAAAGGGTCGCCTAACTGGTGCAATGGAAGAGGATAATGAAAGACATAATTAAATAATATATGACTTTCTAAGGCTAAGTCATGTGTACACTTTAGAATTAAGTCATGGGTGTAATGCCATTACTTTGGTGTTGTGCGTATACCTCTTCCTCTCAAATTATATATATATACCTGCCTGAATATTTTGTTGCTTTGTCTGTCACTATATTGGTGGAGTAAAATATAGAAGGGTATTGATCCATTTCGTTCATTAAAACTCGTGTACAATTTTTGTTTCATATTTGCTATCATGGTCTACTATAAGTATGCTGTTGTGGTTCCTTCCATGATAACTGATTGTAACATCACACTTGCTAGGAATTGTTGGACAATGACTGAACCTTGCATTCATCAATTAGAGGTATTCTTGCAATTTGACAAAATTGTAATGTGATATGTCCATAATAAGTTGAGTTTATTTGACATTATTACTTTAGACCACCATTGTTGTTGCGACTATATTGGTGTCGTTTTAAGGACCAGAGTTGATGTGAAATTGTCTAACACTTCTCATGTGATTCATTATCTTCTCCTCCTGTTAAGTGAAAAACTGAGAAAGTGATGAATTAATTTAGTGATGGATAATGAAATTGAGTTTTAAGTTCTAACACCACTTGTATATATTAGTTCTTTATTGATTCAAGTTAGTCCCTACCAACATTCTAGAGACTAGCTTGAATCACATTTTTTTAACCTTACACACTAAATCATTGATTTTATAATTAAATTACAATATTATCAATTTAAATTATTATCAATTAATTTCTTTAAATATTACGACACCCTGAATATTATTATATAGATATATTGTATTTAATTTGTATAACTAACACAAACACTGCACAAGCCTGTATTGATTTATAATTCTAAGAGAAGTGAATCGTGATCACAAAAATCAATTTTGATGGAAGTAGAAATATGTGACTTTTGTTAAAAGTGACTTTATTTCCAACAGCAATAAAGTTGCAAAAGTTGGCAAACTACTGTATTACTCCAATTTTCCTTGAAATTGACAAAAATCAATTTTTCTTACAATAGAACAATGTCTAATTTAGTAACTAAGTCTTTTAAAACAATTTAATTTATTATTTTTGAATAAAAATTACTTTTTAAAAATTGATTTATTAATATTACTCCCAACCATAAATTAATTATTTTAAAATCAATTGACATGAATTATCTTAAAAGTAATTTTCTCAGAATCTAAATCAAGCATGCCTTTCTTTTCCTCTTTTTGTCCTAATGGGCCTTAATTCTAGGCAAAGTCTGCGGAGTAGTACATTCTCCTTTTTTGGGTAAATGGAGTATATGGAAATTGAATTACGGGAAATGAGTTAGAAAATCATGGGCCGTAGAGACTGGAAAACTTGGTCCATTGCAGCTAATGCAGACTGAGGCACTGCCGAAAGCCACAGTTCCTTATAGTTTCTATTCTCATGCAGTTTCTCACCGTTTTAGGCATGTTTGATTTGAGTTTTCAGTTTTCAATTTTTATTTTTAATTTTTCAGAATTTGTGAAGGAAAAATTAAAAAATTCTTAAAACTATAAATTTCAGTTTTTCCTTCACAAATTCTAGAAAACTGAAAAATTGAAAATAAAAATTAAAAATGAAAATTCAAACCATTTGGTTTGTTATTTCTAGTTTTTAGTTTTTATTTTTTTTTCACAAAAACTGAAAACAACAAACCAAACAGACCCTTAATTTTTTATTTTTCTTTTTTTCAACAATAATATTTTTCATTGATAATTAATCAAAGGCAGCAGCTTAATTGCATCATAGTTAGGAGTGTTTAAATCCAATTCAACTCAATCAAAAACTGTTAAATCAATCCAACTTAGATAAAAAAATTGATCAAAATCATAAAAGTTTGCATGAGATTGAATCTTATTTTTCGCAAATAGTATAAATTGGATTAAATTTCAAATTTAATTTTTAAAATTGATCAATATATGATATACTTATTTTGTTATTAAGTATGAAATTTGGTTTTGAGGTATCGTTTGTCTAATAGTAAAATCTAAAAAGGTGCACAGGAAAAATTCTTATATCCTTTTAAAGGAAGAATTATTGTTACTCTCGGCAGAAATATTTACCATTGATTTTTCTCATGACTCACTCTTTCTCCGCACCCTTTGAAAGCAATAGCCATGATATTCTATGGAAAATGAAAGCCCTTCTTCAATCAATATAAAATTCAGTTTTCAATTTCATTTTTAAATTTTAATATTTTTTTCACAAAATCTAAAATACTAGAAAATCAAAATCAAATAGGCCCTTAGAGTGTGTTTCGATAAAGCACTTATAGGGAGGAATGTAATTTTTTAAAAGGATTTAAAATTTATCATAATGAAATATCATGTTTGAATATTCATTTAGAATAAATTACAGAATTCAATAAATTTTATTTACCAAAAATAGGGAATTTTAATTTCCACCTCTAGAGAAATTTTTTTGAAAATCCTTACACATATAAGTATATATTTTTCTCATTTTCGTAAATTTCACTTTTATCATATTCCATTACAATTTCTTTATATTTATGAGATTTTTGTTTAATTTTATTTTTTATTCATTTTGTTACATTTTAGATTTTTTTATATTCAGTTTATATTACATTATGTTATATTTATGTATAATTCCATTTTATATATATAACAATTAAATTTTATAATTCAAATTTAAAATATTTTATGAATAAAATTTAAGATAATTTATGAAATATGAACTCATTATAATTGATTTTAGATTAATTGAATTTTGATTATTAATTAAATTTTTTTTAAAAAATACATTATTTTTCAGATAAAATATATTAAAATCAAGGTAATGTAATTATCTCACCTAAACAAAGTATTTTACAAATAAAGGAAATATAATTATCGATTCAAATAATAAATTCAAAAATTAAAAAAAATTAATTGAAATACTTTAATTTCCTAACATTCTAAATTTTTTAATATTTTAAAAATACTCCATCTAAATACACAATTAGAGCCTCACTCTGGTGGATTGCATTTAGATACCTGTGAATCATATGAATCATGAATTCTAAACTCCATTTGTCACCTATAGCAACTACAATTGTTTAATCATATGATTTGATCTTATTAGAATTTGAATTCAGATTTGACTAAAACGAAAACTTGCATTTGAGTTGGATTTAATTTAATCTTAATTACCTCGCCCTTTGGGTATACACACCAATCTTATATTAATCAATTTATTTATGTGCTCTCTTTATTGTAAAAAAGTATGCCAACTGCCAAGTGTGATCACCAAAATTTTCAGATTTTTTTATTCTTTAGCTATTACAAATCGGTTTGTTTGTTTCTCGTAAAAAAGAAAAAGGCCTGTTAATTAGTTTTTATCATGTAAATAATTTTCAATCATATGGCTTTTTTTTAACCATATCATGCACGTCGTTTCAAGTCAATATATACTTTATTTTATAAAATGGACAATATTTTAAAAATTATCCACGTCATCCAGATAAAAAAGAATATAAATGAGAAGTGTGGTTAATTAATTGTGAGATTGGGAAAATCAATGTTGACCAAGAAATTTTATACAAATTATTAAAATTAAGACATAAAATCATATAATTTTTAAGTAATTATATAATCTTTGAATAATTTTTCAATTTTAACAATTCATGCATGTTTGTTTGATCAAGATTTGTTTCTCTCACATCTTATATAAAAATATTACTCTCACTTGATACATCCAAATTTTAATAATTATTTTTTGTAATTTTTTATACTGTGATCAGACTAAATATTAATAAATTTATCCTGTTAAATTATTAAAGAAGTTTAACGATTATAATTATTACCAATATTTCTGTTTTTCTTTTTCTTGGCAATGCTACGCACATCGTTAGATCACAACTAGAAAAATTTTATAACTGTAGTGTACTGAATTCAAGTTCAATTTACGTTTGTTTTATTAGTTATTATTATAATAACTAATAAAACAAACTTAAATTGAACTTGAATTCAGTACACTACAGTTATAAAATTTTTCTAGTTGTGATCTAACGATGTGCGTAGCATTGGAAATGAAATACAGAAATATTGGTAATAATTATAATCGTTAAACTTCTTTAATAATTTAACAGGATAAATTTATTAATATTTAGTCTGATCACAGTATAAATAATTACAAAAAATAATTATTAAAATTTGGATGTATCAAGTGAGAGTAATATTTTTATATAAGATGTGAGAGAAACAAATCTTGATCAAACAAACATGCATGAATTGTTAAAATTGAAAAATTATTCAAAGATTATATAATTACTTAAAAATTATATGATTTTATGTCTTAATTTTAATAATTTGTATAAAATTTCTTGGTCAACATTGATTTTCCCAATCTCACAATTAATTAACCACACTTCTCATTGATATTCTTTATCTGGATGACGTGGATAATTTTTAAAATATTGTCCATTTTATAAAATAAAGTATATATTGACTTGAAACGACGTGCATGATATGGTTAAAAAAAAGCCATATGATTGAAAATTATTTACATGATAAAAACTAATTAACAGGCCTTTTTCTTTTTCACGAGAAACAAACAAACCGATTTGTAATAGCTAAAGAATAAAAAAATCTGAAAATTTTGTTGAGGTTAAGTGTGAGAGGTGAAGTCTCACATTAGTTAAGAATGAACTAAGTGAGTAGTATATAATGTGGGAAGAACCATGACCCATTGCCTTAAGGTTTTGGGTTAAGATGTGGCGTCTGGCCTGGTATTATGATGTACTCACTTAGCCTGGTGGTTGTACCTCCCCTGGTTGGGCTCCCCGCCTTAACAGTGGTATCAGAGCCAAGGTTGGACTCGGTTCCTGGAAAGGCACGGAAGTGTGAGAGGTGAAATCTCACATTGGTTAAGAATGGACTAAGTGAGTAGTATATAATGTGGGAGGAACCATAACTCATTGCCTTAAGGTTTTGGGTCAAGATGTGGCGTCTGGCCTGATATTATGATGTACTCACTTAGCCTGGTGGTTGTACCTCCCCCGATTGAGCTCCCCCGCCCTAACATCATTTGGTTAAAATTTTGGAAGAAGTATTTTTTTCAAATTCTTTAGAATCAAAAGGGAGTAAAATAAAAAAAATTGAGTACGTTTGGATGAAATTGTAAAAGTATTTTTTATTAGAATCGAAAGTTATTCAACTATTAAGATAGAGTAGATATATAAGTACTTTTTAAGTAAAATTATAATTAAGGATGTGAAAATTACTTTCTAAGAAAAATGTTTGCATTTTTAAGTATTTTTTGCAGATGTATTTTTTTTATATTTTTAGCTAAATAAAATTAATACAAAATATTTAAATAAAATAAAATGAATTCTTTAATATTTTTATTTTTATTTATGTTATGTAATATTTATTGGGCTTATTAAACTAATTTTATATATATTTATTATTATTGAATTATGTTTTATTGAATTTTTAAAAGTCACGCAAAAAATAAAATGAAACTAGAAACAATTAAACTATTGATGTTATCATAGTGAAAATAAGATGAGGGGTTAAAGTAATTAAGTGACAGGCTATATTTTGTCTTATAATCAAATTTGTGACAATAAATTTGGAATACAAATATTTTCAAAAATTAACTAAGAATATTCTCTCTCTTTATTGTTTTTGCTTCTATCAGAAGTATGTAATGACTTTCTTATGAAAAAAAAGCATAAAAACTAATTATTTTATGTTTCTTTTTTTTTTTTTAGAAGCACAATCAAACTTACTAAAAAATTTTTTTGAAAAGAAATACTTTTTACCTTCTATAAGCTTATTCAAACAAGCTCATTATTTAAATCGAACTTTTTTTTTAAGGAACTCTTTCTGAAATTAAGAGAAATTTCTTTACTATTAGTAAATTTTAAGTTATAATTATATAGGAGTTTGAACATAAAGTATGGATTTTTTTTTTCCTTTAAAACGCTCAAATTTCTTTAGGATGTGAATACATTAAATATATGATTGAAAGTGCAAAGACTTTTAGAGGAAAAAAAATTGGTCAAAATCTTACTCTAAATAGTGTTTTTTCACTCCTAAATTTATTGCTATAGTAAGAATCTTTAAATAATAGTAACAGTACTTAAAATTGCAAGAGATCATTATGTGTAGTTCTTTGCAAATCTCCTTGTATAGTGAACTTAAAATAGAGAGTTAGGCACTATTCCATCTTGTTGTTTACTCCAAAACAACGACCAAGTCAAGTCAATGGTTTTTCATTTTTCAGATTTACCTCTCCTTACGGTGGGCAAATGCTGCAACTCTCTCTCTTTCACACACGGCCAAGGAGTCCAACGCAGAGGCAAGGGAAATTAAAAAAAACAAAAACAAAGACAAAAAGGAAATTCATAAATATTCTTATATAGAACAGTTTAGCAATTGCTTTATATTTGCTTGTTTTGCATATTTAGTATAAACTCCTGTTTGTTTGCTCCCCACTATCGTGACTGATTTGAGCATGTTTTGTATCCAAAAGAAAAAATACCACTGAAAAAAAATAGAAAACATTATGATCTGGGTAATTTAAATCTCAACACATTAATTATGTTAGACATCGCCATTTTTGTACTTTCACAGCATTTTTATAATGAGTATGCGTTTGTTCTAAGAATAAAAAGTTAAATTCAGATCATATAATCATATATAAATAGTAAAAATTAAAAAATAAATATTGGCTTTGCAATCACTTAAAAAAATCACTTACTTTTATGGTTCAATATTACCATTCTTATAAAATTTAATGATTAAAAGTTTACTTTTGTTGCTCTCAAAATTAATCATGTTTCTCCTTTTGTATATAACTTTTAAGGTCATTATTCTAAGGGTGTGCTCATGAGGAATAAAATATGATGAAAATTTTTATGAATAAATTTTATATATAATTTTATACATAGAGTTGATTTATGAAAATTTTTACTCCATTTTTGGCTAACCAAACCCACCCTAAAAGTTAAATATTTTAGGGTTATAATAATATATAATTAAATTATTACACTAAAAAATTTTCATAATGCAAATATGTTTATATTAGTAATATATTAAAATAAAATATAATATAGAGAATAATTTTAATCTATCATATATTACTATAAATCATTATTTGAATCTAGTCAGCACAATTTGCTATTAATGTAAATACTTATCCTTTCAACGAATTATATATATATATACACACACACTAGCTAAGGTAATCATTATGAAAAATGAATACTTTTACCCTTATAGAATATGCCTATAATGGGATGCAAATCTTTTGTAATCAAATCATGTCTTTTTTTTATCCCTCAATTATTTATTGACACATAAAAATATAATATTTATCTTCACGTGTCAATAAATAATTGTGAAACATAGAATGATATACGATTTGGGAACAGAAGATTTCCATATATCTATTATGAATAGGAAGAATTGCATTTTATCTCCTAAAATATAGATCATGTGTTTTAACCCCCTAAAATTTAAAAATATGCAAATTAATCTTTTAAATTTTTACTAATGTGTATTTTAGTCAAAGTAAATATATATTTCCTTTAAATTTTGAAGCATGTGCAAATTAATTGCGATAAGCTTTTAAAATATACAATTCAATACCCAAAATTTCTTAAATTTGTATTTTTTTTAACAATTAATGAAAAATTAATAAAATAATCAATTTATAGATTAAAAAATATTCAAGTGGTCGAAATACGCATTTTTTAAATTTACAATCTAAAATACACATAACACATAATCTATAATTAAGGGGAAAGAGGAATTTTCCTTGTCTCCTTTTGGTTCTATCGATCATTTAAGAATTCCGACTCAGAAAGCCAAGAGCATTCCAATTCCCGCAGGTTGTTTCTGACTTTCAGATGTAACAACACAACACCACCACTCCACTCCACTACACACCACACCAGAGACAAACCATTAAACCTTAAACCAAACCATCTTGTGAACTCCGAGATGAAGAAAACCATCATCACCAACAAACACAACAACACATCCATGATCATGAGTTCCCTTACCATCACCACTCCAAGATCTCCTCAACTGGACCCAAGAATCTGGAGCAAGCTTCCCCCTGAGATCCTCGAATACGTCCTCTCTTTCCTTCCCTTGAAAACCTTCCTCAACCTCAGGTCAACTTGCAAGTCCTTTTGCTCCCTCATATTCTCCCCTCCCTTCATCTCAAAACACTCTTCTTCTTCTTCCTCCTCCTTATCTTCCTTTCTCTTACTCTCACACCCTCAGTTCCACCGCCACTTCCCTATCTATGACTGCACCCTTGCCACATGGCGCAACATCTCTATCTCCCTCACCGATTCCCTCAACTACTCTTCAGCATCCTTCACCACTCTTGTCTCCTCTGGTGGCCTATTTTGTTTATCTGACCCAAATTCATGTTCCTTACTTGTTTTCAATCTGTTATCCAAGTCCTCTAGAAAGATTGAATACCCAAGTTACAATCTTCACCTTGAGCATCTCACTTTTGTTACAACCCCAAAAGGGTACACAATATTTGTCCTTTTCTCTGAGTTTGGTTCCAGCAGGGCCTTTGTTTATGACTCAAATGTTCTATCTTGGAAAAGATTTGAAGGTTTTGGTGGGGTCAATTTAGCTGACAACAATCGCCAACAAGGGGTTTACTTTAATGGAGGGTTGTATTTTGCCACCCCTGAACCTTTTTCTGTGCTGAAGTTTGATTTGGGGAATGGGATATGGGAGAGGCCAATTGGGGAGTTGCCAAACCAGGTCACTTTTGTTAGATTGGTGAGCGATGGAGATGGGAGGTTGTATTTGGTTGGTGGGGTTGGGAACAATGGTATCTCAAGGAGTATCAAGTTGTGGGAAATGGATGAAGGAGGGAATTGGATGGAGATTCAGAGTTTGCCTGATCTTATGTGTAGGAAATTTGTTTCTGTTTGTTACCATAACTATGATCATGTTTATTGCTTTTGGCATGAAGGGATGATCTGCATTTGCTGCTATACCTGGCCAGAGATCTTGTATTACTTGTTCTCAAGGAGGACTTGGCATTGGCTTCCCAGGTGCCCTTCTTTGCCTGTGAAATGTAGCTGTGGTTTCAAGTGGTTTTCTTTTGTTCCAAAGCTGTATGCAGCCGTCTGATACACATTATGATCTGAATGAGTTTTTGCCTTCCTTTTTTCCCTCTTATTTCAGATTTCAGTTGTTGTATGCAATTTGTTGGGATTGTGTTAGGAGCTGATCCAATGGTTCTTTTATTTTTGTATAATTAATTTCTGTTATGTGATAAATTTTGGAATTGAGTTTTGTTCAAGGACCTTGCCTTTGATGAGTATGTATAGGATCTGATTTTGCTGACGTTTATTGCTTAGGCAGCTAGAGGCTACTGCCATTGAACACTGACTTACCAACAAGTAACAACTTCACCAAAACAATCTCATTATTTGGATGTCAAAAATGAGTCTAAGTGGTGAATTGTGAGTTTGTTAGTAGTAATTCATGTACTAATTACGGTAACATGTGATTGGAGTTAAGGTCATGTTTTGATAGCCAACACAATACCAAGCACTACTAAATATGAATTATCAGTGCAGCAAACTTGATCTACCACTTCTTGTACTTGATAAATTCAAATAGTGGTAAATAGTGTGACTTTAAACAAAAATTATTTTTGTCCACCAAAATTACTAAAAATCCTACCTCTATTTGTTTTGAATATCTAGTTGCCCTAATATGCAGCCCGTAGCAAAAAATCACGAAGACTAATCTTTTATATATACATATATATCTTTCTTGCTGCATACGTAGTAAATTAACATTGATTCAATCTGCAGTTAGGAACATACATTTTAAAGTTCAAAGTTTTAGCCAATTGCAACTCAACTCTGTGTTACAAAATAATTAAACAAAGCGTTTTTCTATTTGGAAACTGGGTAAGGATACCATTACAAGCATGTAAGTTTTTCTCAGCCGCCGCCAATTACACACACTGTGTGTTTGCCGTCCTTCCTTGCATTTTGTTTTGATTAAGATCGGAATCGTCTTTATCGATGCTGACAGTAGAATGACTTCCGGGATCAGCTAAGATGGGGTTACAATCCATTACATCACGATACCTTCAATTTAATGACATGTTGACTATGCAAAACCTTTGGTATTATTATTATTTTCTTAGTAGAAAATGACCATATAGGAAGATACAACAACTAAAGCTAATCATATCTCGGGTTATTCTTTGTCGTTGAAGCTTAGCTTTTCTAATAGGAAGACGTGTCTTAATTCTAGAACATCTGACCTTACCAAAGTTGAATCACAGCCATCCACTGGCTTTCTTTGTTCTTTATTTATTAACACTTTTTTCTTCTATCTTTTTGAACTTATCTTCGATGCCTCCAACCTGTGGGAGCGCATCAATTTAGATGACCTTGAGTTGACTTTCTAGCTTAATCAAATCTTTGGGTTCGAGTGCTGGTCTGCGCGTTAAAATTAAGGAGAAAAAGTTTTGTCAATGATCCTATCCAATTAGAGCAGAATTGCCAGCAATAGAAGGATACCTGGTAGTGTCGACCAATAAAAAAACCTTAGTATTGGTTTTGTTTGTGGGTTTAGGCTTTACTTTTGTCGACATCACAGGAAATATATTTCAGTCTATTTTTTTTGTCTCATGTATTTTGTTTTAAGCAAAATTAACTACTACATCCATCCTATACGTAAACATTTGGCAAAACTTAACAGGTTCAGTTATATTGTCGAATTAGAGCTTCATACTGATTTGATGAGTTTTGAAAATACTTGGAACCAAAATATGTAACAGACTATGAACAATCATGCTATTCAAACACCAAAAAAATAGTATATATTAAGACACCCATTTAATAACCATTAAATGTGATGTGATGGATGAAGTGTGTGAAATTCATCATCACATTCAATGATATTAAGTAAATATTCCAATAAGCACCCACTTTTTGGGTGTTTGAAAAATATTTTTGTCCGAACAACCTAAATCAAGGAGAAAGAGAGACTTTCCTTACAAAATATCTTAGAATAAATATTGGTTTTGGTCTAAATATTTTGAAGTTAACATCAATCTTTTTTTTTTAATTCTTTTTTTTTATTATTCTTAAGTCAACATCAATCTAATTCTAAAAGTTTGATATCAGTTTCATTATTTAATTACATTAACAATGACTTCCATTACGATTAATCTTAGTTGGTTGAATGACGTTGCATATGTATCCTTCTCGAGTAATTCGGAGAGCAATTTTCACCTCATAAATTTAAAAATAAACAAATAATCATAACTGGAAGTTACTGATCATTTGATTAAATAATGAAAGTAATATCATTCTAAAGCATCAGGAATTAATTGATTGTGAAAAATTCAAGGCCGAATTTGTGTCAATTTTAAAATATTAGGGGAAAAAGGATATTTATTCTATTTTATGTATATTTTTTAAATTAAAAAAATTGTGAACTAAAAGAAGAAATTGCGTTCTTGATATTCAAAATCACATTAAAATCCGAGTTTCGTACAGGCAGAGAAAGCTTCCACGGTCATAGTATAGCTTGCCTACTGCCAGCCAACACCTCTACCTAAGATTCTACTCGGGGCAAGGAAGTATCACTTCATAGTATTTAGTCCACTTTCAAAGCACGCAGAACAAGCTCACGTAAGCATCATGACTTTTAAGCAAAAAAATCTTATGACGGCCATAACAGGAAATCCATTTTTGAAAAGTATTCTTTAGCTCTTATACACAATTCTCCCGAATATAAATAAATTACAACCCATTTGGACTAACTTGATTCTCAAGAAAGGACAACGACTAATCTATGGCAAAATCTATGGTGGGGAGTTTGGGTTTATGACCATGATGGTGATGGAATTCTAATCACTCATATTATCATCCAATGGTTGAGATTAGTTTGTTATGGGTACATTGAGAAATAGGATTTGTGACATCATTAAAGTTGCAAATTAAAATTTGGAATTAAAATTTTGACAACATGTAAGAAATTACATTGTGACCCATCATTTGATTTTAGGGATGGATTTGCAAGGTAAGCAAATGAAATAATTTGTGTTAACACACCACTCCCTTGTCTCTTCCACCAATTCCCATTCCATGTAGCAGAAAGCTCAACTCCAAACTAGATTCAACACTGTCATCTTCATTCGAGTAACACAGTTACATTAGAAAAACAAAAAACAGTAGCAGGAACCTCAGTCACTCCCTCCTCCACACTACCACCCAACACCATCAGAACCCTCACCAACCATTAAAGCCACCCCTCGCAACAAGATAGTGGAAGCCAAAGCCGCTGCCCGTGATGTGGCTGAAGCCGCCATCGTCGTCGCTTTTCCCTGTCCCCACCAATTCTAAAACCTGCTTTAGAATCGCACTACTCAACACTGCCGGGAGTCCTCCATTAATGGTGCCTCGTATCTGCTAGCTTCATCCGCGCCTCCACGTCGTCGGCTGGACTGCCACCGCGAGTTGTGATAGGAGCACGGCAGATCTAGCAGATCTCACCACTGAGGAGTCAGCTATGAGCCCTAGTGGAGGGGATCTGTCTTTAACCAACAGCAGCCAACAAGATGTTACAAAAAGAGAAGAAATCAAAGACGAAGTAGAGGAATATCGTTGATGGAAGCTGAGCACAGCCTTCATCGATGATAGGAGCATAACGAATCTGAGGGTTCTCACCAGACGCTCACCCACTGCTGCTACTTCCCCACCACCTTCATCATGGTCAAGAGTTGGGGCAGAGGTGGCATTTTATTTGAAAGACATCAAAAGTTATTGGGATCATACATGGTGCGTGGGGAAGTTGGATCTGGTTCGATGATATTGGAGGGGCAAGCAAGAACATGAAACAAAATGTTCTTATTTTTGGAACTGAAGCTTTTTTTATCTTCCCAAAAATCAGTTTTATGTTTAATGAAATTTGAAAAAATCTAATCTGACCCAACATGTTTGATTAGTTTTGCTTTTAGCCCAAATCCTAAATTTTAATTTGAACCCACATTTTTTTTCTATTCACCATCACCATTGGTCCCAAACTCATTGGTGATCACATAAGAACTGGCCCTAATCTTCTCTTAAAATTTTTTTTAGGACGCATTAAGTAAAGCCTATACAGCTTACATGCCTAGTTAGAATATATTAAAACAGAAGGTCAATGTATGTTAGGTAATGAATATTTATCAATTCAGGAGGACAAGAAACGGCAATATCGGGTCAGTTTGGTTTCTATTTTCATTTTCTATGTTTTATGTTTTTAGGATTCTGCAAAGAAAATAGTGAAAACAATAAAAATTTTATTCCTGCTTTTGATATTTCCCTCACAAAATTTTAAAAACAGGGAACGCAAAATGAAAACAGGAAATGAAAACAGAAACCACACAAACCATTCTCCTACACATCAGTAGTATGATTCTGCACTGTTAATAGTTGATTCTGTATAATAGCCATACCTGAGAAGGTCTCCCAAGGCTGTTAAGCACTCAAGAACTGGAGCAGGTGACACGGCATTGTCAGTGGCCTTACCTTGAATTCTTCGTACCATCATTGTCCCTAATGACGTGGCTATGTGCTCAAAACATCAAATCTGCATAAGCCTCTTAAAGACGCTTGCAGAATGTCTATAATAACAATTTACACGGACTGCAAACAAGTGGATTTTCCACAAAAATGGCCCATAAAGTAAGGGTAAGGGTGAGTTTAGTGTGAGGATAAAGATAGAGGTCAAAATTTCAGAGATCAGATTTTTATGAAACTTTCTTTCCTATTTTTACCTTCATATCAACGAGACCCTAAGGATGAAAGTATGTGAGCTTGATAACAAAGGGGGATGGAGATGTAGCATCCATGCTTGAGCACTAAATTAGTATTAGTGACTAGTACTCATCAAAAGACCTTATACAAATTCTTTGATCTTGAGGTGTCATTACCCTAAGTGATGCATGCACTCAGACAAGGGTGTATGAAATATGCAGCATTGCAACATATGTAAGCATCAATACACTGAAGACGAAATTCATAACTTTCAAACAGTACTGAGAAGTTCAAAATAAATAAATTGATAAAAAGAAAACTTCCCCAACTAGTTTTGAATGAAATTCTATCAATAATTTAAACTTCATTCCCAATAAGAATGCTGTAATAATCTTAAGACATCCAATCAATCATTTGAAGATAATAAGGGAGAAAAACAAATGCATCAACAAACTATAACAATTTCCTAAACTTTCTTCCTTTCGTGCAACTTAATTAAACAAATATGTGAGAATATAACTTAGATATTTTATCCCTATCTGTAAAACCGTTTAAGGCTTGAGCAAGAGTGAGAAACCAAACTTGGGGCTCTTTTCCAAAGCCTTTGTTTCAAAGGCACCTGAGATTGTCAATAATGACTTGTGTGTAAGCTCATGCTGCAATACGGCCCCAAGATTCCCATGGTTGTTTAGCTTTGCCTTGACAACTGTCTGAGAATCAACTATGTATGAACATCCAACTGTCAGTGTGTTCTCATTGGTAGAGAACCTTCTGCTAATCTCTCCCACAACAGCACCCCCATTCAACTTGTCTAGCTGGTGCAAGTACAATACCTTCATGGAGTCACCCTTGTCAGCTCTGAAAAAATGAAAAGAAAAAGGATTACATACCAAAACAAAAATTTGCCAACAATGACATTGTACACTACTTCACACCTGAAAAATTGTAGACATTGGAGCTCAACACAATCAATACACATAAACTAATACTAATATTCATCCACATCCAGAGTTGCAAAAGTCTTACAAAAGTTAAACACTTGCATGAAAATACATATAAATTGTTAAAGAAGAAACATCCATTAAAATGAGTTTCATTCCAAAAAAAATAATAATAATAATAATCATAATCATAATCATATCAATAATATTCAGCTTTTCAAAGAGGCCTTACTTTTTCTATTTCAATATTCAGTAATTAAAACTACCTCGGTTACTTACAAAATTACTGAAGCATTGGAACTTGGCATTTTCAAGCACACACCAGCATTGTACTTTGTAAACTTGCCAATACTTGTTGAATAGCTGGTTTCTGCACCAAAGGCAATGCTGGGAGTACCGATTGTCGCAGAAAAATCAATAGCAAGGGATCGGTTCAAACCAATGCCAGTAGTAAAACCCACATGATCGTGAAGATACTGAACCTCTATCTGCAACAAAGATACGCATGATTACTAAAAGTCTAAAATGATATATTTCTGTGCAATCTTAATCCCAAGATAATCTCGGTACCTTGCCAGAGTTATAATCAGGTAGTCGTATTGAAGCGAATGTTTTAGTAGAAGGCACTATATCTGACATAGTTAATGTTGTCAACACCTGCAGAACAGAAATCAATTACTACATGTGTAGCAGAAATATCATATTTTTAAGGGATAATTACACTAACATTCCTTGATGTTAACTCTTACTACACCAACACCTATTTTGCTAGTAGTACAAACAGTAACTAAGTGGAGGATTTATGCTCAATTTCTTAAACAAAGAAGGGTTTTTGGGAAATAAGACCAGTGCATAAAACAAGGAATGTGAGTGTAATCTCCCAAACCAAAAGGGTGCTAATATGAGGGAAAGTTGGTTTAATTACTTTATTTAAGATAAAAAAAAGTACAGAAATAGAAGATAGAGAGGGCTACATACACTTGATTCAGTATCAACCTTGACATTAACGACTGTGTTATTGTTGTACTTAAACAAAGCAGCCACATCCCCGGAGGAGAGTCCTCTGCTCTTCACCAACGTTGACTTCAAGTCCTAAAGTTGTACAGAATAGCCACAAACAATTACTGCTACTCTCAAACATGATGGCAAAACATGCACAAGGAAAAAAAAAAAAAAAGGAATTCCATTCCAGTATAAAGCTGCCAATAAATCCCAACATCACACACAATCAAATTACAAGGTCTACTTAAGTACTTCCTATTTTTAGGGAATATCTAACTTATTTAAAAGTAACACTATAGCATAGAGAAGTTTCACTTGCTGTATTAAAAATTGAGATTAATTTTAATACACTATTAGTAAACATGCTACACATTTAATCAATCAAATATCAGATACTAACTGCAAAACAATTATACACCGTCAATAGAAATTCAAGAACATGTCAAATCATTCTAGACAATTGTCTACTATAATAACTACCAACTATGATTTGACACTTCCTTAAACTTCTATTGACTGATAATATAAAACAATTTTATATTGTGTATAAAAATCAAATTCATATTATTATACATGTTGACTTTTGAGGTACTCGTTACAAGAGTCAAACAATTTTAATAATGTAACAATATATGATTGAACAAGTATATAAAAATATTTCAAACTGACCATGCATCAAAATTAAATCCTTAGAAATGACCACGCTTGTAGCTCCTGCATTGTGCCGGAATGTAATTTCCTCCATAAGCGAGGTACCATGGTTTTTTTTTTTAAAAAAAAAAGAAAAGAAGAGGAGGTACCAAAGGCTGATGCCATAAATTAATCGAAATATTATTTTATTTTTAATTTTTTTTTTCAAATGGAAACCTACTAATGAGTACGTAACGAATCGTGCAATTTGAATTACAGAAAATCGAAAATAGATATAAAATATTAAACATTAAATAAAAAATATAAGTTCAGGAGTAGGGGGAATCGGGATGAGGAAACGATGCAAATAACCATAGTAAGAATGAAAGAAGGAAGGAAGGTAAAAAAAAATGGGGGCGAACTCACGAGGCCAGTGTTGGAGGAGGAAGATATGGTGAGTTTGTGATCGGAGTTGTAATCCTTCGTCAGAATATCTGCTAAACGAAAAAACAAAACGCGATTTCGAAAACGCGGAATCAGAATCAGAATGAAAAGAAGAAGAAGCGGCCAGAGAGAATGATGAGTTAGTAACGTTTTACCTCTGGCTCTGCTGCCAATAGCAGAGAAGAGTCCAGGTCCTTTGCTTGACATTTTCCTTGTTCGCCGTGCATAGAGGAGGGAACACAGACTGAGAGAAAATAAGAGAGAGAATGGGGTTTAGGTAAAACCCTCTTTCTACTGGAACGACGTCGTAGAGAAGCTTCTTGGAAAAGAAGCAAAAAATTAGGGGCAAAAATTAATCGAGACAAATGCTCTCGTTGAGAGTCGAACTCAAGACCTCCCGCTTACTAAACGGGTGCTCTAACCAACTGAGCTACGAGAGCTTGATGCTAGTGGTTCCCAACTCGTAGTTTAGATGTTCTCTCCATGATTGATCAGCAGTCTACAAAGCCATCGCAGCATCGAACTTATAAGTCATAATACCAATTTATACAAACAATTTAGATACACTGATGAAGTTGGTGACCAAAATCGATTGAGTATATTTTAGAAAAATTGATGGAATTAATTTTATTTAGAATACAACTAAACATATGATAATAGATTTGTATCTATGCGACAATTGCTTTTCTACACTAAGTGTATCACCTCCTTGATCTTTGTCAGTCTTTGATGCTTGGAATGCGGTTCTATTTTGCTCCTCTAGTTCTTTTGTTTTAGCTTTGTTTTTGTGAAGTTCCTCTAGACATTAATTTTATTTTTTTGGTCGGGAATAACCCACCAGTTTCTCAATCTTTTTCCCTTGTGGTAAAGGTTCCTGTAGCTTTTTGTTTTCTGTTCGGTCGTGTAGCTAGTTTGAGTTATATTCTTCAGCCGGATTTAGTGGGCTTCGCTCTTCCTGAATTTATTCCTTTCTTTTCTTTTGTTTGTTGGACTTTGGGCCCATTATTCACTTATCCAAAGAGGAAATTGAAAAACTTTTAAATCCGTCCCTTTAAATAAAATCAGATAAATTAGTCCAACTAAAAAATATTTTAAAAAATTATTTATCAATTAAAAATATCAAATAAATTAATTCATTTGTATAGAATTTTATTTGAAAAGACTAATTTATCATTTTCTTGGAAAAGAATTAATTTGTCTGGCATTTTTAATTGATATAAACTTTTTTAGATATTTTTTTGGATTTAATTTCAATACACCTATAGTGTTAAATTTTTGTACACAATCATTCAATAACATAATATCACATTTGTAAATATAATCAATTAAAAATGAAATATAAAATCAATTTTATGATAATATACAATACTTTCACAATATCAACATTAAAATTAAACTATTTTTTCCTTTCTAAAAAATCAATTTATCTGATGTAATATTTAGGAGAGATCAATCTCTGGGAATTGGGGCTTTGTCAAAGAAAAAAAAAAAAGGACACTGTACAAGAAAA
Organism: Dalbergia cultrata; assembly: GCA_031216105.1. Lineage (NCBI taxonomy): Eukaryota > Viridiplantae > Streptophyta > Magnoliopsida > Fabales > Fabaceae > Dalbergia > Dalbergia cultrata. The sequence continues at coordinate 4,118,012 of CM062352.1, forward strand.
CTAGAATACACTCCTCCATGGAATACCGATCTTGGTATGCACGCGTTTAAAACGGAAAGCAGCCCTCGCACGTGGTTGCTGGGATTGCAATTTGGTACGGTCAAATATTCAATTATGGACACGTGTCATCCCAGCACTCCAAGCCTTCAATACACTTGTAAAAACGCTATCCCCACACCCTCTCTCTTCTCCCGTCTCATATATTCAAACCCTTCTCTTTCCGCTTCATCATCTCAGAGCCTCCCTCAAAGACCCGAACCCGAATCCCTCCCTCGAACCGGGTCGAACCTCACCGAGGGCTCCGATTCAGTGCTGTAACGCCCACACAATGGGAACAGAATCCCCCGCAAATTACTCCTACTTGGGGCGCAGCATCAGCGAGCTCAGCATCACCGACGAATCCTCCTCCTCCGCCTTCAGCGACTGCAACAGCGACAGATCCGGCGAATTCTCCGCCTCGTCATCCCAGACGCGCCGCCTCATACTCTCCTGCGCTGCCGACAACTCCGGCGACTTCATCCGCCAGCTCGTCGCCGATCTCGCCTCCGACTCCGTCGACGAGCAGAAACAAGCCGCCATGGAGATCCGCCTCCTCGCGAAGAACAAACCTGAGAACCGAATCAAAATCGCGAAGGAAGGCGCGATCAAACCCCTGATTTCGCTGATTTCGTCGCAAGACCTTCAGTTGCAGGAATACGGCGTCACCGCGATCCTGAACCTCTCGCTTTGCGACGAGAACAAGGACGTGATTGCTTCATCCGGTGCGATTCGGCCTCTGGTGAGGGCGCTGAGCTCGGGAACCTCGACGGCGAAGGAGAACGCCGCGTGCGCCCTGCTCCGCCTGTCTCAGGTGGAGGAGCACAAGCCGGCGATAGGTAGGGCCGGGGCGATTCCGCCGCTCGTCAAGCTTCTAGCAACCGGCGGCATCCGCGGCCAGAAGGACGCCTCAACGGCACTGTACTCACTCTGCTCTTCCGTCAAAGAGAACAAGGTATTGAGAGTGATACTTACCAACAAGGAATCGCCAATCATTAAAAAAAAAATGTTACTGATAGCTGCAATTGCCATTGCGATGCGGTTGTATAAGCACCGCAATTGTAAAATTGCTGTCACAATTGATGTTGCAGACCACAATTTAAAAGTAAAACCGTGATCACATAAGAGTCCATGGTTTTAAATTTCATTTTGCAACCATAATTGCGGCCATAATATTGCTGTTGTGCTGGTCGCTCAATCGTGGCAATTCTACTAATCGCAGTGCAACTGCAAAAATCTAGGAAGATTGTATTTGTAACTAACTTGTAACTGATTAGTAACGGAATGTAACTAACTGTAACTGTTTTTGTGTGGTGGAAGGTGAGGGCGGTGAAGGCGGGGATAATGAAGGTGCTGGTGGAGCTGATGGCGGACTTCGAGTCGAACATGGTGGACAAGTCGTTGTACGTGGCGAGCGTGGTGGTGACGGTGGCGGAGGCGAGGGCGGCGCTGGTGGAAGAGGGAGGGATCCCTGTGCTGGTGGAGATCGTGGAGGTTGGGTCGCAGAGGCAGAAGGAGGTCGCGGTGGTTATCCTCTTGCAGGTTTGCGAGGACAGTGCCGTCTATCGCACCATGGTGGCCCGCGAAGGCGCAATCCCTCCCTTGGTTGCCCTGTCGCAATCCGGCACCAATCGAGCCAAACAAAAGGTCAGCAAAAGAAACAAAAGAGAAAAAAAAAAAAAATTCCTGTGTGTGCTCTTGTGGAATTCTGCACTACGTCTTCCAATCAGATTTTTCGGTGTTCAGGTCAATTCTACTATTCTTGTTTGCTAGCTGACGTGGCACGGTGTTCTTAGTTTTTCAAAACACTTTAAACATTGATGAGAATTCGCAAATAGTCAATAGTTTGCGTATGTTAAGCAATGATAAGGTATAATCATCAATATTATTATGAGTTATTTTTAATATATCAACTTACAATATTGTAAATTGACCATTAATCATAATGTGTATGGTTTTCAAAATTATTATTGTAATTAAATATTTGAGTACTACAATAATATAAAAATTAGATTTTTGTGAAATTTTTATAGTTTTATAAGTTTTATTCCTATGCACATTGTTAATAAGTAAAAATTTAAGAAAATTGCAAATTGTGTTGGATAATTATCACAGTGATAATTATTTAGCATAATTTATACTTTCTTAAATTTTAATTAATTGATATTTGATGATATATATAATTGTTTTATATTCTCGAGTGTATAGAAATTAAACTATGATTTTATTACCTTAATTGTTATATAATATGTATGATTATTTGCTTGTTAATAACTGATGTTAAAATAATATACACATTTTAAGCTATGGGAACGGTGTGTGCATCTGTTGTTTTCTACTTTAGGGGAACTTTGTGCTTCCACGTCAGTTCCCTGGCAGAGTCGACCTCCACCCACTGGAAAAATTGCAGATATGCTAGTATATACTTCCATCTTGTTTTGTTGCTAAGTGGCCAATTAAAATTGTTTGTTTCGCAGCACCAAAAGAGGAACTGTTTACATCGAGAGGCATTATTAGCATGACAATCTTGCATATCCTTCATGGTTGGGTTTTGGCAATATTTTAGGACCGCGCTATATGGGCTTGTGTATGGTGTCCTTTTTCTATAGTGGTCACGTTTGGACAATAATTATAATTTACCCAAAAATTCAGTGTTTTTATTCCCTTGCTGTTTGTTTATTTTATTTACAGTGTGTTCGGAAAATTGTTTGCATAATTCAAAATAGATTTTGAAAGTCTAAAATTGAAATGCATATTTAATTCTTTGGTGGTATATTGTTAATTCTTTATACATGTGACCAGGCGGAGAAACTAATTGAGCTTCTGCGGCAACCAAGATCCGGCAACTCCACCGCCCGTGCGTCAGATGTGTCAGTGTAAACCCAAGCAAGCATTCATCATCACCTCGTGCCCACCACACCCCGTGCTTGTAAGTGTAGCCACAGAGTCCAACACCGAAAATGGTTGAGGCAACGTGCCTCAAAGAGAGACGCAGAAAGAGAGAGCTGGGCCTAGCTTGTAAATATCTCTGTAACCAAGAATCCAAGATGAGCCTTTGTAAAGTTTGTGATATATGAAATGATACGAGTTTGAGTTTGAGTTTGGTTTGCCTTTTGGGTATTACGAGATAATGGCACTCACACCATTCCGATTGGTTCTTATTTTCGTTTTATAATTGTGACTGTCATTAATCATTATATATCTTATTGGTGCTAAGAGAAAGAAATATGGTACTAACTGTATTTGGTTTTAAAATAAGATCATTTTGTGGGTTGAAAGCAACGAAGTTCATAAAAGTAACAGGCTTAACGGAAAGGAGTGAAGTGTATTTCTTCAATTTCTTCTCTAGTACACGGGTTATGTAAGATTAGAGATAGCATCATTAGAGAGAGAACAAGTCAAATGTCTTTAAAGTGCATGTGTAACTATCGAAGATATCTCTGGAATCCTAGAAGAGTAGCCGGAAGATTTTTTCTTTTGGTGGATATTTAGTTTGTGGCTATTTCTTCTTCTTTTTTTTTTTAATCATTTTCAAACTTGAATAAATTGAAAGATGGTTCGAAGATACAAATGGAAAGATAGTAAGAATGAAGGTTTGAAATGAAGGTGTCCACGTGGTTGGCGTGGAATGGGATCAAAGAAGACATTAAAAATTTGAAAAGGGAATAGGGATTGGGAGCGGGGTGGAGTCGTAACCAGGTTTGTTTTTTCCTGTGGCTATTATTATCTATATTATTTTATACTATTAGATAAAGAAGATTTCAAAATTAACTATTTTTTATGTCCCAAAATTTAACCTAATGATTTTTTAAATTCACTCAAAAGATAATCATTTGATAAGCTTTTGATTTCTATACACATGGAGCCTGGAACCATTAAGTTCATGTTTTCTGCTCAGACCAATGATTCATTGGTATAAATAATGTGAATTGAAGGCCTATCAATCTACTATTATATTAATATCTTATGATTTTTTTCCTTTCTTTTTATGCCTAACATAATATAATGCAATAAGGTAAACGAAACCAAACACGGAATGACACGTGTACTGCATGCCGTTAGTGATTAGCGGTTAGTTGTCGGGTCCCATCAAGGATAAAGATTGCTGTCTGGGAGTGTGGGTCCATGGTTGACGACCCGGTGGACTTGCTTTTTTTTTTTTCTTCTCAAAACCCTCACCTATCATTGGATGCGTCAGGTTAAGTTTCATTTAACTTTATATCTTTGTATTGGAAAAAAAAATGCAAATTAACCGGTAACTTTAGCTTATGTGAATTTGCGTATCCGAAATTAGAAAAAAAATAGTGTAACTCAACTTTTTTTTTATTCTTTTTATAAATTACACGGCTATTCTCTAGCAATAAATCGAATTATTTTGGGTGGTTAGTACGTAGCAAATCAATTATTATTATCTCGATTTTGGATCATAGTTTTTTCAAGTCAAACACTCAACTCAATCAACCAATTAACTATTTATTTACTTCTAAATTTTTGTAGTTTTTTACTTAGTTGAGATTTTAGTAATAAAGACACTTTCTTTAGTGTTTGTTTAAGAAGTTTATCTTTTTATAAACGGATACATTAACTTTTAAATATATTAATTTATCTCAATTTCCCAATATGACTATTAATAATGAATGAATGGAGTATTTCATAACAAAGTTTTACACTAATGTTAGCAAGTGATCATGTAGTCTAGCGGTAAACTCCTGTATATCTCAGTGAGATACAAGAAGTCATAAATTCAACTCTCATCTCCATCCTTTATCCTCTAATATTTTAGTTAAAAAAATTAATATATATTTTTTTAATTTCAAGCTAATAGCTTGAATCAAACCGAATTGATTTGCTTTAGGTTTGTGAAAAAATATGAACCAATAAAATTTAATTGAGTTTGATTTTAAATTTTTTTTCACGGATTGGAGGGGTGCATAACATAATATAAGAAAATAATTTTTTTAAATAGTTTTCAGCATTATGTTATTTTAAATTCTTTACATACTTGCAAAACAAATAAAAAATAATAATACTTACTTCCACAATCTAAAAAAAAAGAATACAAATAAAAAGCTTCAAAATGGCCAGCAGTCCCATTCTCATACCAATCCAGCAATAATAGGAGGGGATCCTCATCAGAGGTTAGAGAGGAGAAAATCAATAATGAACGCAGGATTATTTCCAACACATGTGCACATTTCCTTAAATTCCATTAAATGCTTAGTATATTTGTCTGTAACTGTATGTATGTAACAGTTAACAACTTCGGATTTTTTATTTGGTACTCAACTTTACATTATTGAGTGCTCATAAATTGACAAGTGCTGAATTGTGATCTCGTCCATTTATAACTGACAAGGCCTAGGTAGTTGGATCCCTTGGATGTCAATTGACTTGGTGGGTGTTAGTTTAATTTTCGAGTATTTGGTAATTAATATTGGGAGTTTTTTACATATTCAAAATAAAAAAAAGTATATATTTCCAGATATATATATATATATATATATATATATATATATATATATATATATCCAGATCTAAAAAGTATTATAAATATGTCTTGTTTTATATTATATAGAAATTGACTTAAATCGATTTTAGAAAAAATTTCAAATGTGTCAAAGATTATTGGTAAATCAATTTAAACCGATTTGTGTGCAAATTAAAAACTGACTTGATTGGCTTACATGAAAATTAATTTAAGTCGATTTCTATATAACACAAAACAAAACATATTTGTAATACTTTTTAGATTTGGGTATATATATAATATACTTTTTATTTTAAATATGTAAAAAAAACTCTCGATATTGGTATCTCTACATTATATTTGCACGTACATTGATCAATATATGTAAATAGCAGTCTAAGTAAAGGTAGATTTTATATAAATGGTGAATTGAGAGTTAATTCATAGGTCATTTCAATTAGGGTATTATATGTTAAAAGCACTAATCAAATATAAAAAAAAATATAATTGCTTTCAATACATTTAATGTATTAAAAATTTTAAATTTTTTTAATAAATTTTTTTTTGTATTTTTTAAATTTTTTTAAACTAAAGTTTAGATAAAGAAGACAATGTCTCTGAGTCCAACATCAAGACATATACCAAGTTCATCGACAGCTATAGATATTTATAAGTCATTTATCAAAAGAAAAAAACTAAAGCTCAAATTTATAGGAAAGGGTGCTTTATTAAATTTTAGAATATTTTGGGAGGGATTTATAAAAAGAAATAGTATATTTTAGTAAATCGGTGATAATTGAGAGTGGTGGATACCACATATATCAATAATTAAAGTTTATGCCAATATTTAGTAGATTGCAATTGAGTCAGGGATCTATAGTCTCCTATTTCTATAATTATGAGTGATCTCAATATTATTATTCTTTTGTCACCAATTTGATGTATATTCAATTATAAATCATTCTAAATTTAAAATAAGTTAATTTATGTACACACTGAACTTTGTTCGTTTTCTGTATGATTTTGGTTATGCTTCTAAAAAATAATGATGATACAAAAAATATTTAGATAATGTACTGCATAAAAACAAAACAAAATAAATTTCACTCGGCATGTAATTTTTAATATAAAAAATTATTATTGATATCTAATCATCATTATCATATTATTTAACAAATTTAAAATATCATGTATGAACTAAATAATATAATAACATTTTAGACAAAAAAAAAATCTTAGTCCTTTTAAAATTTCAAATCGGATAAATTGGTATCTGTAAAAAAATTCTAAATTGGTCCCCGTAAAATTGAATAGTAGGAAAAAAAATCCAATTTTATAGTGACCAATTTGTTCGACTATTCAATTTTATAGGGATTAAATTGGATTTTTTTTTTAGATATCAATTTGTCTGATGATTCAATTTTGTAATGACTAATTAAATTTTTTTTTAAGAATCAATTTATCTAACTTAAAATTTTGTCGGGACTAAAATTGAGGTTTTGTCAGCATTTTATTAAATATGTACATGCATACTAATTAAACTAAGAAAACACGTAACTGGTCAAATTGACAAATTCTTACAAAAAATTCACTTTCCGTTGTATTTATCTATATCAATATACTCCGCAAATTAAACCATCTCATGACTTCTGTGTATAATTGAAATGGTAATGAGAAACCATCAAAATATTAAAATAAAATCAATGGATCATAAAAGAAAATCATAACATAAACATCGCGAACCTTCTGCACATATTAAAATGGAAATGATAGAGTATACAGAAATTAGTCAAAAGCTCGTTAAAAAAGAGAAACCAAATTTGGAGATTTAGAGAACGCAAGAAAGTGATTAATTTGTGAAATGCCGTCCAGAGAATTTTTCCTGTTTCTATATAATATTCCAGCGTTTACTAATCCACCTAATTAACAGTAACATGCCAACCTAAAGTCCCACACTCAATTGTGGAAATTGAACAAAATATTCTTTGATCAACATTTCCTTCTCTATGATATGGTTCACTAAAATTTTCAAGGATATACCCTTGAAAGAGAGGGAAGTTAGTTACTCGGTCGCATCAAGAAATGCACCAAGAAATGCTCAATGTTACAGTCATTTGCACTTCAAGAATTAAGACAAATTGTATTCACCTCTTCTGAAATTTGTTCAAATAATATTGACCTCCTCTAATCGCACTATTCAATATGTAATGGAGAGAAGAATTGTATAATAATTTGACAAACTTAAATAATGTCATTATAATAATTTTATAAATTTAAGATATTCAGAGAAAATTTAACAAATAAAAAAGAGCCTGGATAACTTTAGCAAACTTCAAGGAAGTCAATATAATTTATCCAAAAAATTATGAAGAGATATGTACATGTGTACATGAAATTCGAGATTGAATATAATTAAGAATCTAATGTCTAAGAAACTCAAGCTTTCATACTTGAATCAACACCTTATTGATATTTAATTATGTATCATTATATGTATAATTCTTGAAATTGTTATTATAAAACAAATGTTTTTGTATTGATGTATATATCAAAATATAATAAGTGATCGTATAAAAACTTTTATACTGAAATTAAGTATATAAAAAAATGTAAATATTAAAATAAAAGACATGCTGTGTGGAACATGCATATTTGGTACTATTGCCATAATATTCAGTGTTATGTTAACACACGCTATCATTTTTTTCACACAATGTAATCATTTCTTGTGAGACTTAATTCACAACCATGCCAAAATTATGGGCAACTAATAAATCAGCCACTGAAATTGACTACTATTACTACTTTAAATCCCAATCCACACCTATTTGACATGTGCAAGATGAAAAAATGTCACCAAAACAGGTAACGAATTGTGAATTCTATGTCACATAAACATAAGTACAATAATTAAACCAGTATGATTATGCGGGTTATAATTAAGGTATACGTTTAACTTCTAAGTCGGGGCAAGGTTGCAAAGACAACTTTGGTATGTCATTCATGTAAATTCCACCTCGTGTGCAACGTGGAGCTTAATAGAAAAGCAAAATATCTTTGGTACGGTGTGAACTGCAAAGGACTTGAGTGCTTCCAAAGAACTTGATTTTGGAATCTCCTTTATAACCTCAAGACATAATTTGATTACCAAAAAGTCACAAATTACTTCTATACGTGGCTCAAAGAGGAGAAGGCTTTTAAAGTGCAAAATTTGTCTTTTCATATTTAACTACAAATTTCAACTTTTTTTTTTTTTGAATTTTACCTTTCTTATTAGCTGATCATGGTACACAATGATGAACCATGTACTTTATCAATCCGAGGCACCTGTTTTTCAGTTATTCTAATTTATCGAAAAAGTATGATTTCACCATTTATGAATTATTTTTATTTGTGAAAAAATTAATAAACTATAGCCCCGCTGATTGATGGGGACTATAACAACAAAAATGAATTGAGTTTTAAGTAAGTTTTACCTGTAAAATCGGGTGTTCAAAACCTAAAAAACTTTCTTGAAAAGAGATTATACTATTTATTACTCCAGATCCTGCAACTTAGATTTTTTCGCCAACCCTTACCCGAAAAATGAAAGTACTGCCCCACCGTAAAAAATGGAACTTAGGCAGATATTGTTTAATTAGGGGTGACAATCAAAATGAAATTGGCTTAGTATTTGGTAAAATGAAGGAGAATAAGTTGGTCCATGATGGTTTTAGATCTTGCCAGGATGAATCATTTATTACCATTAGATTTTAATTCAACGGTTCAGATTAAAAAAATATAATAATTATATAAAAAATACAATTTTTATAAAAAATAATAAATTAATATAATGAATTTTCAAATTATAAAATTAATCTTTTTTTCTTTTTCAATTCCCCACTCAATCACTCACATTTTTCCCCCGTTCACCCACAGTCATCTCCACCATTCACCGAGTTCATAACATGTTGATACGGTGGTGATAGGCTGACAACAGCCACTGCGATGATAATCAATGCGGAACACACACAGAAAAACTCATAACCTAAGGAAAGCTTGCTAATGTCTTTTGATATCCAACAAAGAAACCTATTTCAAATAGCAATGGCTAAGCACCATAATGAAGCTAAAAAATCAATTTATCCAATGGCCAATAGGAGAGGCAGCAACAAAAATTTGTGCTGACCGACTCTGACATCCCTTTTCTAACCACTAGCATCAAATTGCAATATACTACACTGTGTATAGTAGGCATCAAATTTCTCTACAATCCTCCTGCCATGGTTTAGTGGTTTTTTTATTCTTCTTGATGAATTGCACTTTCTGCACTTGGATGAGTGACTTTGACAACAGTGATGGGTGTCTAGTAAGATGTTGGTATGAGAGAGAAAAAAGGATTAGATAAGAGGGGTATTCTATAATTGTATAGCAAAAATAGAAGGATCATCAAATGTTCCAAAAACTGATAGAGACCAAATTATCCTCCACCAAAGAAAAGGGATACAAGTTTAATTCAATGTTGAATTATATACTTATCTTTCTTCTACATTGAAGGATTTATTGGTCCCCTCAAGTTTGATACCAATGTTAGTCCTCTCACTTAATATCACTAGATTTAACTTAAAATAAAAAAAAGTGATTGAAATTTAATGAGTAAAATTAAAAGAAAATCAATTTAAATATCAAACAGATTTATACATTTCCAAATCTACCCTTCTTCTTATCATCTATTTTTCATCCCTCAGCCACTGGACACCACCCATCACCCCCACCTTTTATCTCCGGATCCAGGTGTGCTCAAACAAAAACCGAAGCACCAAAAAGAAAAAAATAAAAACTGAAACAGAAAAGTAAAAAGCTCATTATAACAACCGAAAATGGTTGGCATTAGACAAAAATGCTTGAATTTATTTTTCAAGGTAAACTCAATGAATTTTTGTTCTTATACAACAAAAGAAGAAAAAAAAAATCAACAATGGATCTTCAAATTGAGAAATCACTGCAAAAATGGCGAGTTGTGTGTATAGGGGAGACTTGCCACCGGCATTCAAGGCCCAACAAATCCTTCACCTTCTTTTTATATTCAGACCTAAAGCCTTCATTTTCCAAATAGCAGTCCAATTTTATTCAATACTTTCAACTCACATTAACTAATAGTCATGCCATTAAGAACTTGAATAATAGACAAAATCAAATGCGGTGCATAATCTAGAAGATAATAATGTTGGTCTATGAAATTTCTAGGAGCTGTTACTGCTTTACAAAGCGACGGCATATAATTTGAAAAATACAATTTATCTTCCAAGTTGCCATTAAAATAGATGAGCAAAGATGTAATAACTACATAAAGACACTATAACCTAATTCCATACCAAATATGATTAACTCTACGTATGCAAGTTATCTCAGTTTTTCTTTTTCATTCTTTATCGAACTTTGACTAAAGCTATGCAAGCAGGCATCCATAGATTGATATAAACGTACTTTGGGGATCTTGTCTTTTTGGAAAGTTGTTGAAATGTAAGTGCCGTGGAAAATAACTTTTTGTAGAATGAAGTTTAAAATATTGTTAAATAAAATAAAAACTTTGTTTGTAGCCCAAAAAAAAAATGCTAAAAAAAAGTGATAGGAAGTTCACCTGAGTTATACACTGTACCATAAAAGTAACTGGAAGTTATTTATGTGGCTGTATTTGAATTAAAAAAAATAGCAATTTGGTTATTGGGATAATGCGTTTAAATTTGAAACTAATATTTATCATATTAGTAATAAGAGTTTAATTTTGATGTATTAACAGTATAAATAAGTCTTGTATTGCTATCCAATCAATTATGTCATTTTGCATGAGCACTTTCATGTAGTGGAATGAAAGTTAATTATATTTGTTTATGTGATATTATATATTTGGATAATTGTATAAATATTTTTTACATTGTGAGTGCGTTAAAATGAAATCTCTGAATAAAACTGAGAATTAAAATAAACAATAATTCATACCAAACAAAAAATATGAAATTAATTAGAAATAAACAAGAAGTTGATCAACTGAGTCACCTTTATTCTCTTTTTTTTTTTTGTCTGTGTTCAACAACTGAGTGGCCTTAAAAGACCCAGTATCATATGTGTTTTCTTTGACAGACCCAATATCATATTGAAGGTTTGAAACAAAGTAACTTTCTCAGGGAATAATTATAGAAAGACCAATCTAAATGATGGGCCTAGCCCACTTTTGAGTGTGGCAGTGATAATGATTCTACAAAGTACAAACAACAATCAGGACCAAAAGAAGAAAAAAGAAAGCAACTTCAGTCTTCAGACCAAAACAAGGAAGTGTAAACAACAACTTGGCGGTTAACAAAAAAAGAAAAGAAAAGAATTGAAACTAGTGCTTAATTACGGTAACCTAGAATTTGTTCAAAGATAATCTATCTAACATCCGATTCTCAAGAAAGGTAAGCATCCAATACCCACCTAAAAAAGGGTTTAAATATATTAATAATAACAGTAACTACTTTTATTCACATCAAAATGAAAATAAATTAGCTTATGGAATTTCGATCATTATTTGGAGAGAAAGAGAGAACACGATTCGGTCAATTGGCATTAAGGGGCATGACATTGGATTAATTATGTAGGCTTTCATCCACCCTGCTGCATTACTTCAAAAAGGTAATTATTGTTTAAGTGTTCTATGTAATCTAGTGATTATTATATAGCCAAAATGCACATTTTTTCTAAGTGAAAACAGTGAATTAAAATTGTCAAATATTTTTAAATTGATAGCAGAAGTTGCGAAGAAAAGGACGCATAAGAAAAAATTATCTTTTCTTAAACTATGAAAAAGGTTGATTCTAACAACATTTGATTGATTTATTCAGGTGATTTAATACTTATTCTTATCAAATAAAGTCTCAAATTTTGTCGATAAAATAAAAAAACAAACTATCACTGAAAAAAAAATGATCCATTTGACTGACTCAAGTCAGATGAATTGACAAAAAGAAGATTTTCTATTATTCTAATCCAAAATTTTAAAAAAAAAATTAATTAGTTTGTAGTTCAACTGGCATCGGTTCAAATTTTCAGGACTTAACGTGATGCGGATATTAGAGGTTAAATCTTTTATCAGATTATCATTCTCATAATTTCTTATGCAAGTTCTTGTAGGTCGACCGAAATTAAAATAATGAAAAATTTAAATTATTGTGATCTTATAAATTCTTGAAAATTGTATAATATCAAACACCAAATTTAATATGTCCCTCTCAAATAAACTCGATATAATAATAAGTAAAAAGCCTTGGTCTTTGTTGATTGCGGCCTTCAAAATTTAATATTTGGCGAGTACTCGAGTATCATAAATATACTGGGACTTAAACCCCACTGGCCAATCATTTTTAAATTAAAGCCAAAAACATTTTTAATTTTTCATTTGTGTTTTTGATGGTGCAAGGTATGATCAAAGTTTCTGTTGGGAAAATACACCACTTCCCCTCCTTGAGAACCACCCTAAACAGAGAAATAAAATAGGAATACAATCACAACACAAGAATTTAACGTGGAAAACTCCAAAACCGGAGAAAAACCACAGCCGCTGTCAAAAAGACAACCAGAGAATATCACTATGTGAAAATTGTTACAACACACAAACTTCTCTCTTAAACTCCCACACCCCAGTACACCCACACTCTCCAAAGCAAATATTTAAACTACACCTCACAACACTCTAAAACAAGAGTACAGAGGAAGAAAAGTCAGATACAAGCTTAAAGTGTTTTCCGACTGGTGCATCTTGAAATGGAGGATTTAGGCTCATATATATAGCATTGGCAACCCACTTCCATCCCAACTCTTAGCAATGTGGGACTTCTTTCCCCAAACTATTTCAATCAATACTAACAATCTCCACCTTGATTGAAATAAACACAGCTTCATCTTCCATTGTCAACACCGACAATCCCTTGCTATCATTGTCTTCACTGACAATTATAGTTCAAATAACTATCATACTCCACCATAAAAAGTATACTCACTCGGAATGAAACAATTCCAAGAATTTCACCCTGACACATATCGAAACCTTGCTGAAAATATTATGGTGCAACTTCCATGTTGACTCTCCCCGGAAGTTCCTCAGCCATCGACATAACTCCCACCACACACCCTGCATCTCAACGTCAACCAATGCCCGTGTGCAATTGTGGATCCGCTAGCAACAACTTATCCTTTTTCCATGGCAGCGCGGTAATGCCATGAGGATAAACTTCTTATCTTCTAGTAAAGATCATCCTCTCCCTCCAGGAGAGCAATGTTGCAAGTATCAGATTGAGAACCCCTCTCCAACACCGCGCCACTTGGACAATTTTTCTTTACATGCCCAACCTTTCCGCATTTCCAAAGATGTCACACTCCTTCCACGATTCTTTTATAAGTGTCACTTCTAGCTACTTAACAATGAATTTGATGAAGTGCTACCCTCATTCCTCATTCTTCTTTCTTCAAAGAATGACTTTACTAGCAACTTCTTCAAAATTCAGTTTCCTTCCATACATGAAAACAAAGTTTGATATGTCCATAGGAAGATGGAAGAGACAATATAAGCCTTAGTGCCTTATCTTCATCATCAATCTTCACTCCAATTGCCTCTAATTTAGAGACAATACCATTGATAGCACTAAGATGGTCGAAGACTTTCACGCTATCATCCATGTGTATATTATGAAGCTGCTCCTTCAACAATAACCGATTTGTGATACCCTTTGCCTGATATAACCTTTCTTCGAAGTTTTTCCCAGTTCCTTGGTCGCCAATATTCCTTGCACATTTGCAAGAACATTTTTAGCCAAACACAAAGTGCGAATTGCACTTGCCGCTTCTCAAATCTAGTTCCTCCCGCTTCATTATCCATATCGGCATTCTTCCTTTCACGCTTTATGTAAACCTCGATTGTATCAACACATCCTCGACTTGTATCCGCTTACAAGCCAAAATTGATTCTTCCATCAAATTCTCTATGTCATACTTCACAAAGACTTGAAAAACTTGACATTGTTAAACTGTAATCGAATAGTGTAAATCAATCAGAACTGTGTAATGTGAGGGTTCCTGTGAAAGAGAGGTGGGTCACAATGGACACGCTTAAATACCAAGTCTTTCCTTAGCTTAACCTTTCCAAACCGCACTCACAAAAGATCACACTATCTTCCAAAGAACAAGAACTAAGGATGATCTCAACACCAGGGACAAATTCTTTTCTCGATGTGGAAGATCGACTAAGCCGCAAACTACAGAGCATACTAAGAATAAATCCCAATCAACCAAAGCTCGATACCAATTGTTGGGAAAATACACCACTTCCTCCTTGAGAACCACCCTAAACAGAGAAATAAAATAGGAATACAATCACAACACAAGAATTTAACCTGGAAAACTCCAAACCCAGAGAAAAACCACAACACCATTGAAAAGACAACTGTGAGAATATCACTATGTGAAAATTGTTACAACACACAGACTTCTCTCTTAAACTCCCACACCCCAGTACACCCACACTCTCCAAAGCAAATATTTAAACTACACCTCACAACACTCTAAAACAAGAGTACAGAGGAAGAAAAGTCAGATACAAGCTTAAAGTGTTTTCCGACCGGTGCATCTTGAAATGGAGGATTTAGGCTCATATATATAGCCTTGGCAACCCACTTCCATCCCAACTCTTAGCAATGTGAGACTTCTTTCCCCAAACTATTTCAATCAATACTAACAGTTTCAACACCAATTTTCTTTTTAGAGTAATTCATACTCACCTCTCTTGAGGTTTAGTATAAATACATTTGATGTTCCTTTAATTTACAAAATTATCATTGACTTCCTTTGCGATTTATTAAAATTACACTAACTTTACCTGTAAATACTAATTCGTTAATTTAAATTAAAAAAAAGGGATAAATAAGATATATGCATAATTATTACCCCTATCATTTTTTTTTATCTCTAAACTTTTAAACAATTAAGCTTTTAGTGATAAAGGCACTCTTTATCTTTTTTGTTTATGTTTGTTTGAAGAATTTATTTATTATTTTATTTACACTAATGATAAGCATATCATAATCAAGATTTATACTATTGTTAATTATTATGAATAAAAAAATGGATTTCTTCATTATTTTTTTTATTTTAATCCAATGACTTAAATCAAGCTAACATAATCTTTGGTTGGATTCGTTTGCTTAAGATTTGTTGTAAAACAGAAGTTTTAAAAAAAGGAATCAAACCAATCTAATTGAACTTGATCATTTTTTTTTCCATTTAAACCTCTCCTAAACCAACATGTGTACCCTCCTATTATTGAACTTACAACTTTCCAGTCAAATTGCACTCATTTGCCCCTTTGCCTCAACTGAGGTTAAACCCCTTTGCCTCAACTGAGGTTAAAAGGCAAATGGATGTTTTCGGGCTAAAGTTATGGTTAATATCTTTCTTCCTCTAAATAAATAATAATAGTATAATACCAGATTTACGATGAGTCATATGTGTGGTAACATATGTCAACTGTTCAAAATATAAATTAAAGTTAAAAATATATAAATATTATAAAAATACTTTCTAAAATTATACCACATATAGTATTTACCATAAACTTGAGTGCATAGCATATTTCTTTTACTTTTATAGTTCAAAGCAGCTAATTAAAGTTTTAAAAAAAAGGAAGCGCAATTTGATTAAAGCATAAACACAGCCAAAGCCCACGAATATGTGATGTGGGCCAGTCACATTGCAGATCCTAGTAAGAAAGAAGAAGAACATCAAAACTAATTTCTGGCAGCAGCAAAAGCAACAAAACGCGTGATAGTTTTTAGTGGATAAGCCATTTTGTAAGTTGGAAAACCACCGTACAAGAGTCCCATCAAATAATTGAAAATCATTTCACGTTCTCTTCACTTGCCTGCCCCTGTGAAGAAATGTGATGGAGCACACATCACCATTCACGAGCAAATTTAACATTTTTGGCTAGAGAAATTGTTATTGATACATAGAATCCAATATATTATTCCTAAATTTTGTATGGGCCACAACTAAAATAAAATTTTTTTTATTTTCATTCTTAGATTGAATGTGTCCCATGGACACCTACTTTAGAATAATGACTTCTTAAATTTCACTTTTCTTTTTGTTTTCCATGAAAATCTTCATATTAGAATGAATTGCGTTATTTATACTCATTAAGTGTGAGATACTGTATCGATTCACACTCCATCTATCATTAGATGCAGCGTGGATCACATTCAATTATAGTCCACATCTCTCTTAAGACTGTTATTCCATATTGAGGTCTAGAACCCCAAATTCTGATTGAAGAGAGAGAGTATTTGTCTTCTGAGAGGAGTAAAATCCATACAGATTATATATTTCTTTTCAGTGTTAAGAATTCAAATTAAGAACAAGATAATGAGTCAAGGCGCTCAACTGAGTTTACATTACACCACTTTACAAGTAAGAAGATCTATACCCGAACTAGAAGCAAATCCTGAAAAATACATAAAAGCAGTGCAGAAAGAAAGAACCAAGACCGTCAATATTTTTTTCTTTTTTAGAAAAGAGTCATAAATACTAAAAGAAGACCATGCACTGCATCACATGCCAATCACAAGCCAATCACGTGCAGATTAGATTCTTATCCTTTCGCAGGTCACAAAATGCAATCAATCAATCCCCCCCTTCCAAAGAGTAAGAACCAATCGCCCTCACCTTATAAGCCACGCGTCCTCTTTCCGGGCCTCTCGTGCACTTCCTTTTCTTTTCAACCCCTCCACCTCTAGGCTTAGGTTCCCGTAGGTGCTAGCTAGCTACCTACTAACTACTCCATTGATGAAAAACTCTACAGTAAAAATACAAATAATAATAATTATAATAAAATCTCATGTCATTTGTATAAAGATACTAAAATATTATGTCGACCCATACATTATACAGATAACATTACATGAAATATTGTGGACCCATTCAAGTTCGAGATCTGTCCATCCCGAGTCGACACAGTTTCTTACACGCTTTGTTGCAAATGACATACTTTCCTAATAAGGTACTCCATACAAGTAAAAACAAAGCTCTACTACGCGCACCCCACGCGCCGCCAGCTACGGCGCATCAAGCGCTATGTCTAGCTGGCGAGCCAAATAAGAAGGAGCACTGAGGTGAGGCAAGTGCCCCTCCGTGTCGAGCCACTGCACGGTGCTCCGGCCACCGAGGTGCTCCTCCATGTACTTCGCCACCGTCCCCGGAACCGACACGTCCCTCGCCGTCTGCATGATACAACAGGGAACCTTGACCAGACCAAGGATCCCGCGAAGGTCGCTGTTGAACACGGTCCTCGACACGAACAGCGTTATGTCCGGCCTCATGTTGAACAACGTTCTAGAAAATTCCCGAACCGCTTCCGGAACATCCGCGCCGACAGCCAAAGGCGCGTAACCCCTGACCCATGCCTCATAATTAGCTTCCATTGCTGACAGCACCTGCTCAATCTCACCCGGCTCGAATCCCCCATGGTAATCCTGGTCGTTCAAGAATCTAACAAACAAAACAAAACAAAACAAGAGTCAAATTAGGTAACATCATAGATGATCACTCACGAATACATTATTATTTTACCTCTGTAATTTTACCCATAAAAAATAAATTTTATCCCCAATTTTACTCGTCATCCAAACACACCATATAAATCATAGTTACCAGGTCCGCAATTCTTTTCTGTACATAATAACTAGGGTAATGACATTACCTCCTAGAATCCTCCTACAAATTAATCATCCTAAACACTAAACAAAGAGAAAAATTAAAAGCAATTAATGTCTTGAGAATAATAAAAAAAAAGTGATAAAAACTGAGTGAATGAAGCGTGTAGAATGATTTGTAGGATGAAATATTATTTTGATTGGGGTACCTCGGGGAGGCGCCGATGAGGATGAGCTTGGAGAAGAGGTCGGGGCGGCGGATGGAGGCGAGCATGCCGATCATGGCGGAGATGGAGTGGCCGACGAAGGCGCAGCGGGGGACGCGGAGGGCTTCGAGGATGCTGATGAGGTCGTCGACGTAGGCGTCGAGGGAGGTGTACCTGCGGTAATCGAAGTAGTCAGGGTTGACGCTGCCGGCGCAGACGAGGTCGTAGAGGATGACGCTGTAGCGGCGGGTGAAGTAGGGCAGCACGCGCTGCCACGCCGACTGGTCGGTGCCGAAGCCGTGGGCCAGGACGAGGTACCTGTCGCCGGAGCCTTCGATTCGGACATTGAGTGCGTCGAGGATCGAGGTGCCCATGTTTGTGCTGGTGGTTTTCTGTCTATTGGGAGAATCTAGCGAAAGAGAGACAGACATAAAAAGAAAGGGGTGTAGAGGTGGGACTTTGGGGGGTTTTGGCTTTGAAGGTTTGGGTTCTGAATAGTCTTTTTATTACCCCCTTCGACTTTTTGTCTTCGCAAGTGTTTGCTCTGTTTTGATGGTATTTATAACGGCCACCATCAGTGTAACCATCAAATTACAGTCCAGCTATAACTTTTTTTATTTTTCACTCTTTTTTTTTTTTAACCAAAACCTCCGATGTGATGGTGAGAAATATTTTGGGACATAAGTTGGTCTTTTTGTATTTAAAAGTTTTTTATTAATTTTTAATCATATAAAAAAGAAACAAATTGATCTTGGTATCAGACTGTATAATTAAAAATTTTCAAACATACGTAGAAAGGCAAATTTTTTCTTTTTAAAGGGCGAGGGACTAATAGAAAATTTTCAAGCCGTAAATGGCAAAAGGGAGTATTT
This sequence comes from Dalbergia cultrata, assembly GCA_031216105.1. Lineage (NCBI taxonomy): Eukaryota > Viridiplantae > Streptophyta > Magnoliopsida > Fabales > Fabaceae > Dalbergia > Dalbergia cultrata. The sequence goes on from CM062352.1 coordinate 4,137,309, forward strand.
AGTTTCTTTTTTAAGAGATTTCTTTGTCTGAAAAGTTTTTTTTGTACCTTTGACTCATTTTTGTGCTCTGTTAGAAATAAAATGAAAAACAAAATGGTTGATTATATTTATGGATCAATATTTATAGAGTTATGTTATTTGTATATAAATAAGATTCACATTTTATTAAATAGTAAATAATATATGAATTAACATGGTATTTCATATTCTAATATTACAAATAATATTTTATATATTCCTATTGGTCATGCAGTTGTGCCGAACAAATAGGAGAGAGAAGGCATGTTGCCCAAGCTTGTTAATAAAGAAGTCAAGCTAGTTATAGTAGCATGTTTGGTTGTTGATTTAAAAGTTTATATTGATTATATTGATACAAAAAAAAACTTATTGCTATTTTTCTCAAATTATAACTTAGTTTTGAATAAAATCTAAGTGCAGGCTAAGACAGTTTTTGCGTTTAGTATTTCTCTCTCTTATGTTTTGCTTAAATAATTCTCCCTCCATTCCAATTAAATAATTATCCATTTGAATAAATTGATATATTAAAAAGTTAATACATCTATGATAATAATTTTTTAATATACTAATTTATTCAAATGATAATTTGGGCCGGGATTTCAAAAGTTAAACTAAATATACTATAAAATTTCTAAATAGAAATCATACCTGGTGATAAGTCAATCTCAGACAAGTTGAACTAGTTTTAAGCTCAAGTCAATTACAAATTTAAACTATATTTTTGTTTGAAACTTAACTAACATATATTATATTGACAATTTGTGTTGATTTTTAAATAAATATTAATAACGACATTATTGAATAGTTTTTAGATTGTTTGGTTGAGATATAAATATAAGGAAAAAAAATTATGAATAAATTTCACGTGTAGTTCTGCTTTAATCTTCCAATAAAAAATAAAACATCATTTTCATTACAATTTTCATCCCAATATGAAAAAAAAAAGTGGGTCTCGTCCGGAAGATTTTGTGCTTTTCCTGTAATTTTACCTTATGTGACTAATGAATTTCATATGATTAGTGGAAAGCGTATTGCAGGGCAAATGTTAGATTTTTAGGAGGGATGAAGGGGCAAGATGACAATTATGATGATGACCTGGGGTGATACCTAATTATATGTACGGTCACAGGAAATTCCATTCCAAAATTACTTTTGACTTTCCACCTGCCATTTTTGCCTTGTATTCCCTTTACTTTTGACTGTCAACTCATTAGCATTTTTAATTAATTTTAGTTCTCCAAAAATCAAATCCAAATCTTAAGAAGAATCTAATGACATATGGTTAGCGAAGTAGGTATTGTATTTTTAATATCACATTTCACGCCTGTCCATTATTTGATAAATTTAATTATTTTGATGTTATATCATATATTTATTTCCTTATGTTCGTGAATTTAGTTTTTGCATGGGAGAAGAGGGGAATGGATGATTTATATAGTATGAAATTTTAAAATATTACACTACAAGTAACCCTTCATTCCTCTTTCATTCAAAATTCAAATTGAAAAACATATTTTAATTAGTATAATGGAGTTTAATTTTTATATAGTATTAAAAAATTATACTGTTGACTAATTATATGTTTTTATTTTGTAAGATTTCTAATATAATGGTTGAATCAAATATTTTTATTAATGTGATAATATATAATTAAATATGTATATAAAGTTATTTTATATTAATAATGTATTCAAATTAAACTCTTAAATATAAGTAATTTTTTAATTATAATATGTTAAAATTAAATTTAAAAAAATTAGAAGTAGAAATTCAAGATTAAAAATAGTTTAATGATAAATCTTTCTAGAAATTCATTTATTTTATTTATAAATGAAAGGTTAACTGATCTGACATGTGTTTTCTAAAAATATTAAAATATATACTTATTTGAAAAATCGTGCACTATACTTTTTACATTTAAAAATTTGCCACTAAATGTCAAATTTGTAATTTTTGTAAATACATTGATTTCAGGGTCATTTTTTAAAAAATGATTATTACCCGTGATTTCAATTATCTATCACCAAATAAGAGTTGAAATTAGTAATGTACATCAAGTTTTCAAGTCGGGTAAACTTCTTTTTTGTTCCAGGTTATTTGTCACCTGGTAAAAAGCATAATTTCTAATTCAGCTTTAGAGATTAGGAGGTCATTCAAGTTACGAAAATATTTTAAAAATGAAATAGCACATTTCATAATAAAACTCTTAATTTTTTTTTCAAAAGATGTATTGTTTTATAGATTAATCATACAAACTTACTAAGTCTATAAAAATTAAAAGAATTTTTTTTATCAGGAGAAAAAATGTTTTAGCTGAAACTTGAAAACGCTGTAGGTTTGGTTATTTAGGCCGAAGCCATAGGCCCATAGTCGACGGGCGATGACGGCGCTTGGTCCACTACCTAAATTGGTTGCAATTAAATAAAAAAAATTTCTCAGAAATCCCTATAAAATTTAAAAATATCAATAGTTTTTAGTTATTGTGATTGAAAATTAGTTATGTATTCCATTAACTCAATTTTTTAAAAATATATTAAATCAAAGATTAAAGCACAATTATTAATTATGCAAAGGGGATCGACATCTATGGACTATCAGAATAAAATTCTTAAATTAAAGACATTTTATTGCCTAAAGAACCAATTTGTTATTTATAAAAATAAAGATAAAGGAGAACAAAACCCTTATTTAACAAAAATTTCAATCAAATATCTCCCAATTCAATGGTCTGCTACCTAAGCATAAAATGAAAATTTTCCATATCCAAATGATGTTTCATTTTCTATTATTTCAATTATTTATTAATACATGATAATATAAAAATTAAAATAAATTTATAAATTTATAAATTATCAAATATCAAAGATATATGTATACTAAATGATTTGAGACATAAGAAAAGGATATCAGTTGTGTACGGATAATTGTCATCTCCAAAGGATAGCGTTTGCCGAACTATAAATGAATTTGATGTTGTGGTAATCAATGGTCCATTGGCTAAGCTTTTGTTTAACAAACCGTCCAAAGAGAAACACCGAAACGTACGAATACGAAATTCGTAAATGTACAATCAACTTTTTCATTGGATATTGTTTTTTTTTTTTTATGCCTCTGTTCCACTTTTCTCTCTTTATTCCTGTTTTCTATTGGTTATTTTCTCTTTCCAATGAATTCGTACTAGAATTTTGTCGTACCATATAGGAAAATTGCTGTTCAAATGAATTTGATGTTGTGGTAATCAATCTTAACTAGGTACAAAGGCAGCAGACACCATCTGATTTCTAACCCTATAGCCTATTTGGAACAGTAAAGAATTGAATTTTTTCTAGAAATTCCAATTCTTTATTTTGAAACATAATTTGAGTTAGGAATCTAGCTCTCACAAGAATTCAATTCCATCAAAATCTCCAATAATAAATCAAATCTAAAGAATTTTGATTTGTTGACAGAATTGATCTAAAAAATTGAAATTAACAGCTTACCTTTACTTAATATACAATGTTTCCTCATTTTTTGCAGGTAGCAACCAGCCGTGAAGCATCAAACCAATAAACCCCCTTCTCTGTTGCAACCAATTGCCGCCCCTTTACTATCGCTATCCCTCTACTACGGCCATCAGCCACTAGTCTCACAGTGCTGCCGCCACCGCCACTCATCTAGAGGTTTTCTTTTCATAAAGCTCTCTTTTGTTACGTTTCATCCTTTCTCTTTTGCTTGTTTCATTATTAAAAAAAAACCCTGTTTTAGATAAGTAAAGAGAAGGTATATATATGCTATTACATGTTTTATCATTCCTTTCTTTTTGGGGAGCAAACACAGTAAAGGTTTGCAAATCAGTAACACGAATGCTGAAAAAGAAGTTCTCAGGAGCTAACTTTGTCTGTGTACTTTTATTTTGCACCAAGCCTGTAACTCCAAGCTTGATTCTCCTTTTTTTTCCCTATGGTTTTCAATTTTCAACTTGCAGATTTTATTTTGTAGAATGTTTTGGTTTGATTTTGATTTATTTTGTGGTGTGCTTTTGTGTGATTTTGATTATGCCATGTATTCTAATAATTGGAATTGTTAGTAAAATGTTAAGTTTTATTGATGAAGGATAAAATGGTAAAAATAAATAAATCAATTCATTTTTACATAGATTCCAAATCAATGAATTGAATTGAATTCTTTTATTTACTAACTCATTCCAAATATAAGAATTCAATTTGATTCTTGATGAAATTCAATTCAATTCAATCACTTAAAAGCTTTCCAAACAGACGATAAAGGCCTTTTCTATCTTGAATTGGATTGTTACTCTCCCAACGTAAATTTTTCCAATACGATAAAATAGACACAAAGGTGGCTTAAATCCTATAAGAATAACTTGTCCTTTTTACTTTTTAAATAAAACTAATAGTTCCAAACAAAAAACTAATGATTGTATATGTAATTTGCAAACCTAGTCATTAATAACACTAAATGAGAAAAAATAAACAAATATTTGTCAAAGCATTCGTAAGGAGTGTCCATACCCGGATTCAGTCCAATAATTCTTCCTAGATCAAAGCTAATTGTGTTGAGTTTGAGTTTTAAGATTTTGACCAACTGTAATTTCTGGTTCGTTAACTTGTACTTTGAGTTGTCTTGAGTTGGCTCAGAATCACACACACACATATATAAAGTCTTAAATTATATACTTCAATTAACATGTTTCACATGAAAAGATGTTATTTTTGTATTGAAATATTTTATTTTTAAAAAGATATACATATATTGTAAAATATGTTTTTTTTTTTTCAATTTTAAAATTTCATGACTAAACTATACATCATGTCCAAATATATATTCATATGCTGATAAGTTATCAGAATTAGGCCAATGATGAAGGAGTTAACTAGTATGTATAAGATCCTCTATTCAAATCTCATTACAACTAATGTAATTTTCAAAGTAAAAAAAAAATTCATATGTTGACAAAATGTTAAATTGACACTATCTAAATTAATCATTAATCCAATGATCCTTTGATCGAGTCTAAATTTAAATAAATAATAATCAGGACAAAAGCTGTGTTGGGTTTGAGTCCGATTGAAGTTAACCAGCCTATCTTTTGTCTACCCTCAACTCAAGCATGTAGCATGAACAGTATGATTTCCTCCAAAAATAGTGAAAGATAGTATATATTCCAAACAACAATGATATTTGTACCTGTAATTTATGAAATATTGTTGAATGATTGGGATTCCTATTTAATTTAAATCTCATATCTTATTTAAGAGTAAATGAGAGTAATAAGTCTATGTACTATTTCACCCATTATGAGTCCAAATAACAAAATTGGTCTCAATGAAATGTGACTATATATATTGAAGCACTTGCACCAACAAATTGGTGACGCATAAGATGACAACAAAAGAATGACAGCGTTGGATGATGGACATATGGCGCTTTGTGCATGCATTCAGGTTCGATGCACTACAGAACATACATTACAAGTACCACCATGCATCTTTCACAAATCTTAATCAGATTGTTTCGAAGGCAACATTTCCTTTCAATTTTCTCTGTAGCTGGGCGTAGACGTTTCAGAGATAGAATCTGCATGCACCTCTTCAAGATGAGAACAGGGATGATGGGAGTCAGAGAGTGGAATCTGATTCAATGGAAGTAGCCTTCAAACACCACCCCTCTGCCCTCTTCACCTAGCTACTAGCCTTTGAAAAATTTAAAGAAGGTGGTCAATATCAAGTTGTTTTTTATGTTTATTTTATTTAATTGTTAAATTAAATAAAAATATCTGAGTATTTTTTTTAAATGGATTGTAAGAATTATGTCTCATGTAAATTTTTTTTTTTGGTAATGAATCTCATATAATGTTTAGTAAATTATAATAATACATAAATCTTTGGATTAACTTATTCTAAAAGAGTTATCTTTGTCTACAGTCACATATAAAGATACAATTGCAAGATGTGAAGACATAACTAAAGAATGTAAAAAATATGACTACTGGAGCTGTTTAATAAGAGTGGGTCATCATGCCTATATAAGTCAGAGATGCAGTCCTCTTCCTAACAAAAATATGAGTACATTATCTTCATCACCATTGCGTTATTGAAAATGGTGCCGACCAAATATTTTTTCTTAATTACCCTCAAAATAACTAAAATTTTCTCTTAAACAATTAATGAAAGGGTTAACAGAGTGAAATTGTAATCCTTCGTATTTCATTCATTTAAGAGGTCATTTGCTTAATATATAATGAACGGTACACCCTTTTTTTTAAAACTATCTGAGAAGTATGGAGTTTTGAATCTTGAGATTATTGTATTTTTTTTTTGGTAGTGGGATTATTGTGATTAATTATGATAATTGTTTAATTTATGTATAAACAGATAATTATTGCTCATGTGATTAACTTAAAAATTTTAAATATATGCTTGTATATCCTATAAAGTTATTATCTCTTTTTGTTTAATTAAAAGGTGAAATGAAGTGGATATAAAGAATTTATCCAAGTCTTTTTCAAAATGGTACACTGCGTGGTCCATTAATTTCTTTTCTTGTTTCCGCATCTAAGTTACTAGCCAGTGGCCACAGAATACATAATTCAGAGAGAAAAGGAAAAATAGAAACGAATATAGAATTGACAAGCCTTGAGCTCCTTTATTAATTTCACTATCTCTGACAAAGATGTAGCCTGCGTGATTTCTCACTCTCTCTACATAGCTTACCCGAATTGAAGCCACTAGCTAGAATGCATAAAAGGATACCTTATCCTTACTATAAATTTATATAAAAAGGGCATAAAATTATGCAATAAAAAAAAATGAAATCATACTTCGCTTTTCTTCTATGATCCATGCATATGCATAACTTCTCTACCCATTGACACTTAAATGTCAAGTTATCAACTTATTGATCTTAAATTCTGAACGTGAAAGTTACCACATAAGGTGATCATGTTATATAAATAACTAAATAACTTATATCCATGTCACAACATCGTTTCACTACTTGAGTATGTATCCAATAAATGACCAGGCTTTGGAATAGTACATGTATAATACGATCACAGAGCACATGGGATGGATAACAGAAGTTCTCAGGCTTAGTCTCTCTCTCTCTTTTTCTTTTTTTTTTTCTTTTTTTAATTTCCCTTCTCCTATCAATCCTATCACTCACCCATTTTTCGTTTGCACCGACGTATAATTAATTACTATACACACACACACCCGAGATATATTTGTTTTCGTTTTTCCTTTTAAAAGGTTTAACTTAGAGTAATATTTACTGGATAATAAAATTACACAATAAATATGTAAAATATATTTTATCATCATTAAGTGTGATAAGTGAAAACCATATATCACATTCAATATCAATAAGATAAGTGATATATATTTATTGTATAATTTTATCGTACATCTAACATTATTCTTTGACTTATGTACAAGAGGAATTAGATGTGGTACAATAATTTTTTTAAGAAAATAAAAAGTTGCAGCTGTCAAAGGTTGTGCACCAGGGCAACAAACTTCCACCATATGGGGTAGCGAAATCCAAGATAAGAGAGCATGTAATCAAGCTATCCATCCATCTACCAAAAAAATATATATTATCTACCAAAAAAAGAAAAGCTATCCATCCAGAAAAGCAAGTGGATAAGTTTTTGGAGACTGCATTATCGGGGCCCCTCATCTCCCAAACTGGCATATCATTGTGACCCCATCATCGACAAAGAGGGACAGGGCATGCAGGTCTTCCAAAGTTCCAAAGGTTGTATGTATGGTGGTGGTGTTGGCACAAAGAAAGTTTGGGACAAATTTTCTTCCTTGCTCAATTGTTCCACCGAGTCATCACACTCTCTTGTGCTCTTTCTCTTTTAAACCGTGACTCTTTTTTTTTTCTCAGTTTAATTATTCCACAGACTATATGTGGATATAATTTTGCTTAACTTTTTTAGTAATTAAATTTATAATTAAATTTTTGTAATACATAAGATTTTTCAAATAAGTTACTGTTATTATAAAAATAAGAATATTTCATGAATATTCTAATTTTATCTCTTTCTTCACCATGTCATGAAATCAAAATATTTCATAAATATTCTTTTTTTTTTATAACAATAGTGATCCAATTAAAAAATTTCATACATTATAGGAATATAATGATAAATTTTTAAAATATAAGGGCCTAATTAAAAATTGAGTAAAACTATATAGACTTGTAGAGTAATTAAATATTTTTCCCACTCTTTAATAAACTAATTATGGAGAAATTATTAGGGATTTAATTTTTATGCACTGAGAATATAAAAAAAATTTATATAGTCATTCAGTCATATATTATCAGACTAATCAATATATTTAGCTTTTACACACATATAACTTAGAAAAGTTATGCATATGGTAGGTTTAGATTGAATGGCGGACCATGTATCAAAATTAAACTCGATTATTAAATATTTATAAATTACTTGTGGGATGTATTTATATTAAAAAAAATGATATTTTAGAATATTACCTAATACTAATTTATATTTTTATATGATAAAATGTTATTTTGTTATCGGATAAAATACAATTTAGTTAGTACTCCCCAAACATCTATATTGCATCTTATTAGAGATAATCACATTTGAGATTTGAGATTTTATAAGAGGTATAACTCTTTTGATATCAATTACTTCATATATAAGTTTGAATTCAATTAGCAGGGGAAAAAAGTTTGAATTCAAGATAGTTGGTTAAACTCCAATAGATTATGTTTTGATAAGTCAATAAATTTTAGAATATGACCTAATACTAATTTATATTTTATATGATAAAATATTATTTTATTATCGGATAAAATACAATTTAGTTGGTACCTCGAATATCTATATTGCATCTTATTAGAGACACTCACATTTAACATTTGAGATTTTGTAAGAGGTATAACTCTTTTGATATCACTTACTTCGTATATAAGTTTGAATTCAATTAGCAGGGGAAAAAGTTTGAATTCGAGACAGCTGGTTAAACTCCGTTAGATTATGTTTTGATAAATCAATAAAGAGTTAATACTCATTTTAGTCCCTGACTTTTCACTCATGAGTCATTTTAGTCCCTGACTTTTAAAATGAGTCAAATCAGTCCCCAACATTATAAAATGTGAGTCAAATTAGTCCCTTATTCCACTTTTATTTAACATTTTATCAATTAGATGATGATATGTAACATTAAGTTATATATTATCATACTATGTGTCATCTACAGTAGAATGAAGTTTAAAATAATTTATTTTGATATCTAAAATTGTACAAAATGAGTCAATTTAAAATGTATAATGAATATTTAAATGACTTATTTTGTATAATTTTAAACATAAAAATAAGTCATTTTAAAATATATTCTACTTTAGATAACATATGGTATGTCAAGGTATCACTTAATGTTATTAATCATCATTTAATTAATAGAAAATTAACTACAATTGGGTTAAAGGACTAAAATGATTCACATTTTGTAATGTTAGGGACTAATTTGACTCATTTTAAAAATCAGGGACTAAAATGACTCAATAATAAAAAATGGGGAACTAAAATAAACATTAACTCATCAATAAATTTTCTAGAGTGTGTTTGTGGCTTAGCATCTTTTGATATTCTTGATGGATTGGAAAGTTGTTAAGAGTGAGAGAGATGTATAACTAATCCACCTTTAATTAAAGGCAAAAGACAAAATTGCCACGTTATTTCTCTCTATATATTATTGCGTGGAAAAATCTATCCTTATGTCTTATATTTAATTCATTGTAGGGCCATGCAAGACTTGCTAGTTGCACTCCGAATAGAGAAGTCAAATCAATTTATCCACCCACAAACAGTTAAATCCATTTTTCCATAGTGAAAAATGTTAACTTCACTAAAACTAGTGGACACAACATAAAATTCATGTGTTAGTATACAATATTGGAGTGTTTAATTTGCATGTCCTAATAGAATAAATAGAATTTTATCAAAATAATAAATTATGGTGAGTAGTTATTATGGTAGGTAATTACTTTCTATAATTTGTCATTTTAATAAAATTCTATTAGCTAATATTATATAATTATTTTATATTATTAGTGTATAAAAATTAAATTTTATAAAAAAAAAATTTGAAAATATTGAGGCTTCTTATTAGCTACTCACGTCCTTATATTACATTTCTTTTTATGGTGCCTTCAATATTAAGGCAGTGTGCAGTATCAAATGAAAAATGAAAGAGATATGTAGAGTTTGATCATAGGATGAAGGAGTACTTCTTGCTTGGATATTACTGCTGGTTTATTGCTTCTCCTCTATTCCTATGGAAATTACTACTTATTTCAAAGATCTATTTGCCTCTTTGTTGGCTTGGGAGGTGTTGTTCATTGCAGTATGTTCTTGGAGGAGATATAGTTCAAGTTAAAAGCTATTTTTTGGGGTATCCTGTCTTTTGCTTATTCTTAGTTTCTGTTGTTGGTCATGTATTTGTTCTGATGTACTACTGCTCCCCCAATTGCAGGGTTTTGAGCCTTATCTGTTACTCTATAAAAAAAAAATGTAGAGTTTGATCATGAAAAATTTCTCTCTATTTTCATCTCTATATCAAGCATAAATTTAATTTATACACACTTTGTCAATGTAAAAGAAATTTACACAAATATTTAACCAAATTGTCATATCAGTAAAATAATTTGGCTCAACCATATATGTACTATCTTAAAAGTCTCACAATTAAAAAATATGTGATTGAATGAGAATCGTATCAAAATTTATCTCATACGAAAATATCCTAATAAATATATTGAAATGGAATTTTAAAATGCATAAAATCAAACATGACCAAATAATTTAATTGCAAAAGGACACATTCATTTTGCTAAAATTAATTGCTTTTCTTACTCCATTTTCATCAAAGACTACAATAATATATTAAAATTAATTTTGATACATTTTTAGTGTCTAAATGTTTCATATTGCCAATTAATAATAAGACATTACCATATATGTGACTGATAATCTAGTTATTGTAGAAATAAAACACTTTTAATAATATACTTTTGTATACTAATAACATCTTACAATTAAATCTTTATACATTTTACTTTCTAAAATACAAGATACACTCTTAAGTTAAATCCTTACATTGGATTCGAGTCCAATCTCTTGTTCTGTGATTTGTTCCCACTCCCAGTACGACCAAATTATGGTTCTTTTAAGGCACAGGAAGCGTGGCAAAAAGAAAAGCTGCTCCCTTTGCGTGGAAGTTCCGTTCAACTATTGGATTCCAATTTTATCCAAAACCCAACCGAAAAGAAAATATTAGTTTACGAGATATTTTATGATACACATATGATAGTTCAGAAAAACAAAAAATGGTAGGGCGGTTTAGTTTGAGCTTTTAATTTTTATTTTTAATTTTTTAATATGAATGAAAAATTAAAAATTTTAAAAATTAAGGGCCTATTTGGTTTGCTGTTTTTAATTTTTAATTTTCAGTATTCATTTTTTAATTTTTATAAAGGAAAAATTGAAAAAATCAAAAAATGAAAACTAGAAATAGCAAACCAAACAAGTCCAAAGGCTGTTTACTTTCAATTTTCAGTTTTCAAGAAATTGTGAAGAAAAAACTAAAAATTGGAATTTATAGTTTTCAGAATTTTCAGTATTTCCTTTACAATGTCTGGAAAACTAAAAATGAAAACTGAAAGCAAACCAATTTTCAGGAAATTGTGAAGGAAAAACTGAAAAAATTAAAAATTAGAATTTGTAGTTTTCAAAATTTTCAGTTTTTTCCTTATAAATTTTGAAAAATTAGAAAACTGAAAATGAAAATTGAAAATTAGAAACTAAAAACTGAAAGCAAATAGCCCCTAAGGACATGTTTAGTTTGCTGTTTCCAGTTTTTCTTTTACAAAAATTAAAAACTGAAAACTAGAAATTGAAAACTGGAAAATGCAAAGCAAACAGGCCTTAAGTTTTTTTAGTTTTTCCTTTACAATTTCCTGAAAACTGGAAAACTGAAAATTGAAAACAAACAGCCCCTAGTTTTCAAAATTTTCAGTTTTTCCTTCATAAATTCTGGAAAACTGGAAAAACGGAAAACTTAAACCTAATATGCCCCTAATTTTTCTAATTTTTCCACAGTTTCACCCCACCAAAAACATAATTTTAACACCCAAAAATAAGAATTTAATTGAAATATTTATTTTATCACTATTAAATATTATAGATAAATAGAAAAATAAGTATCTTAATTAAACACTTACTTTTTAGTATTAAAATAAGATTGTCATTCACCCCATACTATCCTACATCCTCATCTATTCCTTGAAAATAAAACTTTTCCAACTTTGATTATATGAATAGATTGAGAGAAGAAAAATCCCCTAAAATTTGATGATGTAGAGATACAAAGTGAATACTCTAGAAAAAGAAGGGAATTAAGACTCTTAAATATGAGGTCCTCGGCAGAATTTTATGTGCATGATAAAAAGGAAATAGATTCAATGAGATTCCTGTTTAGGCCATAGATCATATCCCGAGAGATTAATCTCTTACATGTTGAATGAGTAATTAATCTAAAAAATAATATATATAATATTTTAATATATCTTTTTGCTATTTATTATTATTAAAATGTATGTAAAGTTAATTTTACTAAAGCTAAAATTTTCATCATTTTTATGTAAATTTTTTTAATACATTTATCTAATTAAAATCTCTGCCATATATAACTTTTGAAATACTAGAGTGAGAATCAATCGTATTCTATTACATGACAAAATTACCCATACATCAAAATGAATTTTTATATTCTAATATGTTAGAACTTTGCTTTTAACATAAATAGATTAAAATGTATTAGTTAAGTGTTCTCATTTTTATCAAACGATGCAACCCAATTGGCTAGTTCTGTATAATTAACCCTATCATTGAATGACACGAACAAAATTTAGTTTGTTGATAATAATCAGTTAAGTGTTCTCATATTCATCAAAAGAAGCGACCCAATTGGCTAGCTCTGCATAGTTATCACTTTGCTATTTCATGTAGTGGTCACCGAAATCTATAAGGAGTATCAAATCCACAAGGAATACAAGATAAATCATGAATGAGAATGATGAGAAAGTCTTTCTGTTGTATTATTACGGAAGAGAATCAGTTGAAGAGAGAATTTAGACATAATCATTAAAATCCACTAGAAAACACAAGTCCCATTAACTTTTTTCTCATCCCTGATCCATCCTATACATGCCAGGTATCTAGATCCCCAACGTGAATCAAGATAAGAAAAGTCTGTAATAATCTTCCCTTTTTCATAGCACGCGTATAGCCACCAAGTTCCCACTTCGTATTGTGGGTTAGAACTTCATACGTTACAAATAGGATTAGGATGTGACTTTTGTGTAGCATATTTTTTACTTGTATTGTTTTGCATGATGTACTTCAATAAGTTCAGTCCAATCCCTCGCTTGGGGCATCATCCCTTAACCGAAAGTACACCACTAAAAGCTGAACCCACCCCATCCATGAAAAATGCATATATACTTTTTCTTTTTTTAAGAAAATATTTTTTTAATAAACCTACAATTTGATACTTTATGAAAATAATGAGACAAAGTAATTCTTAAAAAAAAATATTTCTTAATCCTTCATGATTAAAAATATAGAATAAATTTATCTATTCTTAATATATTGATAGACTTATTTATCATATTTATATTATTATTAAGGACCAATTTAATACATTTTAATAAATCATTAGGAATCTTTTTGTCATATTTAACTATGAAGGACAAAAAAAAGTATTTATTTTATTGAGAAACTAATTTATTCAATATTATTTTTATGAAAGAACAAATTGGGGATTTATTATTAATTATTATTTTTTAATGGAGTTATCATCCAAATGAGGATTAGGCGGTTCCAACTTACATCAATTCGACAAAAGTCACAAAATCATCCCGCTTAAAACTTCAAATAAACATGTCCCACGTAAATCATAATATAGGTTTTGGTCAAATCCGGCCTAGAAATATCTTAATTGGGTTTCAAAATAACTTATGATACACTGATTTTTTTTTTCTAATATTGAATGATATTACACATGAATTTAATAATTTGTGAAAAGATATAACTATACTTTGACACTCTAGTATTCTGTGGAATGTGACATTGATCGCTTGTGTAAACATGAAATTTAATATTACCTTTATTCTCAAATAATTGCCTAATTTAAATATGTACATGAATTAAAGAAATGATTGAAAAAGTATCAATATTATTATAATTTAGATCTATTCTATAAAATGATCCTTACTAATTAATTATTTTCATTTACTCTCTCTCCTCTACTAACTAGGCTTCCTAAATGGACAATTACCCGTGAAAAAATGAAATTAAAAAATGGATAGTTATCTGAGAATCACAGGATATCAATGTCTGAATTGTGAGCTTTAGAAAATTCCCAAGAAGAATACAAAACAACATAATTTTACAGTTCGAATCAATTGTTTTAGGTCAAGTATTAACACACATTTTATGTCTAGGAGGAGATATATATTAAAATTGAGAATAGTTTAAGGTTTAAATATTCAATCCTAAAAGTTAATTTATGGGGAAAAAAAGTTTGTCCAAGTCATTATAAGAACTACATATTTTAAACATATACTTAATTAATTTTTTAAAAGGTGATATACTTAATCAATTGTTAGACTTAACATGAAGCTGATAGTTAATATATAAACTTGAAGTGTTATACATTGAACTTAATCGAAAATAGGTCATACATTGAAAAAAATTCACAAATATCAAATGATAATGATGATGTACAACATAAAAAAGAAATGATAATGCTGATGTTAAAGATTTATCAAGTCACTTATCTCCGTAAATGAAATAACATAAGTTAAAAACAACAAAATCTAAATTCTCGCAAAAAAATAAAAATAAAATTCTAGCACTAACATATCTGAATGTTAGAAAGTTAGTAGATTGGTAGCAGTGAAGTTTCGGAGCATTATTTTGAATACAGGTGTAGGGTAATCTTTTAAGTGTAATATTGAAATTTATAAAATTTATGTGGAATATGATATTTGTTAATACAAATTGTTACGTAGCGATTTGTATGATAAAATAATATTTTATTTTTACTTTTTGGCATTTTAGATACACACAAATTGCTATGTAGTGATTTGTGTTGATAATCTGTTAAAAAAGTAATTTTGTTTGAATTATTAAATCCTGCATAGACTCATCAATTCAAGTTAGTGTTGGTCTATCTCTCACAAGTCATTAACAAGCGATTTACACGTAAATAACAACATCGTAGTCCAAATCTCCCCACAACCCCATATTACACTAATACACAGAAAGAAACCTCGTTGTAAAAAAAATTCCCCTGAAGTTTCTAGCTCAAGCGCCTCTAATTATATATAAAAGGAAAACAACTATAAGGGACTAGAAAAGGAGTGCAATGAAAAGGTTAGCACTTTGACTCTTTGGTCTTGTGATTTGATGTGGCCATAAAACTGGCAAGGGAGGAAACAAACAATGGGAAAAGTTGGAAAAGATAAGGGGGCAAGAGGGTGGGACTGGAGAACATGAGTGACAAGCAAATGAAGCAATTGAGTGTGATTTGATATGGTTTGCCTGCGCGCGTGCATAACATGTAACATATAGCCTCACAGTAATATATACAATATAGCCACACTATGTGGGGTTAGGTTCTTAGAATGACAAAAATATTTACGGGAACACCTGAAGCTCTCTTGAGACCTCTATGAATTAGGATTGATTGGTCACATTTCTGATAAAGAGGATTCGAAGGCCAATACGGGTTGGCACAACCTGAAATGAAGCCAACTTGTTTTTACAAGGAGGTGAGTTTGAATCTTGCTGTCAGTGTGAGAATTTTTTTGATAGGCGATCCCTTAAGTTTTTTACAAGTGCTCTCTAAACGCAGGACTGTACGCTGACCTTGGTGGGATGATGAATGCCAAACCCACCCAAATCGGAAAATTGGTATGCTTCACCCAAGAATATATAACAGAGTAATATTATGGGAATAATAAAATTATACAACAAATACATATCATATACCTTATTATCATTAGATGTAATGAGTGTGTATGATATGTGCAATATTATTATTCCGATAAGATTTCTCTATACAATATAGCCACATATTTTTCTGTTTTAAAGGTAGGTGCAATGTCTTTGTCTACAATCCACAGCCGGTGCACTGCCGTGCAAAACAGGTTGAAGATTAAAGATTATAGGCCCAAAAATTTGACTCCTTGCAAATATATGAGATGTGTGGAGGCCCAGATTGCAGCAAAATCATCCTGGACCAATTCCATATCAAATGCTGTCAAAAAAATAAATAAATCAATAAATAAAATGCATATCAAGTGCATGTTTTAACTTTGAAATCGGATCCAAAGAAAACTAGTAAAGTCGTTCAAGAGCAATAGAGGGAACAATATATGGTTGCTTTGATCCAAAAATTATTATCAAGTGCAGGATAAGAAGTTTGTGCCAAAGAGTTGAAAAAGATGAAAAATGAAAATTCTTGGTGGTGTTGAGGGTATTGCAAACAAACTCACTGCCTCGATCAATGTTGTTGTAAGGGTTCCTAAAGGTTTAACTTTAGCAGTAACATTAAGCCTTGCTTTTGCCACCAAAGAGAGGATGAATAATTAGGCTGTTGCCCATCATTCCATTAACCTTCTTGCAATGAGATAGAATCTGCTACTACTAACTATGACTTTTGTAAAAGCTTGTTTGTGGGAAGATTGAAACAAAGAGCTCCAAGATCTCTTCTGTTCTTCTTGATTATGGTGCAACAATCCTAACTTCAGTCAATATTTAACAACACCTGATAAGTTGTCAAAAACAAAGATAAGAAGATCTGGGAACCCCAGATGACGCTGCACTATTGGAATTTGGGGTGTCACATGTGGTGATTTCCTCAAGGGATTAGAAGCAACAAAACTTGTGAAAGTTGAACCATTTGATTGTACAAAGAAGCTAAAGGGGTTGGTTCTACGGGTGGCCTAAGAGCAGGCTACAAAAATGCTGAGGAAATTCTAGCTACATGTGACAAAGTTATAGATTCAAATGGTGAGGTAGTTTCCCTTGATGATTGATAAGGACAAAATCAATCACTTCATAGGATATGCATGAAACCTTTCCTAGTGAAGAAGCCATTGAAATCCTTTGGCTAGCTTAGGATATTGGACCTGAGTACTCAGCTGAAACTCCTATTTCTAACAATAAGGATTACATATGTATAGGAATCATGGCTGTTACAGATACAGTTTTCTGTGGTGTCCAAAGAGTCAATTGCCATATGTTCTCAAACTACTCTTAAATCTTGCTTCTAGTATATGATAAACCAAATAAATTTAAAATAAAACTAACATTTTAAACAAACTCTAATCCAAAATATAAAATAGATTAAGTTTTGCAAGCAAATCAAAGCTGTCAAATCAGAGTAACTGCTAACTGCCCATAAGTCACAACAATAAACACTTGAAAAGGTTTAACAAGTTAACAACACATATAGAAGAAAATAATACCGCATGACTAGAGCAATGCATGGACATCAAAATCTTTGTTGCCCTCATCTTCTGTGTCACCTTCATCATCCATTGCAATACTTGCATCATCTTCATCAGTAATATCAAGCCGAATATTAAAATTGCCATCATCATAAGGACTCTCCAGGTCATCTGAAGAACTAACTTCATCTCCATGTATATCATCATTAAACTCTAACTCTTCATTATTAGATGAACTTCCATCACTCCCTGCAATCCATTCATCATCAGAAGCAATATCTTCTATGCTATACTCAAAAGCTTTTCGATCTCCCCTCCCAATAGACCAATTTTGAATTTGACATTGCAAACACTGCATCATTCACTGTTTGTTGTTTCAAACGATTTCTTCTCTTTGTGTGAACCTAAAACAAGAAGGAAAAAAAAAAAAGAGTAAGTACATCGCAAAATTATTAATTTCAAAAGTAAAATGGTAATTTATGTTTCACATATTGAAAATTTCATCGTTTCAAAGGCATTTCAGTTACTCTCACACCCAGAAGCTTGAAGTACTGCACGTCAAGCTCAGTATCCGCATAGCAAAATTTTGAAGCTCTAGATGTTTAATACCACAATAGTGCCACCAATCTGCTTTTTTTTTTTACTTGTAAGAGCATACTTGACTACTTCGCTACCAAAAAAGTTCCTTGCATGCTTGAAATCTTCAAGCTGTAGATCAATCTTAGATGCTACATCTTTATTTGGCACTATCCTTTGTAAACACAAATATAGTCCACATTTAACTTCAATGTCATCTTTGAAATCATGACTATAGTGAAATTGAGGGTTAAGATAGTAAGCTGCAGATTTCAAATGCCTAGGAAACTGCTTTCCCCATTTTTCATCAATGATGTCCCATAGAGGCATATAACCAAAAATGAAAAAGACAGATGAACAAAAATTAGTTCCAAACAAGGACTATGATAGTGCAAAATAAATCAAAATTGATAGCGAATTAGAGAACATTAAAAATTCACCTTTCCTTCACACAATTGAAGGCATTTCTTAACTTATTTTTTACTTGATTCATCTCCTTATAAATGAACCCCATTGTTGGTTTCTCATCCAAATACACCAACCGAAGCACGTGAGTCAAACGATTAGCACCTTTCAAGCAAACCACGATGTCTTTCCAAAACTTGCTTTCTATAACCAAATTTTCAACATCTTTCCCACTACTTGTCTTTGAAAGCCAACTGGTTTTCCATTCTCTAGAAGTGAACATACTCATCAATGCTTCCTTGTTTCTATTTAGGCAATCCAAAGTCAGATAAGATGTGGCACATTTAGTCACAGCTGGTCTAATCAAATCTCCCTCAGTAAAGACATGCAACAAATTAATGAGAAAATCCCATGAATATATATAACTAGTAATTCTCCTTCCATTTGTTATACTCTCCTTATGGAGCTGCAACTTTTTCTCAAATTCCTCCAATATCAAATCAATGCAACGAACAGCACAAGGGGTCCAAAAAACTCTCTTTCTTTTCTCCATTAACATTTTCCCCGCAACCCTATAGTTCTCTTCATTCTTAGTAACAACTTGAACACCATTTCCATGACCAACCTCATTCACAACCTCATCAATCATCCTAAAGATGCTATCAACAGATTTGCATATATCAGAAGCATCAACCGATTTGGGAAAACCTGTACCTCTAAGGCTGTTCACAAAGAAGTTGCATATACTCATCCCTCTCCCATTGTTCCAGCTATCCATCAAAATGCTGCAACCTGATCTCTTCCAATGAATCTTATGCAGCTCAATTGATTCCTTAATCAAGGCCACTTGTTGCTTCAAAACCTTCCCTTTAATACCATCAACATAGTGTCGCTTGTAACCAAAGAGTGCTATAATTTAACACATTTTGTGAAACTCATCACTTTTTATAGCATTCAGGGTATGGCATTGTTGATTGAAAACCTGCCAATTCTTTTGTTTATTTCCTTCCTATAAAGCTCTTCCATGGATTGTTGAAAGCACCAGTTATCTCTTCTCTGGACAATGATCCCAGTGTTCTCTAATTCCTTCCCCTTCCTCTTCCTATTCCCACTTCCACCACCAAAAAATGCCATTCTTTTTTAGGGTTTAGGGTAAAATGGTTTGATTTTTCTTGGAACATCCCAGCACCAATTCCAGAAAAGGGGTTATTAGGCTTTAAGAGAGACACACAAAAGTATGAAAAAGCTAGGATTTTTAGCCAATCAATTATTAGTGCAAGAACTGAAATTGATAGCAGTTATGTTCCATGCGAAAGCATCTCTGATATCTGTGCAATACAAATGGGATTTCCCTCCATAACTACCTTTACTTTGAAATGTCTCCCACTATATTGAATTAGGTTTTCAAATCCTATAAAATATTTTCAAAGTTACAGAAAAAGAAAATTCCAATAATCCACATTACTCCACTTTAAAATTACCCAATAACTATCACAAACTACTACTATATTTTTTTATCTCGCTTGATTTCATTTTACTTTTTTTGAAAAAATAAACAATTAAGCAATAATACATTTTAAAATATATGCAAAAATAAAAACTCTACTTACTCATCAAAAGGATATGTCAAAGAAGAGATTAAAATTTAATTTGATTTGAAATAATTCATATTTATTTAAACTTTACAATTGAAATTATTAAATCGAATATAAACTATGATAAAAAGAATTGAATAGGAATCAAATTCGTCTAGAAATCAATTTGTTTTAAAATATATTAGATTGGTTTGGAATGATTACAAGATACGATTTAATTGATTTGGTTTGAAACTTAAAATCAAATCAATTCTAATTAAAAATTATTAAATTTGATAGAACTTTAAAAGGAAAGTAAGTGAACCCCATAAATTTAAAAATTAAATCATTTATGATGTTTTCAAAGGTGTAGATACAAAATTTGATAAATCATTTATATTTTTCAATCAAATCATGGAAGGCAGTGCCATAAGAACTGGCGAAGCTAAAAATGGGAAGCCTTCAAAGTGATTAGGAGTCAAGGGGATTGGACAGGACATGAGAGAAGCATAAATGAAGTATTTTCAGTGTGATTTCATATGGGGCTGCCTGCAAGCGTGCGTAGCACGTAACAGAGCTTCACAGTAACATATTGTACAAGAGAAATGCTAACGAACAGGACTTGGATAAAAGTTTTTCTAAGTAAATTATCATTGTTTTTTTACTTGAAATTAGTATTAGTGTTTTATTTTAGTCATTCAAGTTAAAAAAATTATTCCAATTAGTTCTTACAATAATGTGGGTAAGAACCATTTTTTTTGTTCATTAAGAACAAATTTAAATTACTAAAAAGACTAATTTAAGTATTTTCAATCTCTAAACTAAATTTAAAATTTTTAAATTTCAAATATTAAAATATATATATATATATATATATATATATATATATATATAATTTTAAAGATCAAATTAAGTCTTTACTTTTCTTATTGTAAAATGAAATTTATTCAACAAATATTGTTGGGTGTAAGTATAAATTTTACCCAGCATTTCTCTACATTTAAATGAAAGTTGAAGTGTTTCATAATAAAATAAGTATATCTTAAAGAAAATTAATGAGACATGCTTCTATTATTAATGTGTATAAATAGAAAATGTTAAACTTGTGTGTGTTTGTTTTTTGTTGGAATTTGATTTTCAATTTTATATATGCCTCCCAATATTTTAATTTAAAAAAAAAAAAGAAATTTCTCTCGTGATTCAAACCCTAGAGTACAAAAGCACAAAAGTCGAAAATGCAGCCTTGAGCAGACCAAACTGGCAGGTCCCTATTCTTTGCAAGGTCTGCTAAACGATCAGCAACAGAGTTGCACTCCCTAGCTACAAAACTTGACTTAAAATAGCTAAACCAAGACGCTGTAACATAAGCATCGTTAAGGAATACACCATTATAAGAAAGATCATCAGAACTAGATTTGACATTGCGGTAGAGATCCTAATAATTGGGGCTGTACCTTTTACTGTATGGTTTTATGATGGTCTTTCGCCTCTCCACTCCCAGAATTAATGCCTTCCATGAAAAAATAAAGAGTTAATGCTCACTTTAATTCCTCACATTTCATGCATGAGTCAATTTAGTCCCTGACTTTTAAAATGAGTCAATTTGGTCCCTCACATTTGTAATTGTGAATCACTTTAGTCCCTCTGTCATGTGGGATCACTTTTAAAAGATGTTGACGGAATGATGAAAATGACTCACAATTGCAAATGTGAGGGACCAAATTGACTCATTTTAAAAGTCAGGGACTAAATTGACTCACACATAAAATGTGAGGGACTAAATTGATCATTAACTCAAAAATAAATGAACAAAAAAAAACTAGATTTGAAATTGTTGCTTTAAGCCCAGCCCCCAAGCAAAAAGCATTCCTTCTTTAACAAGGCTCCCTGGCTTGTATGTAAAGCTGCATCTGTGTTTGCTTTAGCCTGAACATGCATTTTGCTTGATTAATAATATCTTGGGAGATAAATTAGTCTGTTTATAATTTGACAGTCACAAATTAAATTTTCACAATTCAAACAAGAGAATAACCTAATATGAATATGTTTACATACGAAGAGATCAATTTATCCTCTTATTTAAAATGTGAGGAATCAAATCCTAGGTAATTTGGTGAGAGAGGAGGTGACCAGCACTGTAATGTACCTTCAAATCGACTAGCTTCTTTGGTAAGCATGAGGTGGATTAAAATAAAGATAACAATCAAATAAAGCTAATAATCTCTCAACCTATACTACTCATGTGGTTCAAACTCAAGAATGTCAATAATGATAGGTTGATAATAAATATGACAATATTTTTACTTATTATTTTATCATTATTAGATGTGAAGATAATCTATACCCGCCCATCATATTTAATGATGACAAAGTAAAGAGTGTAGAAATATTATTATATTTTGTTGTTAATCTATCATTGTTCTAAGAGTTATACCCTTTACCAAAAGTGCAATTTTGTTTCTCTAAAGTTTCATAGAACCATATGAAGTTAAGTTACATCTATTATAGACATTATGGACCAGAATATTAAGCCCATTGAATTTTAAGAAAGCTGCTGAACAAATAAAACCAACCGTCTTGACTTGCAAACTAGTTGAGTAATACAAATAGGATTCTCGTTTTGCCATGCTTAATACCTAAATTTATATACCCTGTATTTATTGTTACTTTAAAGTCCAATTTGGCGTGTGAAATTATAGAATTGGGCTTCGGATTGGAATTGGCATCCCAATTTTTTTATGTTTGGAGTGACACATTATATTGGAATCATAGTTTCAAAATTCAATTGCATTAAATTAAAAAATATTTAAAATGAATCATTCTTAACTCCTAATTTATACCTTACAAATTATCAATTCAAAAACATATTAAATAGTGCTCTCCTCATTGTAGTCTATAAATTTTGTATTCTTTTTTTAATTCATTTTCCAATCATCATATAACAATTCTTTATTAATCTCAAACATAAAATTTAAGATTCTAATTCAATTCAAATTCTTTTAGAATTATAATTGAAATTAAAATTTCACATTACAATTCCAATTTAAATATTCAAACAGACCTTAAGATTTTTCTAACCAGGAAACTAGATAAAGAAACCATAAAAAGCAAGTTTAACAAATTTTTTGTGGGTCCCATGTAATAAAAACATACCATCTTAAAAGGCCTGTTTTGTTTTGTTTGAGTTTTCATTCTTAGGAAATACTGAAAACTAGAAATGAAAACTGAAAATTGAAAATTATAGAGTCTATTTAATTTGAGTTTTTAATCTTTAGTTTTTATTTTGAGTTTTTCAATTTTTTTGAAAGAAATACTAAAAAATTTTAAAACTACAAAATCTAATTTTCAAGGTAAGTTCTTGCATGGAGATGGTTGAGTTTGTGACCCCATGGCCATTAAATTTGAGCCATATAAAAATTGATCCGATGTTTAACATTGAAAGTATTTTATGATTTGTAAAATGCTGTATATTTCCCAATATTTTTTGAATATTTAGAATATGAAAATTTAACTTAAATCCACAGCTTTCATTTCTTGGATTAGGTGCTATAAAGATATTTAATCATTTTTATGAAAATTATTATTCCTTTTTACTGAAGTTATTCAAATCTGTTTACAAGATTAATAGTGATGATTAAATTATTGATTAATTATGGTATCCTATTGGATGGAGGCTTGGAGCTTCGTCTTCTCCCATCAAGGTGGGATTTTTGGGACTCGTTCAGCAACAGTTGCTCCCACTATTGCCGAGGTCAGCGACGGAGGAGTGGGAGGCGGCGACAACCACAATGAGGTCAAAGGTGGTGGTCATGGTCCATCACTGAGTTCTTCATTGGGGAAAACAGAGAAAGAAAGATTAAGTAAGAGAAAACAATGAAAGTCCATTTTATATGCGCTAAAGGGAAAACAACATGGCGAGTTGTTTCTCGACCAACAAACAAGTACAACAAAAACAAAAGCCAATCAAAATTCAAAATAGCTGAAGAGTGAAGACAAACCCGACCAGAACAGTCAATGTGAACAACAAATAACAGAAATAAAGATGTACTTAATAAAACCCCAAAAATTGTTCTATGCCCATGGTATTGACTCTTACTTCCCTTGCTCTGATGAGAAAAACAAGAGGTTGAAACCCCAAGAAGTGACGAGACCTGTCCACCATCGCAGGCGAGCTCAATGACACCCCTGGAGAACATTCTGACCAACGATGGTAGAGCTGTCACAGTCGCCGTCACGCCCCTGCTACCATGATCACCACCTTCGATCCCGTTGTGCTTGTAGCTGCCTTGCGCTCCTCCTCCGTGGCCTACCTTGACGATGGCGGCGGCTGTTCTCGCTCCATGAACAAGTCCAAGTCCAAATCCAAATCCCACCCTGATGTGATGAAGACGAAGCACCAACGGGATGAAGGGATGTCAATCACATTATTAACCTTGTTAAACAGTGTTAAGTAACTTCAGTTAAAATGTTTAATAGCTTCACTAAAATTCGTTTACATTTTTTTTTTCGTATTTGTACAAATACCCCATTTTAAGAGTTTATTTACGGTCACAATTGGTTCCAAACCTATCCAAGACCAAAAAAGAATTCACCGATTTTAGATTTTCAATTTTTATTTATAATTTATAATTTTTTTTTCATAAAAATTTTAAAACTGAAAAATTGAAAATTGGATACTTAAATTAAATAGTTAGTTTTCAAAATTTTTAATATTCCTTTCATAAAATTTAAAAAACTAAATAGAAAATTTAAACCAAACATACTCTTATTTTTTCAATGCAAAACTTTCATTCTCTAAATCCTTAACCAATATCCTTAGAAAATCCTTTACTTTAAAGAGAAATTATGCTTGTACGTTCTGTGCATCGTGAGCATGACACACAGGTTTTAAATCATTAAATAGAAAAACAAGCATTTTAAAGATATTTTAAGACATGAATATCTTTAAACGATGAATTTGCCAATAAATTAGATGTTGAAGTTAAGTATGAGAGGTGAAGTCTCATATTAGTTAATAATGAATTAAGTGAGTATGATATAATTTAGATGGAGTCATAACTCATTGCATTAAAGTTTTGGGTCAAGATGTGGTATCCGATCCGGTGTTATAATGCTCTCTCTTAACCTATTGGTTGTACATCCCCTGTTGGGCTTTCCCACCCTAACATTAGATGTGTTGGTTCTTATAACATGGCTCTACTTTAAAATCAATTCCAAGCAAACTTTAATTTTCATCCTTTTTTCTACATTTATCATATATTATTTCTCTCTTCTGTTCTCATTACACTTTGTCCACTATACAATTTTGTGCATGTTTTGTCAACAGACAAATGGACTTCCACTTATTTCCCATAGAAATGATGAGCTAAATTTTATTTGTTAATGTACTAAGAACTCATTTTTATATCCTGAATTCTTGTATTCTATCTACAATTGTTCTAATATAAATTCAATTACATAAAAAATTATTATAATTTAAAAATTTTCTTTTAAATGTTTACCATTTATATTTTTATACAAAATAACAACAAAATGGTTTGTGACTTTAAATCCATGAATATTTATCAAATTATATTTAAGAAGCATTATACATCATACACCATTTTTTAAAACAAATGCGCCACAATAGTTTAAAAATTTTCACATACATTATCTAGCAATTCTACATACTTGTCCCATAACCATAGCTAAACTCAATATTAGAGTATTAAATTATTCACACACCTCTATCCATTAGTTTAAACTTTTTAAGAGATTTCAAGACACCCAATACATTACTAACACATGTTGGTTTCCTATTTAGCAAGAATATATCACCAATTCAGCACTTACTGCTACCAGTGTTGATCCAAGGCCTATAGCTATGGGCCTCAAATAGTCAAATGTAAAGACTTTATCTACATACCTAAAAAATTTGACTCCTTCCTATCTATGATATGTGTATTGGTACAGATTGCAGAAAAATTAGCATGGACCTATTCAAAATAGTGAGTGCATGTTTTCAAATCATTTGCCCAAAAAACTTTGAAATCTTACACTTGAAAACACAAGCATTATTTTAATAAATCAATTCGACACCAATAGACAGAACGATGGTTGCTTTGATCCTAATATTATGTTATCAATGGAGCACAACACTCAAATGCTTATGGTAAGTTCTGTGGTGGTTCTTTTTAGTACTCGGACCTTAAGGTTCTTGTTCATATAGATTAAGCAAATTGCAATAGTAGATATTATTGTAGCAATCACATATAAAATGCTTTTCTTCTTGGCTAGAATTGTAACTAAGGACTTGTCAAAAGTCACAGGAACATCAGCAAGATAAAAACTGTTGAGTTGTTTTTTCCCTTAGCCTGTGAGGAAAGCAACATGGAAAGAAAGTGGGAGGAATGAAGGGTTGGCAATGGATCATATTGTTTTGTATATGAGTTTCTGTTATATTGATAGTAAAACTAATGTAGTACTAACAGTTGTTATTTTTATTTTCGTGAAATGATCATCAAACAGCTATCACAAAAATAGATAAATAAATAAAAATGATCAAACAGTGAGAAACTAAGTTGTGAAGTTTAATCTTCAGTCAAAGGAGGGTTGTGCACGGAAGGCTATCATAATTCACCGACAGACAGCTTAACCCGTGTTGATAAAAGTGATTTGATAATTTAAACGATGTTCAAAACATTATAGAATTCTGTAATCCCGCTGCCTCATTCATGGCAGGATAATTTTGCAGTGTTGGTTTTCACATACTGGCCTTTAATTTTATCTATGTTATGAACATCAAACAATATACATATCAAAAGTACGGACATTGGTATGAGTATCCGGGACGACATAAGTACAATATGGGGACACGATATAAATCAAATTAAAAACATGTAAAATATAACTAGGAGTATCTAAAAGTATCAATAAAGTATTTGATACGATATATATCTGGTATAGATACGTTGACTATTCTAAAGTATCCGCGCATTAGACTTTTACAAAACAAGAAATTATTCTCTCATCCAAGACTAAATTTGTCAAGGGAGTACACTGTTGTACCAGTGGAAGCTGAAGTTGCAGGTTTAGAAATTCTGCCAAGTGCCAATGAGTTTGGATCAACTTTTGAAGGTTGTCATTGGAAGAAGTTGAAAAATCTTGGTGGGGTTTAGGGTATTGCAAACAATCTCACTACCTCAATCAATGATGGGATATGCTATCTGAGCAATTACTGAATCAGTGAAAAAGAAACTAATGAAATTAAAAGATATATCCCATCTTAATGTAGGAATCAGCTTCCTGCTTTTGGATTTTGTCTGTGGTTTCTTGGTGTTGATAAATGAACCATGTTTGACAGGAGAGATGAAACCGATGAATGTCGACGCACGTAATTTCTATGTTCTATCTGAAATCAATAAGGCTCTTGCCCATCATTGCATTCAGTTGCTGGCAAGAAGATGTAATCAGACACTACTAACTACATGACTATTGTGAAAGCTTGGATTGGTGGGAAGATTAAGGAAGCATAGAGTTCTTATATCTCTTTTGCTCTTCATGATTATGCCACAGAATTCTACTTCAATAAGTACTTAACAACACCTGAGAAGTTGTCCGAAATAAAGATAAGAAGATTGATATTCTAGGAACACCAGCTGACACTGCACTTGTCACATGTGGTGATTTTCTCTAGGTATGAGAATAATCAAAACTTGTGAAAGTTGAACCATTTGATTCCACAAAGAAGCTCATGAAGGGTAGTTCTACTGATGGACTAAGAGAAGGCTGCAAAAGGTGCTTCATAGATAATTCTAGCTACATGTGACAAAGTTGTAGATTCAAATGGTGAGGTATTTCCCCTTGACGACTGATGTAAACAAAATCATTCACCTAAAAGGATACACGGATATTTTATATGAACACTAAGCTCAAAGTCCTTTTTCTACCTGGGGGTTACAAGTGTATAGGAATTCTGGGTGTTAAACATACAGTTTGCTCTGGTGTCCAAGAGTCAGGTGCCATAGGTTCTAAAACTGCTTTCAAATTCTACTTCACACACACACATATATAAAATAAACCAAATAAATTTAAAACCAAAACAAACATTTAAATAAACTGCAATCCATAATGCAAAATAGATAAAGTTTTGCAAGCAAACCAAAGCGGTCTAATCAGAGTGACTACCAGCAAGTCACAACAATAAACACTTTAAAAAAGGTTCGTTAAACACATGAAAGAAAGTAATACTACTGCATGACTAGAGCGATGCTTTGACCTCAAGATCACCGGGACTCTCATCTTCCATGACACCTCCATCATTTTCCATGACATCTTCTGTTGCAATACATGCACTATCTTCATCAGTAAAATCAAGCTCAGCATCCTCAGAAGAAATCTCCAAATCATCTGAAGAATCAACTTGATCTCCATGTATGTCATCTTCATTGGGAACAGTCAAGTTTAAGTCATCAAACTCCAATTCTTCATTATTAGATGAACTTCCATTATTCTCTACAATCCATTCATCATCAGAAGCAATATCATCCATGGTATTGTTGAAAGCTTTTTCAGCTAGATTCCAATTGGTCAACTTTGAATTAGATGCCACGAACATTACATCATCCATTGCTTGTTGTTTCAGATGATTCCTTCTCTTTGAATGATCCTAAACAAATTAAATAAGAATAATAAAATTAAATAATACATGGTCAGATTGTTAATTTGCAAAGTGAAATACTAATTATGTTATTTTTCATATATATTAAAAATCTTACCCTTTCAAAGGCATTCCAATTACTCTCACACCCAGAGGCACTGCAAGTTAGGGACAGTATCCGTACAGCAAAATCTTGAAGCTCTGGATGTTCAAAACCATAAGAGTCCCACCAGTCTGCTGGTTGTTTGGTTTTAATAGCAAACTTGGCTACGTCACTGCCAAAAAACTTTCTTGCATTCTTGAATTCCTCAAGCTGTAGATCAATCTTAGATGCTTCATCTTTATTTGGCACCATCCTTTGTAAACACCAATATAGCCCACATTTAACTTCAATATCATCTTTGAAATCAGCACCATAGTGAAATTGAGGGTTAAGGTAGTAAGCTGCAGCTTTCAAATGCCTATGAAATTGCATTTCCCATTTTTCATCAATGATGTCCAATAGACGCATATATCTGAGGAATAAAAAGGTATATGAATCCAAATTAGTTTCAAACAAATTAAGACTATGAGAACATAAATAAATTAAAATTCATAGTGAATTAGAGAACATTGAAAGCTCACCTGTTCTTGCTAGATTTGAAGGCACTTTGTATCTTGTTCTTTGCTCGATTCATTTCATTATAAATGAACCCCATGGCTGGTTTCTCATCTGAATTGACCAACCGAAGCACTTTAATCAAAGGATTAGCACCTTTCAAGCAAACCACAATGTTTTGCCAAAACTTCCTATCCATAACTATACTTTCAACCTCTTTCCCACTTGTTATCGCTGAAAGCCGACTCGATTTCCATTGGTCGGATGTAAACATTCTCATCAATGCTTTCTTTTGTCTACTGAGACAATCTAAAGTTTGATAAGATGTCGCACCTTTTGTCACAGCTGGTTTAATCAAATCATTTCCCTTGGTGAAGTAATGCAACAAAGGAATTAGAGGAGCCCTTGAATATATATAAGTTGTAATTCTCCTTGCATTTGCAATGGTCTCCTTATGCACCTTCAACTTTTTCTCAAACTCCTCCAATATCAAATCAATGCAATGAATAGCACAAGGGGTCCAAAAAATTCTCTTCCTTTTCTCCATCAACAATTTTCCAGCAGCCTTAAAGTTTTCCTCATTCTTAGTTACTACTTGAACAACATTTTCATAACCAACCTCATCGACAACTGCATCAATCATCTTAAAGATGCTATCAACAGAATTGCAAATATCAGAAGCATCAACAGTTTTGAGAAAGACAGTACCTTTAGGGCTGTTCACATAGAAGTTGCAAATAATCATCCCTCTCCCGTTGTTCCAGCTATCCATCAAGATGCTGCACCCTGACCTCTTCCATTTTATTTTGTGATCATCAATTGAGTCATTGATCTTGGCCACTTGTTGTTTCAAAAACTTCTCTTTGATCTCATCAACAGATGGCACCCTGTAACCAATGCCATAAAGTGAAATCATCTCAATCATCTTATGAAACTCATCACTCTTCACAACACTCAAGGGTATGGCATTGATGACAATAAACCTAGCAATTTGTAGGTTTATTTGATCCCTAATAATCTCATCCATGGTGGGTTGAATAATGCCCATATTGCCCCTTCTCTTCAACATGATCTCGATGTCCTCCAGTTCTTTCCCCTTCCTCTTACCATACCCACCCCCATTCTCATTCCCACCAACAAAAGCCATTTTTCAGTGGAAAAAAAAGGTTTGAGCTTTTCGGTGTTTGTGAACTCACAATTGCAGAAACAGATGCCAATGCACCAATTTCAGAAAAAAGGGTTTCAATTTATAAGGTTTTAAGAGATACACACAATAGGAAAAAAATCTAGGGTTTTTGTTTTGAAGGATTGAAAAATTTAGGGTTAAGTTTCAAGTGAGTAATCTCAGGAATTGGGCAATGGAAATGTGCCGTTAATGAAATTGATTGGTTTATCCGAATCGTTTTGAGGAACGTACGATTCAATCGCTCCTACGATTCCAATTTGCAATTTTGACAACAATTGTAGGGCAATGTTGGAAGTGGAATTTTTTTTTTTTTTCACAGCTACTGATGATGTTGCAAATGATGTTCATGAACATGAACATCATTTTGATCTTGAAATGATGAGCGTTGCTGGAAAAACTGAGGTTCCCATAAAAGTTTGAATTTTTTTTGTTTATTCTTCATGACGGTGGTCCTTTTCTGGAAATTTGATTAGCCAAAAATGAGTTTCCTTTCTTGTTTGAATTATTCAGTTATACTTTTTCTGCGATTGGAAGCCATGAAAGAGTTTCTTCGTTTAGTTGTCCTGCTTTTGGAAAATTTGGAAGCCATGAATGAATTTCTTCGTTTGTTTGAATTATTAAGTTCTATTTTCTGAGAAATCTGGAAGCCATGAATGAGCTTCTTTGTTTAGTTGTCCCACCTTTTGAAAATCTGGAAGCCATGAATGGATTTCTTTCTCTGTTTGAATTATTCTGTTCAATATATTTTTGTAAATTTGGAAGCCATGAATGAGTTTCTTTCCTTGTTTGAATTATTCGATCCTATCTTTTTGGGAAATTTCGAAGGATGAATGAATCTATTTGTTTTGTTTGAATTATTCAGTCCTTCTACTTGGAAATTTGGAGGCCATGGATTCATTCCTTTGTTTGCATTATTCAGTCCTTCTATTTGGAAATTTGGAGGCCATGGATTTTTTC
Source organism: Dalbergia cultrata (assembly GCA_031216105.1). Classification (NCBI taxonomy): domain Eukaryota; kingdom Viridiplantae; phylum Streptophyta; class Magnoliopsida; order Fabales; family Fabaceae; genus Dalbergia; species Dalbergia cultrata. The sequence continues at coordinate 4,168,823 of CM062352.1, forward strand.
CTTTGTTTTGTTTGAATTATTTTGCTAATTTGGAGGGCAAGAATGAATTTCTTTGTTTGCTTAAATCATTCAGTCTTATCTTCTGGAGATTTCGAAGACATGAATGAATTTCTTTGTTTTGGTTGAATAATTCAGTCCTATTTTTGGGAAATTTGGAAGCCATGAATGAGTTTCTTCTTTGTTTAAATTATTATTTAGTCCTCCTTGGAAATTCGGAAGCCATGAAAGAATTTCCTAGTTTGAATTATTCCGTCCACCTGTGTCAATGGATGAACATGGATGAATTTATCTCCAAATGCTGACATTTAGTCTTCGGTGTTCATAAGCTGACTCGACCCATCAACTAGGCCAGCTCAAAGTTTGTTAAAATGGATTTGGGTCTTGAAAGTTGATCCAGTATATTTTTCAGATTGAATTCAAGTTATATTTTATATTGGTCCGATCTAGACTAAAGTTAAATAAATTCTATAGAGATACATTTTTTTACTAATAATCAATGATAAATTACAAAATTTTACAATTCAATTAATATATTTTATATAACTTTTCTTTTATATAGATATAGTTTGTTTTAAATATACATCATAAAATATTTCTTAAATTTTATTTCATACTTTTAAAATTTTATTCCTTTAAGATGTATAATGTTTAAATTCTTATGTTATTTGAAGGTTAGGTCGACCCGATTCGACCCAATCATTAGTTGGGTCAGGTTTAGGTTCCAAAATTTGACTTGTCTAAAAATCGGGTTGGATTTAGATTTGATCAAACCCATCTCATGTACACCCTTAGTCTAGGTACCAGTTTGTCAAAATTTGACATGCTTTTCATATTAGGATTCTACCTGTATGATATTGAACACACTTTCTGGGTGTTTGGAAACTTTTGGAATTCAATTCTATGAAAGAATTGAATTCTTTTTCCTGATTTAGAAACGACATAATTCAAGGAATTAAAATATTATGATAATTGAAATTCATCAAAACTATAAAATTGAAATCAGATCCAAATATGTTTAATTTTGTGTGATAATTGAATTTCATCAAATAAAAATATCAAAATAACCTTAAATATAATGTTTTAAAGCTAACCTATTAATAAAAGATAAAATAGTAAAGATAATAAAATCAATTCATTTTTAGATACATTCCAAATCAAGAAATTAAATTTAATTATTAAATTTACTAACTTATTACAAATATAAGGATTGAATTCAATTCTATCTTATTAAAGTACCACAGATACTTTAAAATAGTCGATGTCTATATCGGATACAAGTCCTATCAAACCAATATGATGCCTTTATTTCTGTTTTACATGTTTTTATTTTAATTTATAAGGGACCTTTGTTTCATACCCAACTACCCTTATCATACCGGATACTTATACTAGTATCTATGCAACATACATTGACTTCCCATTGTCAAGTGTCAAAACTGTTAGGACATTGTGCTTAAGGGTGTATTTGTTTAGGATTCTGTAGTCCTAAAATCACATTTTTCACCCCAAAAGAATTACTTTTCCTATATATTTAAATACTTTTTAAAAAATAATCATAATCTTAAAATAATCAGTTTTCATCTTTATTTTTTGTAGAAAATTAAAAAGGGTAGCTTCTAAAAAAATTGTTTTCAATTTTTTAATCAAATATAAAATTTAAGTTTCATAATAACATTTTCAAAATCTAAAATAAACACCCCCTAATTCAGTGTCTATGTCCTTTTGGTAAATTGATATACAAATATGGTCCTCCGCAATTGATATGAAAGTTGCTAACTCATATGTACTTTCTTCATTGTTTCTCTTTTTTTGTTTTTTGTGCTTGAAGTTGCTGACTTCTTATGCTTTATCCAATTCTTTCTACCTTGTTAAACACAAAACTAAGGGAAATTGGATTTTATATGTCATCTGCAGTGCTTGCTGGATCAGATTGTATGTTTAGGCCAGAGGAAGGATATGCCTCTTTTTTCGTATCTTTCTATTTTTAGAAGTTTATTTTTGTGATATCTTGGGTCTATGTATCTCTAGACGGGTTCAATATGGCTTAAGGTCCCTTAGGACTTGCCCAAGACATCATTAGAAACTACTTGCGGATGACTGCTACTGTGGTCATACAATGGTGGCCATCGGCTATTGTGGACATAGACCGCCATAGCGGTCAATCAGTTCAACACATAGATTTCAATTATCTGGTGACCGCTATAGTAGTGTAGTGCCCTGATATTAGAACATGCTCAAAATGATGGTTTTAACCTCAAAACTCAAACTCTACTCTGTTATACTCCTTATCACCCCTTCACTCTCTTTCTCCTTTAATCCTACCTCCTCCAAGCTTTAAGGTAAAGTTTGTTTATAATTTATGTTAGATTTCTCCTTATTCTTCCATTTTTTATGAGTTGGATGTTGCTGTTCTTGGTTTTTGTCAAGTTTGGTTACTCTATCGATGTCTATAGAGTTGTTCTAGGATATTTATGATTATTCATGGGGTTTTATTATTTCCACGATAGAAGTTGGTGTTATTTCTGCTTCTCGGAGCTTCATTAGTGCTGACACCTCACTTTTCAACCGTCAAGGTGGGTGGATCATAGCCTATGACTTTTATTTTTGGTCATTAGTGATATTTCCTTTACATAGTGATACTGGAACATGATTTTAGAAGTTCTTTCATGACTAAAATTATTTATATAAATTTATGATGAATTTAGAAATTTATGCTTTCAATATATCATGAAAATTTATTAGAAAACTCATGAGACCATAGTTGTTGCACAAATGGTTTTCATAAATAGATTATGATTATGAGTATGAATTATCGGTTGCTATGTTTACCTCAATATTGTTGGTATTATATATTCCTAAGTTTTGCTTATAAGAATAAGAATTAGAGACCCAGTTATGAAATTTGGCGAAACTTTTCTTAGTTTTCGGGATTTAAGTTTATACAGTATCTATATAGAACGAGACAGTAAATTAATGGCTATAAAATCGTTAGCATTAGTATCAAGTTGTTTGTTAGAGGACAATCTTGCCCCTATTAGATTATTCATAGAACAAAACTCGATTATGTGTCCAATATGAGACCTCATTAGATGCCTTTTAGAGTATATTTACATATATAACAATTATTATCATGTTGTGTATTATAAGAGATTATTGTTTCTTTATTAGTTTATTAACTTACATGCTTTACACGAATTATTGATTTTTGAATTATTATGTATTTAAACATGAAATTGTTTTACAGCTGTTGCATTACTATTCATGTATTATCCTGTTGATTATACCACGTATAGGTTATGGGTGAGAATCTATTCACTAAGTTTTGGATGAAACTCATTCCTCTCATTTTCCCCCTTTATAGATATAGCTACTTCTTCTGATTCTTCTCAGCCTCCTTGCTAGCAGCAGTATTGCTCTAGTTTGGGTGAACTTCACTTTGTGGTGAAGTGTTTTGGGTTTTGTATGTAGAGTGCTCTTGTGATTTTGCAGGTAAGGTCTCGGATCATGCATGAACTTTATGTTGGTTATCATTAGTTGATTTTGGATATGTAATTGAGTTTGTATGGTTTTCATGGTTTTATATATAGCAACTCAATTATACTTTATTTTATGATTGTGGGTATTGGACTTGGTTTATGAAATGGAATTATATATATGTAGATCATGCTTAAACTTATAAGATGAAAATTTTATTTAATGATACATTTAACATGACTCAACGGCCATGAGGCTTACGTGGAGATAGAATTTCCACATGCCAGTCTCAATCTAAGTCGGGTTGAGACCGTCTTCTTATGTGTCAATAGTTAAAAGCTTTGTTAAATGGCGGCCATGAAAAGATTGGTGCATGGTGGTGGCATTCCATGGCGAATTTTTGCCAAGCCGCCATCCGCTATTGATAACTATGCTCAAAAGTAAAGGGATATGAATTCTGACAAGTGACAATTATAACCATAGTCTAAGTGAAATTTCCTGGTGATCAAGTTCTAAGTTGGGTTCTATGCAATATGTTCTCTGAATCTGATCTTTATTTACTGTCATCCAAATTTCTTGTTTAGACTTCAATCAAGTCAGTTCCAGAGATACAGGGAAGATAGGGTTTATGAAGGTATAGATGTATAGTGAAGAATTATGCAATTGTAACTTTACTGACCTGACCTGATCTTGACTTACACTTTTCCTTTTCAAATATGATAAAACACAATTGCAGGTAGCATTTTCTGTATCTTTCCTCATAATTCAGACCCAAATAAATACAAAACCAAAATCTCCTACCTTCCTAAAGTTACGCCTAAAGATATTCCTAGAATCAATTACATCCATCAATCAAAGATATATACAAACTGACAATAAGCCTAAAAATACTCATAGCTATCAAATACAATCATAGCTGCTACTATATTACAGATACAACTTTATTACCCCCCTCAAGTTGGTGCATGAGGATTTCAAATGCCCAACTTGCGAAGAAAGTAGTCAAACTACTGTTTTCTCAAGGCCTTGGTGAAGATATCAACTAATTGAGTATGAGAAGGAACATGAGCTGTACAAATATTGCCTTTCATCATCTCATCTCAGACAAGATGGCAGTTGACTTCAATATGTTTCGTTCGTTCATGAAACACCGGGTTCTTTGCTATATGTAATGCTGCTTGACTATCACAATAAAGCTGCATGGGTGTGGAATGCATCACGCTGAGACTTGATAAAATTCCTTTCAACCAATTTAATTCACATGTTGTGACTGCCATGGACCTATATTCTGCCTCTGCTGATGATCTAGAGACTGTCTGCTATTTCTTTGTCTTCCAAGAAATGGGAGAGTTACCCAAAAAAACAAACTATCCTGTGAGGGATCGCCGAGTTAAAGGGCAGCTAGCCCAGTCCAAATCACACCATCCATACAATTGCAGGTCACATTCACAATGCAATAGAATACCCTGACCAGGATTACCCTTCAAATAGCGAACTGCTTTAAATGTAGCTTCCCAGTGTTCTTTTCTTGGGTGGTGCATGAATTGTGAGAGTATGTGCACACAGTAGGACAACTCTGGCTGAGTGAAACAAAGATAGATAAGGCGGCCTACTAAGCGATGATATTGTTCTGGATTATCAAGGAAAGGTCCTTCAGCCAATGCTAGACGATGATTCTGTTCTAAAGGGATACTTGCAGGCCTTGCACCTAGCAAGCCAACTTCTGAAATGATATCCAAAGCATATTTATGTTGGCATAAGAAAATTCCCATGGAATTCCTGGCAACCTCAACACCTAAAAAATACTTTAAAATTCCCAAATCCTTCATGTGAAAATGATCACTCACATAGGTCTTGAACCTTTGGATGGCAGTTTGATTATTCCCAGCAATTATAAAATCATCAACATAGACAAGAACACTAATTTGTGCATTATCTTTCTTCAAAGTGAATAATGAGTAATCAGTATAGGATTGTATGAAACCATTCCCCATCAAAGCTGCTGATAGTTTCGCAAACCAACATCTAGGGGGCTGTTTGAGTCCATAAAGCGATTTTCGAAGCCTACACACTAGACTTGGACACTGTACAGTGAAACCTGGAGGCATTTTCATATACACTTCCTCTTGAAGGTCTCCATAAAGAAAAGCATTGTGAATATCCATTTGGTGTAGTTCCCATTCCTTTGCTGCTGCCACGACTAAGAACATCCGCACGGTAACCATCTTGGCTACTGGTGCAAATGTCTATGTATAATCAACACCTTTTACTTGATGATTTCCAAAGATCACCAGCCAAGCTTTAAAGCGTTCCACGGAGCCATTAGAGTTGTATTTTATCTTGTATACCCACTTGCAACCAAGTGCTTTCTTCCCCGGTGGTATTTGTTCTACCACCCATGTCCCATTGTCTTCCAACGCCTAAATTTCATTTTGCATTGCCTTTCTCCATCTTGCATCTTTCATTGCTTCAGAGAAGAAAATGGGCTCATGATCTACAGCAATAGCTGCAAGAAAATTTCGATGTCGCAAAGAAAATTTATTACAATTCACATAGTGTGCTATTGGATAGAGCGTACCTAAGGTATGCATTGGAGCAGGTAAACTAGTGGAGGAGCTCAATTTTCGAATTGTGTTAGTCACATAGTCTTTCAAATGAACAGATTGCTGCTTCATTCGATGTCCACAGCCCAATTGAGTATCATTACACTGTTCATCATGTTGTACATATTATGTGTCATCACAAGTGCCCCCCTGTCATCAGTACTACTATTATGGCCTTCAGCAACAACATCTCTTACTTCTTCCTCTACTCCCTTAAAAACATCATCCACTCCTTCAGGAGAAACACTACTCTTGGAATTTTCACTAGAGCTTGGAACCCCTTGGGCAAAAGGAAATTCAGTCTCAAAGAAATCAACATCTTGAGAAACAAAATATTCTTTTGTCTCCATGTCATATAATTTCCATCCTTTCTTGCCATAAGGATACCCAATAAAGATGCACTGGCGAATTTTGCTAGCAAATTTGTCCTTGTTCCTATTTTGGTTATGTGCATAGCACAATGAACCAAACACCCTTAAATGATCATATGAGGGCATCTGCCCATGCAAAATTTCATATGGTGTTTTGCCATTCAAAATTGTAGAGGGGGTACGATTAATTAAATATCCTGCGGTCAAAACACATTCTCCCCAGAAATTAATGGGAAGATATCCTTGGAAGTGCAGTGCTCGTGCTATATTCAAAATGTGTCTATGTTTCCTTTCTACTCTACTATTTTGTTGTGGTGTCCCAGTACATGAAGTTTGAAACATAATGCCATGTTCAAGAAAATAATTTTTCATGCAAGTGAACTCTGTCCCATTATCACTCCGAACAATTTTAATCTGTTTATCATATTGTCTTTTCACCATTGCAAAGAAATTCAACAAAGTGCGTGACACTTCTTTCTTGTCAATCAACAAAAATATCCAGACAGCACGAGAAAAATCATCTACTATTGTCAAAAAATATGAACCACCACAAGAAGATGGAGTTTTATACACACCCCACAAATCGCAATAAATAAGTTCAAAAATATCAGAGGCTTTATGATCACTCAGAGAAAATTTTTCTCTCATCTGTTTTTCCCTTTGACAGACATCACATGCTTTATTTAGTATCTCACTACTTTCGCCAAAATCAACGTTGGAGATCAACTTGGTGACTTTTAGGGAAGGATGCCCCAAATGCTTGTGCCAAAGTTCAAGTGAGCTTATTCCAACAATCTTCAAAGCCTTCAAATAAGGAATCCTTCGGAAATAATATAGCCCATCCCTCCGTTCACCCGCACCAATCAGCATCCTCGAAGTGCGGTCTTGTATAACAAAAAGTTTATTAGTGAATTGAACAACACAGTTTGATTCATCTATCAATTGCGACACAGAAATTAAATTGCAATTTAAACGAGGAACATAAAGAACATTTTCAAGCTTTAAATCTTCGTCAAACTTTACTCATCCTTCCTTAGTTGCAATAACATGCTGTCCATCCGGAAATCCAACAGGACATCCAGAGGCTTCTCGCAATTCACATAAAGTCTGCAAACTCCCTGTCATATGATTCGATGCTCCTGTATCAATATTCCATGGTATATTTTTGGGCTTACCTCTCATTTGAACTCGGTTGGTGGGTATTCAGTAGCTCAAGTAAAGTCTGCCATTGCTCATTACTTAAACCTGTTGGGCCCGATTTTTCTGCATTTGCAAGAGACGCTGTTGAGGTACTTCCACCTCCTCTCGGGGTTTGAACTGCATTGGCACGCATTGTACCACCTCGTCGTCGGCCTATACTCATTCCAGTACGCTGCTGTCCTCTACCCCGGCCACCACCTCTTCCTTCGTCTTGAGGTCGATCACCCCACCAGTCAGGATATCCTATAACTTGGAAACAATTTGCATCATCGTGACCTGCTCGATGGCAATTAGAACAAACCATCGTCTTGTCCTTCAATTCTCCTCGTCCCTTCGTCCTAGTGCTAGTTTACACAGCAAGTCCCACAACCTCTTCTCGTTCCTCTTTAGCACAAGTGATGACCTTCATCCTTTCTTCTTGTATTAGGGTCGAGTATATTCTGTTCAATGATGGTAAAGGATCCGTGGCAAGTAAGTTTGAACAAACAGTCCCGTACAATACCTCATTCAACCCTATAAGAAGTTGATGCACTCTTTCCTCTTCCCTACGTTTTTCTAATTGTCCTGCAATATTGCACTTGCATCCTTCGCACGTACAAGACAGGATTTGCTCATAATTTGCTAGCTCATCCCATAAAGCCTTTATCTTTCCATAATAAGCAACCATGGTCATACCATTTTTCTTACATTCAGCCAAGTCAGATTTCAATTGCTGAATCCGAGGTCCATTCACAACAGAAAATCGCTCCTTGATGTCCTCCCATATGTCTTTTGCATTCTCCATGTATGATATGGTTGATCGTAAACTCAGTTCAACAGTGTTTAGGATCCATGATATCAGCATAGATTGAACCGTCCACCAATCCTCCAACTCGGAAGACCCAACTTCTGGTTGTTTGATGGTCCCGTCTAGAAAAACCCACTTTCTTCGAGCCTGCAGAGAGATTCGTATGGCACAGGCCCATTCTTCATAATTTTCGCCTTGTAACTGCACCTGAGTAATCAGGTTCCCGGGGTTATCATTAGAATTTAGATCATATGGTAATGGTGTCTTTTTGGTGAAATTGTGTTTGGGTGGGTCGTCTCCTACCATGGCTATCACCATATATGGATTTAGAATACTATTTCATACATATATGGTTTGACTCTGATACCATGATAAAACACAATTGCAGGTAGCATTTTCTGTAGCTTTCCTCATAATTCAGACCCAAATAAATACAAAACCAAAATTTCCTACCTTCCTAAAGTTACGCCTAAAGATATTCCCAGAATCAATTACATCCATCAATCAAAGATATATACAAACTGACAATAAGCCTAAAAATACTTATAGCTATCAAATACAATCATAGCTGCTGCTATATTACAGATACAGCTTTATTAAAATCGTAACTATCTGTTCTTGAGCTTATGTTCAAACACAGTCTCCTCGTTCTTTGAAGCAATGTTTGGATAGTGTTTTTAATATGAATCCCTTGGCTGCAAGTGGCTGCAACTTTAAAGACATTTTTTGCTCATTTCTTATCTTCTCACACCATATTACATATAGCTGTTAGTAGATTGTTAGTTAATTAGTTAATAATCTGTTAAGAAGTGATTATTGGCAGAGCTAGTTACACCAAGATACAATTCTGTGCATATTGGTTTTTCATTTTCCCCTATCTTCTTGATACATATATATCGGTTGAAACTTAATGATGAATCAATCCATTCATTTCACTCAGTTTGCTCTTGATACGCCAAAATCAAGGCTTTTTTAGCTTTTTTTTTAACACACATGTCGATTAAAACTTAATTTTTTTTTGTTTTTTGAATTACAGGTAGTATGCTACTCATAGTGATTAAAAAAAAAAAAATTATCCCTGCAGGTTGATCACCCTGGTTGGATCAAATTTTGTTTAGATGGTGGTGTTGGTCAACAATGTTCATCAATAGTTATTATTAGCAGATGCCAAAATTAGTTGATTAGTAGCGCTTAGTAGATAAAATTTGATCTTAATTAGCAGTTAAAAAGAGGAAAATGTGGTTCAAACAGAGACCAATTAGCCAGCAAAGCACTACTCCTACTTTACCCCGCTTGCTTGCTTCAAGATACACGTGGATAACAATTTTCTTACAAAAGAAAGATGCTAATTTCAGCCTATGCATGAAGCTAAACTAGTCATAGAGGAAAAATTAGCTTTTCACCTAAACTAAGAGGTTTGTTTTCGAAGTTCAGCATACTAACAAACTAGAGGCTAAGTTGAATGAATTTCAAATTGATAACAATGATGATGTCCTCTCTACTGTTTCTTTCGCTTCATGCTCCATTTGGTTAGGTGAGTTGTTTATAAGAGGATTTTTTTTATACATGTTCTTTATGCATGCATGTATTGCCTGATGGTGTCACTCATCACACGTGATTTTTGGTTGGAGGATCGAAATGCTTCAGTTATTATCTTGACTGTCAATACATAGAACGCAGTATCATGTCATTCAATGTATCTGTCAAATGGGCAGCTCCTTTGACTGAATCTGGTTTTATTTCTTTAGCTTTTGTAACCCCTAAAATTCTTATTTCTGAGATTGGTGGAAAAAAAATTAGTTTATGAAAAATGCTATAAAACAAAAGGACAGTCTAGTGTAGAAGGCTTTCACTTGGTGGGACTTGAGTAGAATAGATGTACAAAGCGTCACCCCCACCGGTAGAAAGATTGTTTTCAAGATTCGAGCAAATGACTTTCAAATTCAGAGACTACAATTGTACCATGGAACTAGAATACTTTGTCATGATTTATTTGCTGCAATATTGGCATGCTTTTCAATTTTTGTATGGGTGAAATATATTATCCTATTTCATCGGACAATTACTCTTGTTTCCTATAAATAAATAAAAAAAATAGTTATTCTTTCTTACTATGTGGCATTGTTCATCATTAGTTCTAGTGGATGCGGATAGCATCCCTTAATCGTTATCTTTTTGGCTCTTGCATTGGTTTGTGCTTGCATTTAAGCTAATCTACTTCAATGGAGGCTTTTAGAATAGAATCGTTAACAAACGGCAAAATAAGAAAAACATTGGACCACCTCCCAACTTTTGTTAACAGTAATCTTTGTCTTCTAGCTTTATGGACGGCAATGTTTTATTTTATCTTTATAGAAGCAAAATGGGAGCACGTTATTTGCTTACTCACAAATCTTTGGGGTATAAGTCTTATACCAACCATTCATGAAATAGGGAAAAAAGAGTGAAGGAGAAAAGAGAAGAAAAAATGAATACTTATGAGGAAATAGTGTAAAGTTTAAGATAAGGCTTCTATTTTTATATTTTTTTTTTCTGTGCATGCATCATTACTCCCTTTAGGTTGTACATATTAACAGCATCTTTTGTCATCCGAAATCAATCTGTGTCAAGTTAGAAAGTAGGGCATGATGAGTAGAGTGCTTTGTTCTTTACATCAAAGATGCCAATCTATTCTTCAACAAGCCAGCTTGTGCGGAACCTTGTTCTATAAAAGTACTACTTTGTTTGCCTGTTTTAACAGCAAACTCCAATCATCTGTTAAGAACTTCAGGTTGACCCTTCAAGGTTTCTTAGTTCAATTTGATTTGGTTCACAGCAGTGAGCAACACGAATAGTTGGTATCTGACCCTGGATTTACAGTCTTGTATGATATATTCATGAGTTAGTCACAGACATGATACCATGGAAATGACCTCATCTATTTTTATAGTATAAGTTGTCAAAGTTGAAGATGTTACAGGTACATGTTGAACGGATATTGGTAGGAGTATCTGTTATGACATGAGTATGATATGGAGATATGATGTAAATTAAATTTAAAACGTATATAATTACTAGTATCTAAAATTATTGGTAAAGTATCTGATATGATACATATCTGGTATGAATATATTAACTATTGTGAAGTATCCATGTACCATATTCACGTCTGATGTTTCAATAGCCACATAATGGTTAAGGGTATTATTAACTAATATATTGAACTAAACTATTTTGTTGGACAAAAGTAATTGGTAGAACTAGTAATCTTTTTCTTCCTTTTAGGTAGTAAACCAGAACTATGGTGTCATTTAATGCTATGCAAGATTAGATAAACTTTATGATGTTATACAGTAAACATAGCTGCACATTGGCAAAAAAGAATAATTCACTTGTCATTTAAAATTGACAGACCTGGCAGAATGCAGCCATATTGCACAAAACTCTTGGATCAAATCATAATCAACATGGAAATCCTTCTTATTCTACAGTATTTGGGTTTCATGACCCATCAACAAAGCCAAGCATATAAAATTTGAAGGCAAAACAGTAAGGCCACCTAAAAGGGAGTCCCAATCCCAAACATTCAAACAAACCTAATCACATTAGTCCTTTAGAGAACTCTTGTGATGGCCAATATGCAACACAGATCATGCTTCCAAACACAACAACAAGAGTTTTCTTATCCCTCTTTCAAGTTTCACCTTTTTGAAGACAGTAGCAAGCATCCCAAGCATCCAATCAAAAGGTAGGGTCACAAGAGACATGACAAAATCCCCTATGAAGCAGGGACAAGGTTAAAAAGATTAAGGGAAAAAAATAATGAGAATGGTAGAAAAATGAAAAGGCCACATGAAAAAAAAAAGGTAAAAAGCAAAAACTTTGGCTGAACTGGCTGTTCATCCAGCAACTTTCCTGGCCAATATCTACCTTTCATCCACAGGAAAGCCTTGTTTTCTGCTATGTTGCTCAGGATGAATATCCAATTATTTTTTTTCCATCAAGTAACAATCAATGCCTCTTCTTTTTTCATCCAAGTGAGGCTATAACAAAATGTAACAAAAAACCACCACTTTTCAAAACACCCACAAACTTCACATAAAATTGTTAAAACTTCAGAAAACTGAGATGTTGATTTCCCCTATTGGAATCCATTCTCATCACAGCTTTCCTTATTGTCATTGAATGTGAGTTGCCTTCTCTTGGTCGCCGCATCAGAAGCAACCCGAGAGCTCTCTGTCATGCCAATTGGCCTGGATGGCATAGGTGAAGTACCAGGATAATGTACAGGCTTATCTTTTCTAGTTTTCTCAATGTATAATCTCTGAATTTGATTATAGCATGCAAATATATCTTTCTGCAAAGCAAAGAAAGGGCCAAATTTTATCCAGTCTAATCATTCAAAATCCTCCCACTTACCATCCGAGATTAATCATTTTATTGTTTATTATTTGTGTTATGAAGTTTTCTCAAACACTTTACCTCTCCATACCACTTGAGACTCCATCTTAGATTAATCTAAATAAGCAAATTTGTGGAAGAAATATTTCTAGTACTCACAGGTTCAAGAAATCTATATTGATGAATTGAACTCATCTTCAACTCTATTGCTTCCATTGTCAATTGCTGATCCAATGCCACCAAAACAGCCGCGGCTGCAATAACAGATGGTCTATGATCCAGTAAATTGACCTCTGGACACAGGAACATATGATTGCATTAATGCTGTAGATTCTGATAAAGAATTCATTTCAATTGAAAAAATATATTGGAGAATGCATCTCAATGCTGATAATTCACCTTTCATTAAGGTGAAAATGAGTTGCATAGTCTTGGACAAAATATGACTTGGTGGGGAATCACTGCAGAACTTTGTGATGAAATAAGGAAGAAAAGCTAAAGGGGTGATGATAGCCATATTCCATTCCAATGTGCTCAGCACCAAGAGCTCCATTCTCTGAATCACCTTGCTTTCAAAGCAATAATCTTCCAACTGAAACTCTGATAGCGCCGGCACATTGCACTCCTCCATCTTTGCAGCAAGAGTCAGGCATGCAATTGACAGTAACCGCACTGCCCAGTACTTATAAGTCTGCATAAGAAGTGCAGAATTCAACCAAAAAAGACAAGGAACTAATTACAATAATAGAAAAAGTTATCAATGTTGCCATTGGCAGAAGAGTTTTCAGCTTACGTTAATGGAACACTTGGAAAGGAATTTGTCCAAGTATGTCACAGACAAATAAGCCGTTTGAAAGCGAAATCCCATTGTTGCTCTTGCCTTTGCTCATATGAATCAAAGATAATGAGAAGAAGATTAATTTTATGAACAAAAATGTTTTTATAACTGCAGTGAAGTTCCATGACAGTACAAGGAAATGAGTTGTTGAAAACTAACTTGAAGAATCCAATTGATAGCATCCACGCGGGCACATTTGATCCAATTCACAAACAGCAAGGACTCACCATTTTTGTAACCAAGATCTTTTTCTCTCTCAATCAAAATATTCACATACTCATCCTCAGAAACCCCATAGTCATGTACTGGAATGAATGAGTACTCTTCAACTCCTACCTTTTCTTCCAAGCATGTTTCATTCTCTTGGCAAAGTAGGCTTGACATGAAATCATCCATAACTTGTCCTTCCAAAAGCAAATCTTAGTTTCCTATGATTTGAGCAGCAAAAGCAATGATAGTGCTACCAACATTTGCGGAGTGTTTTATATGGTTGATCAATCTAAAGCAATGCGCAGCACAGATACTTCAAAATAGTCGACATATCCGTACTGAATCAAATAATTTATCAATACTCTTAGATACTGTTGATTTTATTTTATATGTTTTTAACTTGATTTATATTGTATTTATGTATCATACTCGTGTCATACCAGATACTTATATCAGTATCCGAACAAAATAGAATAAATAAAGGAACTGGTGATTTAGGTGATATCTTAACTAAAGGGTGTTGAACACAGATTGAAAACAGTGATTATCTTGTCTTGGGTAATAAGGGTTTGCATTTGGCTACAAATGTAGCAAGAATTTTATTTTGGTTTCGGTTCTAGCTACAGTGTGTTTGTTTTGTAGTTATGTATGTGTTAACGTGCAAAATACCCCTACCATTCATTAAGGTTAGACTAACTTTATAAGTAGTATTAACTATGATTGAGTCATTAGTTATAACTAAGTTTTTGTATCCCATGTGTTTTATGAGATAGAGTGAACAGTACCTAAGTTGGTCCGTAACAAGAATTATCTCAAACAAAATGGTCACCCAAGAAACAAAAATACATATGTGGTCTCTCACAATTGAAAATGCAGGACAAGTTAGTTTCTTCTAAATATTTTAATGGATTTATATGTCTTATTTGTATTTTTATCGAGAATCAATTTGATCTATTTTTATAAATCATTAAAGATCAATATTTTCTATTTTAATCATGAGGGGCCATAAAGTATTTCTTTTATTGAGAGATTAATTTATTGTGCTATTTTTAAGAGAGACAAAACTGGAGGTTAATCCTAAAAAATATTTAGCTACCTTAAATATTTACACAAACGAGAATTCTCTTCCAAATTCTAAAGAACTTCATCAAGATATCTTCAAAGGGAGTATTTTTCTATTATTTTATTTAATATTATATATTTAATTCATTTATTTTCTAAATTAAAGTTAAAATATTTAAAATATAACACAAAATAATTCAATATAATATATAATTGGCATCGAGGTTGGACCAGTTAAACCCTATCCGAGCTATTTTTTTATACAGCTCTAACTAAATAAATAAGTAAATACATTTTACATTTATAAAATTTTAAAATAATTTTTATCAAATTAAAATTCAATTTATAATGAAGTCATAAGTTAAATCAAACTTCAATAAAGAAATTCTCCATTAGGTCTACAAGAAAAAAGATATTACACAAGTATGTTTTAACGTGTCATGCAGAGTAGGGACTTGGGAACAGGTTTTTAACCAAAAAAGCCTTTGTTTAAGGAGAGTGTATGTGAAGTACATTAGTTTTATTTTTTATTTTATATAAATTAGTAATATTCCAAATTTACCAAATCTCAAATAATCATATTTGAATAAAATGAATTTGTTATAAAAAATAGTTACAAAAATATGAGTTTAGTTTTGATTTTTTTTTTCATAATGTTATCTAATCACATTTTATCATAACAGTGAAATAGGTTTGATTATTATCTTATTACTTTAAAAGTTTATGTATACGGGGACTTGGTTGGATTGTAATATAAAAAGTTTTTATGTGCATTCAAATTAAAGCAATAGATTTTTTTTTTCATAAACATAGAATAAATCTTGTTAATATTAACATTTTTCCATTCGCCTATTCAAACTAAACATTTTTACTTATAAAAAGTAAAAACGGAAGTGTTAGACAATTTAAACTAATTAAACACAAGTAAACACGCAAGCTTGGTAGAGTATGGAAAGTAATTCACCAAAAAAATAAATAAATAACAAATTAAAAGAGCAGACAAGGTTTTTGTTTTAATATCTTAGAGGTATTGATGTCTTTTTAAATTTAATTGTTATGATTTAATCATAAATATTTAAAATATTAATAAATATAGTTAGTAAAATATATGTCAAATTTTAACTATAAATTATCTAAGAGGTATCGATACTAATGAATTTTACAGGGAATAGAAAAATCCTTAGCAAATAAAGTTTCTTGTTTTTGGCCCGTGGCAAATGGATCGGGTCGGAGCTTTTAAGTTCATAGGCTGAAAACATACCGTACGTCTATGGGCCTGATGGCAACTGCAGCTAACTGGACCTGGTTTCAGAGAGGCGTGCTAGTGGGCCCAGACTAGCTTCAATACTCCCTGACCAGCCAAACTTAACCACGTCACCATCACTTTCATCATTGCAAGGACGAAGGCTCGGACATACATGAGCACCACTTGAATATATTTTAATATTTTATAATTTAATTTTAATATATTAATACTATAAATTTTTAAATTATTATACGGTCAAATTATTTTATTTATATAATTTTTTTAATAGTATTTACGAGATTAATTATCTTTGATGATTTATTAATATATTATTCAATAATAATATAAAATAATTTTATATTATTAATACATAAAATTTATACTCTATATTATTTTATTAGTAAATATGGAGGATGCCGATGTCATAACAATTTCTTCATTGCAGTTGTTTAATTCACAAATAATTACCAACCGGATGTTACACACGATCCATAAATGGCGAACATATCCAATACTATGTTCCGAGGAGAAAACTTGGATAAAAATTTTTTATATGCATTTATGTCTAATTCTAAAGAAGGGTAAATAGATAATTTTTTTTAAAAGAGTTTGCTTTATATGTATTGAAAGTATAAAATATTTTTATATTGTTTGTTAATAGAATTATAATTAAAATATGGTTGTGATAATATATAGTTATTTTGTATGATTTATCACTTTGATAAAATTCTATCTGTTGACAATGCAAAATTATTTAACATTATTAGCCATATAAATTAAATTCTTTAAAGAATATAAGCTTTTAACATTTATATTACTTATTAAAAAATAAATACGTGTTATTCCTTTGTTTGAGAATTGAATGAAATAAGTACAAGAAAATTGATACAAATCCTGCAGTTCTTGTGGACTCTATATGACAACCAAGAGGTTCTACATGTGACACCATATTGGGTTTATGAGGAGTCACGCATTTGGGCTTCCGTGACCTCTCTTCTCTACTTCCCCATAATTGAGTGGCACCAGGTGGATTGTGTGCTGAGACAGTTGGGTGCACAACAACCTATACTGATCGAGCCATTAGGCATTGATGGCTTGATCGGTAATGATGCTCATGGACAGGCACCTTGGTGGCCTAATCATTATGGTGTTTGGTATAATTTGTGGGGGATACAACACCAGAGATGTTTGGCAATCCAATGATGGCTCGGCTCAGTTCAGGTTCCAACACATAATAATGATCAAACTCTGCCTGTGTCTTCGCGTATGCTGCATTGATTAGTGCTCGTTTTGCATCTTTATTCTTGAATTCTAGTGCAAAGTTTGAAGCAATGTGTCAAATGCAATAAACATGGTAAGCATTTGGAGGATGCCACCTACTACCTTCTACATCTAAAGCCGCCTTAATAGAAGCATGTCTATCAGAAATTATCAGAATTCCCTCCTGTGGTGTCACATGGCGTCGAAGATTGTTTAAGAAAAATGACTAAGCTTCTTTTGTCTCCCCTTCAACCACAGCAAATGCAATAGGCAAAATGTTTGAATTACCATCTTGTGCAATTGCCATGAGGAGTGTACCTCCATATTTTCCATTTAAATGCGTCCCGTCGGCTGAAACAAAACGCTTGTAGTATTTAAAAGCCTCTACACATGGAGGAAAAGTCCAAAACAAACGATGGAATATCACAGAAGAACGGTCAACCAAATCTCCCACATAATAAGCTAGCATCAACAATTCAACTATTGTACCTGACATACATCATAATAAAATAAAAATTATTAAATTGACTACAATAGGAAAAAAAATGTGGTAAGAAAAAATAGGTGATAAAAGTACCTGGCATAAATGTTTGCAAACCAAGTAACTACTTCGGAAGCTTACTGTAAGACTCTTCCCAATCTCCGTAAATTCGACCAATGGCTTTTTGTTTTGATAGCCATGCTCTCCTATAGGAAATAGTAAATCCATACTTCTCATGCACCGAAGCTTGCAACACTCTAATAGGAACAGTCGAGTCAGTTTCAACAATAGAAAAAATGCAAGAAGTGATCACATCAACATCCAAGTAGGGGTTGCGTTGTGAAACTGCCCGAGCCAAATAGGTGTGTTCTCCATTATACTTCCTCACCTCCCAAATCCCCTTCTTTCTTCGATAAGTCACACGGATGCTCCAATTACACCTACTCCCATAATGCTTGCATTTTCCTTGATATTTTATTTGGTCTGACTCGTAGACCTTGTACTCAACTCCCCTTCGGATACTATAGTTTTTAACTGCAAGTAGCACAGACTCTTTATTAGGGAATTGTTGGCCTTCCTACAATGGTTGCTCTCCAAATAATTGCACAATATCTGTACTACCGACAATGCCCCTGAACCCTGCATCCATTGATACTTGTGTTGCTTCCATATTCAAAGTTGAATAATGGCCAATCCGTTGACTTTCTGAACACACAAGAGATTGTGTCAAAGGCTGACTCTGGGTAGTAGGCATTATCTCATCGTCATCATCATGCGGCACTGACGAGTTTCAAGTATAATCAAAATATCATAATTTTCTATTTAAATAAATAATCAATAATGCTGAATAATAATTTAAATTATTTTATTAGCCAATCAAATACAGAAAAAACATTTGATCTACCTTATACTTAACGATTTACACAATATTAAATATTAGCATGCCAATAAAAAAATTGCATAATATAACAAATTAATTCACAGATAATGGAAACGAGTACTAACTATTGTAAAAAAATTAATAAAACTTAATAACACAATATTCAAAACATAATCACATAAATTCCAAAAAGATAATTAACAAATAACACTGAAAATAAAATGTTACCGTCATTTGACTCTTCTTCAGAAACCACCTCATTGTAAGGCTCATACCCAACAATTGGACCATCATTGAACCTCTCTACCAACTTCAGCTGCCAATTCTCTTAATGTTGGGCCACTCATCACATTGTCTCCATTTACTTCTTCGCGGTTTTCATAGACCACTGGACTTGACATCGAAATAATCTAGGAAGGTTGAGCTAAAGATAATTCATTAAATGCTTGAATGGGAGTGTTCCCATCAGAGCCACTCTGTAACTCCCTTAAAGCTACAAATACCTCCATAACATGAAGTTCCAAAAATTGATTATGACAATCAAACATCATCCTCAAGTCATCATCACTTTCAATGTTGCAACTCCCATCACCTTCAAACTTCATGTCAACAGATTGGCCATTATTCAACTTTGAATATGGAAGCAACACAAGTATCAATGGATGCAGGGTTCAGGGGCATTGTCGGTAGTACAGATATTGTGCAATTATTTGGGGAGCAACCATTGCAAGAAAGCCAACAATTCCCTAATAAAGAGTCTGTGCAACTTGCAGTTAAAAACTATAGTATCCGAAGGGGAGTTGAGTACAAGGTCTACGAGTCAGACCAAACAAAATATCAAGGAAAATGCAAGCATTATGGGAGTCGGTGTAATTGGAGCATCCGTGTGACTTATCGAAGAAAGAAGGGGATTTGGGAGGTGCGGAAGTATAATGGAGAACACACCTGTTTGGCTCGGGGAGTTTCACAACGCAACCCCCACTTGGATGTTGATGTGATCACTTCTTGCATTTTTTCTATTGTTGAAACTGACTCGACTGTTCCTATTAGAGTGTTGCAAGCTTCGGTGCATGAGAAGTATGGATTTACTGTTTCGTATAGGAGAGCATGGCTGGCAAAACAAAAAGCCATTGGTCGAATTTACGGAGATTGGGAAGAGTCTTACAGTGAGCTTCCAAAGTGGTTACTTGGTTTGCAAACATTTATGCCAGGTACTTTTATCACCTATTTTTTCTGACCACTTTTTTTTTCCTATTGTAGTCAATTTAATAATTTTTATTTCATTATGATGTATGTCAGGTACAATATTTGAATTGTCGACGCTGCCTTATTATGTGGGAGATTTGGTTTACTGTTCTTCTGTGATATTCCATCGTTTGTTTTGGACTTTTCCTCCATGTGTAGAGGCTTTTAAATACTGCAAGAGTTTTGTTTCAGTCGACGGGACGCATTTATATGGAAAATATGGAGGTACACTCCTCATGGCAATTGCACAAGATGGTAATTCAAACATTTTACCTATTGCATTTGCTGTGGTTGAAGGGGAGACAAAAGAAACTTAGTCATTTTTATTAAACAATCTTCGACACCATGTGACACCACAGGAGGGAATTCTGATAATTTCTGATAGGCATGCTTCTATTAAGGCGGCTTTAGATGCAGAAGGTAGTGGGTGGCATCCTCCAAATGCCTACCATGTTTATTACATTCGACACATTGCTTCAAACTTTGCACTAGAATTCAAGAACAAAGATGCAAAGCGAGCACTAAGCAATGCAGCATACGCGAAGACACAGGCAGAGTTTGATCATTATTATGTGTTGGAACCTGAACTGGGCCGGGCCATCGTTGGATTGCCAAACATCTCTAGTGTCGTATCCCCCACAAATTATACCAAACATATAATGATTAGGCCACCAAGGTGCCTGTCCACGAGCATCTTTACCGATCAAGCCATCAATGTCTAATGGCTCAATCGGTATAAGTTGTTGTGCACCAAACTGTCTCAGCACACGATCCACCTGGTGCCACTCAACTATGGGGAAGTAGAGAAGAGAGGTCACGGAAGCGCAAATGCGTGACTCCTCATAAACCCAATCTGGTGTCACATGTAGAACCTCTTGGTTGTCATATGGAGTCCACAAGAACTGCAAGAGTAGAGAATCCCGGTTAGTATTTTCCTCAAGCAATAATTTGGAACCTATACATAATTGACACGAAAACCAATAAACTTACATCATCGTGGGTCAATAGGTCAATGCGCATCCGAAACATCTGTACTCGTGTCTCCGCACCATCTGGTGGACACCTACATCTGCGCCACCTGAAAATATTTACACTAAGTTAGTACTACTTACTTTGGTTAAATAAGATGTAAAAATAATAAAATACGAAACAAAGCAAAAAGCAACAATCACAATTCAAATAGTCATAACTCCTGGTCAGTGGAAAGGAAATACCAGCATCTACTCTGGGCATCAGCTTTGGCACCCTGTACCAAATCCAAGATTGTAGCAGGTTCAGACATCCGGCGAGATCTGTGCTGTGCATGCCACATGCCCGACTCAATCCCTGGTATAGTGCGCTCAGCACAGCTAAACCCCAGCTAAGGCTACCGCAATATGCAAAGTCCTCTAGCAACGACAGATATCTCACATGGACCCTAGCTGATGACTTGTCAGGAAGCAACACCCCTCCAATCAGCATCAAAATATATGCTCGTGCTGCCTGCATAATCCGAGCATTGGTCTCTTGTGGACCCAACTGGTACACCGCATTCCTGAGCCATGACATGGAAAGGTTATTCTTATAACGCCTCCGATAATCCTCAGATGGCACACTCCCAAGCAAGCGCTCGCAGATGACCCATATATCCTCTCTAATATGGTCGACCCATCGCCCCGTGCAGCCACTAACCGGGGCACTATCAACTCTAAGCCCAAGCTGGTGTGAAACATCCTGTAATGTTATGGTACACTCACCTGCAGGCAAGTGGAACGTGTGCGTCTCAGGCCGCCATCGCTCCACAAAGGCCGAAAGCAACGCATTATCGTACTCATAAAAGGGAATATGTGAGGCATGCCAAAACCCAGCCTGAATCAGGTAAGGCTCAATACGCTGATCTAATGGAACACGAGTAAAATCAGATCGACTGCGTAATACTTGACTAGGCTGCACAAAAAAAACAAATATTTCTAAATTCATTTTACCATAAAATATACTATGAACAAAAATCAAGTTTATAAATTCAATTAAACCTAATTTTTTGTCAGATTTTCAGAAAATTTACAACCTTAAACTACACCAAAGTAAACTTACAAACTATTATTGAATTTGTATAATAATCAAAATAAAACATAGCTGAGTCAAACTAAAGTTACATTACTAAATTATTATCAATATTAATTATTCATAAATAAAACATATTATAATCTTAAAATTTAACAAATTCTTATAAACTTTATTTAACCAATAACAACCCCAAATTAAACTAAACTTACAGAATGAAATAAATATGAATATATAAATAAATAAACCATAGTTTCAAATACATGCACTACACTATTCAAATAAAAAAATACACAATTTCAAGTTATTAGATCCTACAACTCCATAAAGTAAAAAAAATTCATAAAAATTTTTCAGTTAATTTAGCTCCTACAAGTATAGAAATACCAATATTATGCCTCGATAATAATAGTTAGTACTTACTATTTATAAAGTTAGGTTATTTGTTTGCTTTTAAATTAAGTTTTACTTATATCTAAAAGTGCAACTTATATTTGAATCAACATAAATAAATTTTACAAGTTATAGTTATAGGTCTAACTTTGAACTTATAGGTAGGAGTTATTTTTCTATGCAAAATAAATAAAATAATGAAAGACTTGTTCAAACGCATTTCCATAAGTCTTATGACTATAATATAAATGAGTTGAGGAGTTAATGGAAAGACCGCTCGGTCCTTTTTTTTCTTTTTTTTAAAAAAATCTAACTTAGTTTCTATAACTACATAAATTGAAATAAGTGAACTATACTTTTCAGATTTAAAAAATACACAATTTCAAGTTATTGGTTTCTACAACTACCTACAACTGCATAAATTAAAATAAATGCAATATACTATTCAAATAAAAAAATACATTGCTAAAATAAATATCCTACAGCCCCCAAAAAAAAGTTACACTATTTAAATAAATTCAATACACTATATAAAAAAATTTAACTAATAATATTTAGCTTAAAAAATTACCTGGACATTCAAATTTGCAGAGATATGCCCACACTGATCCTGACGATATAGATTATTTTCTCCCATCTCTTTTATAATAAAGCTTTCATTGTCTCTTCCCAAATTTGAAAAAATAAAATAAAAGAAATGCCAAGCTGGTCCACCACCATGATAAGCATTGATCCAAAAGCAAGCTTTTAGTGTTTCTTATACTACTTTGGCATTCACGGTCTCTTACCAACTTTTAAACAACAAAAAAAAATAAATAAAAAGAAATGGCTAGCTGGTCCACCACAATGAAAAGGACCGGTTCTTTATATAGTGGGGCAGCAACTAAATCGTCTGGCTGTGGAGCGTATGTATAAATCAGCCAGCAGTTTCTCGGTTCTTTAATTCAGCTAACTTCCAGCCGTTTCTCATGAAGCCAGTGTCAGTTTTGCACGCTGCAGAATGAGTTGACAAGGACACAAATTTGGCTGACTTCCAGCCGATTTATAGCCTGCTACATCTGCGCGATGTCGGTTGACCAGTCCTTTTTCGGTGGGGAGTTGAACGTTTTAAGATATAAAACGTTCAACAGTGCACCGTTTTGGTCAGTAATTCGTTTCCCTATTAGCCGTTTTGCTTTAATTCAAAAACTAGTGTATATCTGTAAATAATATCAAAAGGTCTATAAATCTGTATATAATCATTTTTGTTATTTTTTCCGGTAAATTTGCCTAATATTAGCATATAATGTATATCCTTTTGAGGATATATCTTGACATCTTAAAGAATCCATTTTAAAAATTGCAAAAAAATATGTGTATATAAGTATAGGAATATGTAAGTATATATTGGAAACATAATATTACGGACGCGGAGTCCGAATGACGAAGTGACTGATAGCCAGATCGGAGTCGCAATTCACAATAGACCGTCGGACCACCTGCGCTACGCACAACAACTCGGGCCAAGCTCTGACGGGGAAGAGGGCGCCTTCCGGTGTTGAGTCCTCCCATGTCGGAACGAGGACGGATCGACAGAAGACATCGGAAAGGTCAAACTTCTAGAAGGTGCCTCGCAACGATTGGTATCCCTCCCGTACCATACGGGACGGTACACCTCAGCCCTAAAAGCAATACACTGAAAAAGAGAGTAGATATAAATATATGAAGGGAGCTGTATAAGGTATGTACATTCCACTACCCTCCACAGTAATCTATATATCCTAACTTGGGCGTCGGAGTGTTTTTGCAGGCATCCCCCGCCGCCGGAGCTAGGAGATCGCCATCTTGCACCGCCCCAGCAACCTAGTTGCCCTTAACCATAGGTAACACATAATATTCTCTCTCTCATTGTTACTTGGAATCATAATAACTCATCACAATAACCTTTAATCGTCACTACATTTGTTCAAAAGCAACACAAATTTATAAGAGAACAAAGAAACTTGAGTTTTGGATGAAGAAAACAATGGACTCTTTGTTTTGAATTTTCAATTTCTAGTTTTTTAGATTTTGTGAAAGAAATACTGAAAATTTTTATCAAATAACAAAAATATTTTTCAACAACATTAAAAAAATATGGCCTTTAATAGCGACAAATGTAACCTTTGATAATAGACCACACTTTTCAACCTTAGACCACGTTTTTCATGGTGTGGCTTAATCAAGCATTGTCATTGCTTTTTGGCCATGGTTTTGGGATGCAAAGGCCACAACATTCTAGTTTTTCAATTTTTATTTTCAATATTTCCTTCACAAAATTCTAAAAGCTGCAAAATTAAAAATTGAAAACTAAACATGTTGTAACTCTTTTGGTTGTACTCCTCACGGAGAAGACAACAAATGCTACAAGTCATGTTGACCTGAGTCTTATAACATACTAAAACAATGATATATATATATATATATATAAAATTAAATTTAAATAAACTGACAATGTAAAAAATTTTACATTATTATTCAATCAAATTTTTCATATGAAAAAGGCTTTTGAAGTAGTAGGGCAATAATCAACTATATTATGCTAACGTAACAACGAGTGGTTCAATGATTATATAAATTTTATGTGTGTATATATATATATATATATATATAGGTAACAATTTAAGAAAATTTATTACTAAAAAGTAAACGGATTTTGATTTTGATTTTGATGTCTTTCTTTTTTTTATGCTTTGGTCTAAACATGTTTAAAATGGAAACCACTACATGGCTCGATAACCAGCGGTACGAAATGTGCGGACGGTGACAACTAATTGAATGATGGAAAAACAAAATCAATGTTATAAAAGATAAAAAAAAGGAGGTGAATTTTTTTTTTCCAGAAAAAGAAAATCTGTTCAACTTACAAGTATTCATACTACAAGACAAATATGGGTTTCAAGTTAAATATTTTGTTTGTTTGCGCTGGTCTCACTCCGTTTAATGTTCAGTTAGTTAACCATTTATATCATAATTCCGTGTCTCCCAGCAAAAATCAATCGAAAATACTTGGGGTGTTACTTATCGCTTTGTGAAGAGGGAAAAAAAGAAGAAGAAAAGATTAATTGTATATGATAATAAGGGTATCCCATTGTTAATACTGTTGAGCTGCAGCTTCGTTCTAGTTGGGAATTATACAATTTATTGATGACCAACGGCCAAAATGGTCCATCCATTTCCATTGCACTAAAGTAGTACTAAACTCTATATCATATCAAGGATATATGCATGTGTCCCCATATAATATAATAAGTGGGGCTTTTGTTCATTTAACTACGAAACTTATTAATTATGTAACCCCTCCACTCAGTGCAAAGGTACTGCGCTCTGGTAACGTTATGTTATGTTGCCATCCTTCCTCGTCTATTCCCAGTTTTTGGAGGGATATTAACCACCAAGTCATAGCTAGAAAATATGAAATTATGAGCATCCACATGCATTTTGTTCCCATGCCGCAAGCAATGCAAAGAAAAAGACCAATTCAAAGTTGGCAAATTTTTTTTTCCAATTTATTTTCAAACAGGTAGGACCTTTGATTGTAGACTATAGATTGGTGTTATAGCGTGACATTTATGGCCTGTTTTATATTTTTATAGAAAACATGGAAAATAAAAGCAAAAAATGAAAATGAAAACCAAACATGCCTTATTAGCGTGCTCTTACTTTGTTCTTTTTCTCATGACACAAATGAATCTGGCGGAATGATGCATTTCATAATTTGAATTCAATTATTTGATTCTGTTGTTGTTAGGTAATCTATAAGTTTATCCCTGTATATTTTATGATTCGAAAAATATAAGCAAACCAATCCAAAGCAAAAATGACTTCAATGAGCAGAGGAGAGAGTTACATTATGTGATGGCTAAGTCATGCATCCTTTCTTATGCCTTTTATGATAAATGGCATTATTGTTGTAAAAGTATATGTTGTTGTTCTTTGGACTCGTAGCTGTTTTCTACTCCTATTCTATGTTAACATTTGATCAAATCAGGTTGTTAATTATGGCCCTTACTTTGGCAGTATTTTGTTGGAATAATTTTGTGGACTGACATAAATCAATGTTGAATTTAATTTAGACCCAAATTAATTTGATTTCAAACAATTAGAGTTTATTGTTTAAGCCTAATAATTTGTGATTATTGTTGCTATTGGGCTAATTATTGTTAAGCACTGTTTATTGTGGGTATACTTACAGGTCTTTGTGTATGGGTTTTGCTATGATGGGTGACTTAGCCCAACACTTTAGTGACACAATGAGAGGCCCTCCTCCTAGTCAATATATAGGGTGCTTGGTTGCCCCATTGACACAATACACACAAAAAACCTAATATAGAATAGGAGGAGTAAATCTCTTAACTCTTGCTATTGGATTTCTCTCTATCCCTTGTTTTGCTTGGATTTTGTATCCAGGTTAGGAGATGATTATGACTCTGTTGTCTTCTTCCTTAGCCCTTCCAGGTAACTCTAATCAAATCTTCTCATTATTGTTGAACATGCCATATTCAGGATTAAATTGATCTTTGGGATATAGGGATTTCATTTGTTGTTTATATCATCTGATATATATGAAATTCCTTCATATTTGTCCAAAATATGTACACACATAAGGTACCCCGGTACTGATTCAAACTAGTAAGGTTATTGTAGGTAATTATCTACCAAAGCAACGAAGTAGTGAAGCAACATCACATTAAGGTAGATAGGTCATATGCCGGATACTCTGATGTGAAGTGATAGTTCCTGCAGCATAGAGATGATAGGAAAGTAAATATTTGTTTTAATCCCTCAAATTATTCATGTGCTTCACTTTAGAGTTTAGCCCCAAAAACTAAATAAAAATTAATGTAGTCTCCAAAATTGTAAAAAAAATTATTTAAATTAAATTTTTGAATAATTGAAATTAGTCTTCATGAATATTATCTTAAGAATTCATTTGAACTTGTAATTTCAAAGATTAAATTGATACTCTCATAATTTTAAGAGCTAAAGAAAAATACACATGATTTTAAAGATTAAAATAAACTTTTGAACAAAGCCTATAATTAGTCCCTTCAAAAGAGTTTACATAACAATTTAAATTTAGTCCTTTAAGAATTAAAACTAAACATGTGATTCCTAAATATTTTAATAATAAGACATATATTAGTGTCTTTGTGTATTTGATCATTTAAATAATAATAAAATTGCATACGTAACTCGTTTATGAGAACATTAAGTGATGTGTGTGTCATCTAAAGTAAAATCTAATTTAAAATGACTTATTTTAATGACTAAAATTATATAAAATGAGTTGTTTAAATCTTTATTATAAATCATAAAATGATCATTTTATGCAATTTTAGAATAAAAATGAGCGTAATATATCATAAAACAGTATTATTTTACTTGAATTCAAAATTTTAATGACATATCATCATTATACTATATAATGTGTATAAGTTTACTAATGAATAACTAATGAAGGGACTAATATATCTATCATTTTTAATAATAAAGAATCACAAAATCAATTCTATTTCTTGGAAAAATTAAATAATTTGATATAAAAATCAGAAAATATCAAATAGAGTATTCACCGTAAATTTTTACTCGATTGGAGCATTATTCACACTGAAACAGATAAAATTTAGGTGCACGGGAACGGCTAGCGTAGTACCCTCAGGACGTTATATATGGGACTGAGATTATGTCAACAAGTCACCTCAAAAAGGCCATGTTAGGTACGGATAGGGCGGCCTACAGACACGACATCGTCTTGCCAACTTTATCACTGGAGGCAGGGTATGGCACAAGAGGTTCGTCTCTCGTGATGTGGCAAACTGTAATTTAAATCTCAACTGAGAGAGTTGTATGTATTTAAGGTTTAATTATTTTGGATATGTTTATAATTTTATTTAATTTTTGATTGGATCTTTATAATTTAAGTTTTTTTAATTAAGTTTTTACAGTAATATAAAATATTTTACAATAAGATAAAACAAAATATTTCATAAATATTTTATTTTTTTTATAATAACAGAGGTCTAATTGAAAAGTCTTATATATTATAGGGATTTAGTTAAAAAATTTAAATTATCTGGATTTAATTGAAAATTGAGTGAAATTATAGGACTCAATAAAATAATTAAACCTATATTTAATGGTTGATGATACTTTGAACATAATTGACTCCAATAGAAGAGAGTTGAATAATAAGAAAAATAAGAAGCAATGTTATTATAACATCCAAAAGTAGGTGTCTAGTTGGAATACATATTCTATTATTATTAAATATGATTGATGAATGGGAATAATAGAAGTTACCATCACATCTAATAATGATAAATTGAATGCCTCAATTAGACACCTATTTTTAGTATTAGAATAATATTTTTATTAAATCACCTTGCCAATTGCTTGTAATAACAATAATAAGATGGTTGCTATGATACCTATAAAAAATGAGAGAGTGTTTCAATAAAAATATGCCATGTTTTAAATTCTACGACATAGATGTTTGTGTCATATTTTTTTAAAATTATAGTGTGGCCCAAATTTATATACAAGGACATTTTTTTAAATTTACTTAAGTTATTTTCATTCCAGAAAAATAATTTATATTCTATACATTAGCAAAATTAAAAAAAATTAGTGAAAGTGAAACAAAATTATAACAAAATCAAATTGAAGAATCCAACTATTCATCTTTAACTGCTTCACCTTCTTCCTCCCATTTACACCTCCAACCACCAATTTTGACTTCTCTTGCTTCCTTCTCATTTCAAGACACAATTTATACCTTAACAAAAAAATTTTAAAAAACAACCACTAAGTAAAACAAATATTTTAACAAAATCAAACTGAAGAACCCAATTGTTCTTCACATCATCTTAGTGTAGCACTTATCGCCATTGTGAATTGCCACATGTAGCTCTATCTCTGACACTGCATCTTGCTCCACTTTCGTTGCACTACTTCACAGTTACATGGGAGTGAGATCTCTCACGTACTGCTCACATTCCCAAATCGGATCATGACAATCATTTTGGTTAAAATTTTATTATGTTAATGCATTTATGAAAATAACTTAAATAGACTTTATAAAATATCCCTGAATATTAATTTGGGCCACACTATAATTATAAAAGATATGAAACATAAATATCTATGTAACAAGGTTTAAAAATCATGGCACATTTTTATTGGAACACTCTATAAGGGTACCCAAACCCCTCATTTTCTATGGATATCGAGGCAACCACCTAGTAATAATAATAAGGAGTATCATATCACATGGTTATGTTTCATATCACCAAGTGATACGAGGAAAAACATAGATACAAAGACTTAAATCGAACCAAATTTTAGAGTAAAATTCTATCTTTCTCAAAAGATACACACATCATTATATTAATGGCAAAATGTATTTTGCCGCTCTAAATTATAGACTTTATGTACTTTATCCCAAAATTTTAAAATTATGCAAATTGATATCCTAATATTGTCTAAATGTGCACTTTAGCCCTTCTATTAAATTTTATTTATTGTTATTGAAAAATAGGTGCGTTATACCCCTTCAAACTTTAGGACAAGTGTAACTCGACATTTTACACTAACAAATAACATGCAACTCACTATTCTAAACTTTTTTAAATGAGTATTACTTTATCAACAATAGATGAAGAAATTAGCAGAATGTTCAATTTGCACATAAGGAAGGAAACATTAAGAGATCGATTTACAAATTTTTAAAGTTTTGAGGGTAAAGTGCATAATGGTTATAATTTAGGGGTAAAATGCAATTTTCCTTTATATTAATCTTTCAAAGACCATGGTTATCACATAAGTCACTCAAAAATCTAAAATGTTGTAGTCATGATTTTGGAGTAAAGTGCTAGCACAAAAGAATTAGTTGTTTGACTGTGATAATATCCGGAGCTCTAATGTGATAGTGACTAAATGTTTAATTTAAAGATTAAAATAGAATTTGTCTCTAAATTTTATAAGGGCCCTTACAGACACTCAAATGTTTATAGTTATCTCTCTTTCATATGATGATAACAAGACTATCCTAGCTAGAAATATGGGTCTAAGACCTTGACCTAATCTCAGAGAACTCAGCTGAGGGGTCCCACGACTTGTTCACGTGGCAAAGTGAATCCTACAGATTATCCATTGATTTAGCCTGAGATATCTCCGAAATTGATTATCAGATAATATAAGATCTCCCATTAGTTCACAGAATCTCCTATTATTATATCATATCTCCTATATTATATCTTATCTCTTACAAATACGAAATATATATAATCTTTACTAAATTCTGGGAATACCCTCTTATTTAGGGAAGATTATCTCCTAATTTATCATGGGACTACCTCTCACTATATAAGAGGCTCAACACCGCTATATATCACAATCTTAATATATACTACTCTTTTACCACTCTATGCCTTATTTATTCACTGACCTGAGATCGAAGTGTCTTTGTAGGTACCCTCACATGGGCACTAGAGTCACCTACAACCCGATCTCTACTTTTAAATAAGAACATTGACGATTACCGTGGGATCGGTAAATAAGTCTACCCTACCAAGGTCAGCAAAACGAGCCAGATCGCAAACAATTACCATAATGGGGAACAAATCCTTGTAAAAAATGTCCATTTAATGTGAAATAAATCAATTTAATCAATTTTCAAGTGATATCTCACCACGATTCCACAAATCCTTATCTTTTCTACTGCATACAAGCCCAATATCATGGTCAATTATTGGAAAAAAAGGGGTTAGCTAAGGCACACACCATGTCT
This sequence comes from Dalbergia cultrata, assembly GCA_031216105.1. Classification (NCBI taxonomy): domain Eukaryota; kingdom Viridiplantae; phylum Streptophyta; class Magnoliopsida; order Fabales; family Fabaceae; genus Dalbergia; species Dalbergia cultrata. Next base: position 4,200,105 of record CM062352.1, read on the forward strand.
TACTCTTCATAGTGCTAAACAAAGGGCCATCGACACCAAACTTGCTTTCCACCACCAGCTCTCGCATCACGTACAAGCAAGCAAGTCTGAAGATCTTATTGAGGAGTTTAGCGGATGAACAGATCGCTCGTGCCTCCACTTCGTTTCCTGTCGGAGCCAGTGCTTGCAACTCACAGTCGTGTGAATCTCACAACTAGAAACCCGACGCACTGTAGCCTTTCTCTCAAGCCATGCACAAGCCATTGGTTTCACCACCAGGACATCGTAAAGACACCCCTTGTCTCACCATCGTTGGTCCCCACGTCTTAGGGCCCTTGTCCTGGTCTCACCACCACGAGCTTGAGTGCGGCGCATAAACTAGTCATCGTATTCGTACATACCCACCACTAAAGCTACTTCGGCTGCTGCCAAGACACCAAGTTGTCTTGCATCGCAGGGACCTCCATGGATGCTAAATGCTGCACTTTTCAATTGGAGATGGGATGTTTAGATTTGACAAAATAGTTAGGCCACTAGCCTAAGCCCAAACTCGAAAAAAAAAGAAGCATGCCAACATATTAAAAGTACTAATATGCAAATACTAGAGCTCAAACTAGCATCCTTGCACCTATAGAAATGCCCTCAACCACTAGAGCACAAATATGGTGTAGTTATTTTAAGGTGGCACAAATACTAAATGTTTAATTTAAGGGGTAATTATAGAGAACTCCTCTGAGATTTTTTAATATTACGCTTACCCTTTTTAGTTTGTAATATTACACTTATCTCCCTTAATTTTTAATAGGCTTTTACAATGACATTCCTTATAAATTTAAAATGACTTTGTAACCTTATACTCCTTCTCCACCTCCACCTTCCTACTAGCTCCATAAGACACAGTTCACCAAAAGCGTACACACGGAACATTGTTCCCCCCACACCCTCAGGAACCAAGCATTCAATTGAAACCCCTAAAACCCACAACTAAATTAACCTTTACCCATCACCAAAAACAAGAAGAACCCAAAAAAATAAAATGCCATTTTCTTCCACAACCATAATCTCAAAATGCAGAATTTACCTATATCATAAATCACCATGAGCGTACCAAAGAAAAAAAAAAATTCTACCATGAGACCTTTGAAACTCTCATTCTATAACCTCCCTATGCTCTTTTGCCAAACATCAAAAAATGGGTACTCCTCTCTTCCCCACCTCACCAGTTCAATGTTGTAGTGTCAAGTTTCTCAAGCTCTCCCTCTCCACTGCCTTTCCCTTTCTTCTCTACCCTCATTTGCGCTTCTCCATTTCCTTCGGTGGTCACGCCCACATCCTCTGCAATGATGCTGGTGTGCCTGATACACTAGTAAGGAGGGGTAAGATTTGGGGCTACAATTATAAGTAGAATAATTGTGATAAAGCTGAAGTTAGGGTAAAGATTTTGGTTTTTTTATAAAGGTTAATTTAAAAATTTTGAAAAATTTAGAGATATGGGAGGTAAGTGTAATATTACAAAAAAAAAAGGTAAATGTAATATTGATAGATCTCAGGGGAGGTCATTGTAATTACCCTAAACTAAAGATTAAAATAGAATTTGTCTCTAAATTTAAGGGTCCTTACAACACTCAGATGTTTGTATTTATCTTTATTTCATATGATGATAGCAAGACAATTCAAGGCTTTCATGCATTATGATAGATTAGAACATCATCAATCTAGTTAACCATGTATACCCTATGTCTTCCCATTTTCGTATTTTCTCTTTTGTTAACAACTACATATCAATATTTCTTCTTCATTGTAAGTTTATTTCACAGAAGCACACTTGGAATTAAGGAAGGAGGGAGAAGGGGGAAGGCAGGGGTCCCTCTGTTGGAGATATAATTGTAACTAGAAGTTAGTTGAAATTAGTTTAGTTAGTTAGACATTAGTTAATAGTTTGTTGTGCTCCTTATCTATATAAGGAAGCTTACACTTGTATCTTTTCACCACATTGATCATTAGTAAAGTTCTCACATTTACATTCTTTCAATTATTTGCTCTCTCTTCTCTGAATACCATGGATTTCAACATGGTATCAGAGCCATTCCACCCACCTTGAAGCTTCTTCCCGCTGCATTTTCTCTGAGTCTCAAGAACTCATTTTCTTTCAGTTTCTCATATTTTTGTTAATACCAAACACTTTTGATACCTATTTTCTTTTTCTTTCTCACTGTTTCTCACCGATTTCTTTTCATTCTCAGAAACATGTTTTCCTCTTAATTTTCTCATCTTTTCTTTTCTCCCAAACACCATCAAATCCCTAAATCCCAAAATAAAATCATCTTGCTCGGTTTTCATCTCGGCAACGAGCATGGAGGCATCTGCATCTCCTCTTTTGGCGGCTTTGCTATGTTTTTGGTTCGCGCCAGTTAGATCCTGATTTGGTCTTTGCCTATCTTTTATGGCGCGATGGTTCGTGAAGATCTGTTTATGTTTGCCTTCGTCGCGTCGTTCTCCTGTGTGGTTCCGTTGCCGTAGATCTCTGTTCGCCGCCTCCACTTCAAGATCTCCAGCGCTGTTGCTGCGGATCTTCTCCTACGTGGCCTGCATTCTCCGGTTTGGTCCACTGTGGATGTGAGTTAAGCAGCGGATCTGCCTTTTCTTTGGTGGATTTGCTTCTATCGGATCTGATCTCGTCTTCTTGAGTGACTTCATCTCTGATTTCCTTCCGTGAGGCTTAGTCAGATCTCGCGACGGTGCTTCATTTCAGATCTATTCATTTCCGATGCATCTCCGACAAGTTCATCGGCGTGGATCGTCTCCTTTGCAACTCAACAATTTTCAATCGGTGATTCCTCTAAAAGGTTCTGTTATGTTTCCTTGTTCAAGATTCAAGATTTTTTTTCGTTCAAGATTTGGTGATTTCTAAACACTGGTTTGAAAGCTAGGCGCTGCAATTTCTTTGTTTTCTTTGCTTCATTGTGATTTGATTCTGAAAGTGATTTGGTCCAAGATTTCGCCTTGATACGCTGCACTCATTTTGGTTCTCTATTTCTTGATGCCGCGTCATTGTTCTTGAATATTGCTGTTGAAGTTTGTGGTTCAAGCTTCAAGCATTTGTGGATCAAATTTGGTTCTCCTTGCCTTCATGGAGAACAGATTATGTTGGTTTCAGATTTGGGTATGTTTGTGCACATGCTCAGAATTTGGTCCTTTGTTGATAATTTCTATCTTTGATTAAGATCATTCTATATGACATTGTGTCAAGAATTGTGTCTGATTTTGTTAGCCTTGTATAGGCCTTCATTTGTAGCTTCTGCCCTATAGAGGTGGTTAAGCATTGATTCAACCCTATGGTCTTATGATGTTAACATTTCATTGAGAGTCTTATTGACTATAACCTCTAGTTTGTGATTGCTTCTGCCAAGTGGTTAAGCTAGAAAGTGTTTCGCTTCTGCTTGAGTGGTTATAAGCATTTGTTGATGATATTCCCGAGTTGGGATTGTTGACGATCTGTCATTTCTCTTGCAATGAGTGCTGTGGAGACGTCAAAGAAGAACAAGGCACCACCACCATTGCGTTCATCATATATTGTTCATTTGATCACATTGTATTTCCTGATTACATTGTATTTTTCTTTTCATTTCGGTTGTATTATACTTTCATCCCAAGCTGGAGATACGAAAATTACATATCTTCCAGCTTGCGGGGGGGTGTTGGAGATATAATTGTAACTAGAAGTTAGTTGAAATTAGTTTAGTTAGTTAGACATTAGTTAATAGTTTGTTGTGCTCCTTATCTATATAAGGAAGCTTACACTTGTATCTTTTCACCACATTGATCATTAGTAAAGTTCTCACATTTACATTCTTTCAATTATTTGCTCTCTCTTCTCTGAATACCATGGAATACCATGGATTTCAACACCCTCTTTCCTCAGTGTTTTTAATCTATACATACATATAATTAATAAAAAAATATAAATAAATCTAAGCTTACATGTATAAAAATAAATAATTAAATAAGCCACCTTGATTGAGTTAGTTTTGAGGAGTTTGGATAATATACATAAAGTTGTATATTCAAACCTTATTACCTTCAAATTTTGATGTACCAAATGAAAAGTATATTAAAAAATAGAAGATATATCCCTTTTTTTATCATTTAGATATACTTAGATCCAAATTTATTAATTCATTCTAAAATATTAATTTAAGAAATCCCTAATTGGAACTCTTAAGAACCCTAGTAAAATATTTTTATTTTCAATTTATAATTAGATACTTTCAAAATATATTTTATCACTGATAAATTTTATATATTGTATAAAGTATGATATGATAATATATATTAAAAAATTATTTTATAATATAATTATGATTTAATATTTTTGGCCCCTCCTTTGAATCATTTTTAGATCCATCCCTGCTTGGAATTCGAGCATATATATTCAATTTTATCCTAATATACATCGATCCAAACTCAAAGAATACCATTTGTTATTTAGAGAATAGGTAATACTCAAAGAATACTATCATATTAGTTAAGTATATTTATAAATAAGTGAACAACATTTGTTAATCATTGTTGGAATTAATTGAGTAGGGATTTGTTGGAGTCTTTCTCCCTGCCTTAGAGAGGGAGGTTTGGACCAATCGATATATGATATGACACTCCTGAAGAAAGCTGCACCTAATATGAATTTATCACATGGCCAAAATGGGTCACATGCATCATATATACCTAATACTCACTATTTGATTGATGAAATAGCCAAATAGGTTTAAGATATAAATTTAACTTATATATACTGTCAATATAAAAACAAAAAATTTATACATATATTTAACTATGTATTGCTAGATCAGTAAAAAAGTTAACTGTAACCACCTATTATCTTAAAAGTATTATAAATGCAAATAAAATTAGATGAATGGATAATTTTTTTTATAATAGTAGTACATTAAAATTAAACTGTAGATGTTTTATCTGACAAGTACAATGTCATTGATAGATTGAGTTGAGAAATGATATCTCAAAAAGAGTATATAGTGAATCACTTTATTTGTATGTCCTTTCTATATTATGTTTATAGCAACTACCGACTAATTTGCACGTTGCGAAGCCAAATCCATAGATGACGATAGCACTTTAACATTTTACACAACTAGAAGGAAGAGGTAAAAAAAAAATGCCAAAAAGGTATTAAGACTCTAAATTGAAGGTTAGTGACCAGCTACTTATGTAGAAGACTCTATAAAAGTGGAAATAACTGTCATGCAGGGGGTAACATGGCACCCAAAACTCAATGAGTTCTTTTTTAGGGGATAGAATGAGTGAATATGGAACCAAGCAAGAGCATCATTGTGGCTTGTGCCTTAAAAATTTTCTGACATGCAAGGGGTTGATACCCCACAAACAACCACTCCCACACACTATCTTTTGACAAAAGTGCCTTAGTCTCCTATTCGTCTATTATTTGTTTATTTCATCGTTGATAGTTATAGGGCATAGGAGTTGGCGATTACCAATGCTTTGACTGGCCTTATTTCCCTTCCCTTAATTTCTTCCTTTTCAAAGTTGCCACTTCCAAGACCCACAGGGAAGTGTGCTCACATGGCTAATTTGGTTGCAGTGCTTATCCACCATGAACCATATAATCCATGACCATCTCCGCACAACAAACCATCTCCGCACAACAAACCAATCACGCCTTCAAGTTCAAGGCTATGTTACACTGGGTGAAATATCATGCACCGCACACAGAACATTAGTCACGTTGGAGTAATGTTGCTAAATGCATTGAAAATAAATGATGAATAATTTTAATCAAATTCTTTCCATAAATATAGTTAATTTAAATACACTTGAATTTAATCACACTTTTGAGCATGTAACCATGTTTCTTAAACATGGTTAATGCTTAATGCATGGTACACCATACTTCATCCTATGCACATTAGTCTTGGCATTAGTTGGAAAGTGTCAATTAACTATTTTTTTTTTCTTCTTTTTTTTACGGGAGAATTTCAATTAAGTCTTGCTTGTGAAGTCATTTATATTTAAATATATAAAAATATTATTTCAATACTCAAAAGTGAGTTTTTAATTGGGACATCTACTCTATCACTATTGAATGTGATGATAGTTTCTACTATTCCACCCATCCATTACATTTAAGAATGAGTGCTTCAATTTGACATATATTTTTATGTGTTAAAATAACCTTATTCTAAATATAAGGACCTCAATCGGATTAAATTTCATTATTTCTCTCCATTCAGATATAAAACCTTAAGAAACTCACTCACTAATTGACATTTAAATTGTTTTCCAAGTCTATTATTCCCCGTAAAATATTTTATATATAAAACAAATGAAAATTATTTTTTTGTCAAAAAATAAAACAACTTTTGTAAGGATTTTTTTTTGGGTCTGAAAAACGAAAGATCCCTTAGGAAATTTGCCGTTGCTATAAATACAGATTTTGTGCACCTGGGTTTCTTGAAAGCCCAATTGCCTATTGTCCAGCTTTGGTGTCACGATGCGAGAAATGCCTATCTTTGTTGCTGTGGAGGTTGAAAGGGCCCTTCAAGCCCACAAAGATATTCTTTTTTAAGGTTTTTGGTCGGAACCACCATGAAATGCTGAATGGTGGTAGATAAGAAAAATATTTGGTTCAACCAAAATAAAAATGGAGGTACATAGATGGGATAGTTATCTCCTCAATCTTATCTCTTAGTCAATCAGTGAACTATCTCTCAAGGGATTGTAAAAGATGTTCCACTAGAAATATTCTTGTTATTACTTCGACTCATATTCCCCAAAAAATGGATCCCGCTCTAATAGCTTCGCATAAATTAAATATATGCAATAAGATACGAAGGCTTCGTATTTCACAACAATGAAAGCACTTTTTCACTCTTTCATATACTAGGGGATTTCACTTGGAAAAGAGAATGTTCCTACTAATGGATCCGAGTCCATAACTATAGATTCTAATGTATGAGATCTTGTAGCACTTACTAATGAGGTCCTATTGATTAATATTATACAAAAGAAATGAATAAAAATAATGTTTAGGGGAATTCTAGAAACAATATTTTAAAATTAAAGATACGACTAGAGTGTTGATAAGGTGAAAGGCTTATATCTTAATCTATAGTCAGATTTAAAAATTGAAATGAAAATTTGATGTTCTGTAAAAAAAGGTGGCCCCCAGTCACAGTTATTATGTGTAACTCAAGAAAATCTTTGACCTTTAGCTGCACTTGAACTAAAGTAATAGGAGAGAGAGAATAACAGTTAACAGAATGATATGGGAAGGAATAATTTCAAACTAAGTCATAAAAGCTAAGGAAGATTAAAGATAATTGATTCCAAGGGTGTTGATAAGGTAGAGTTTATTGCTCTCATCTCAAGCCTCATAAATAGTGTCACTGGGGGGAAAGGTTATGAATTGTGACTTGTGAGTCGTTGGAGGTAACTTTTCTTAAGCCTCATTGCTCCCTTTCTTCAGTGTAATTTGTACTCACATATTATGAAATATCATATCGACACACTCTTATTTATCATTGGATGATATGTGGATCCTAAATAAAGTGGAGTCCACTCCTCATTCAATGATAAATAGGAGTGTCACAAATGGTGAGTACAAATAACATTTATTTTTTTCATATTCTGATATCTTCTTTAAATTGTATTCATGCTTGAGTCTTTATGTGTTTACCTATATACACCTGAAGCTGCGCAAAGTACCCACATCCGCAATTTGATCACAGGGCCTTATTCTTATGTGGGTTGAGATTATCCATATCGAGTCATTTGTGATTTTACCTGTATAATTATATGTGCAGTAATACTTGTTTATTTGAACCCTATAAACAACACTCCTATGACCGGAGAGACCCATCAAAATGTGAGAGAGATAGATCATTATTCTTCTTCATCATATTTTATATATATCCATCTAAATATTATCTTTCACTTAATAAGTGTCCATTTAATATATATTTATGAATTTAGGTTTTGAAAAAGAATAAAAGGGAATGAAAAATTTATAATGTAAATTTCACGGTATTAATCCTCTCCTTTTCTCTTAAGTTCAAACTAACAATCACATTGTAAATGCCTATAGAAAAGCAGAGTCAAAACATTGTCTCATGCTTGATTTGTCTTTTATGTTCAAGAATAGAATATTGCTCCTTATCGTTCTCAAATTCAATTGTCATATGATCAACGCGTCTATGATTGTTCTCCAATTCAATTGCCATATGTTCAATGCGGCTTTATTTAATTGCTTTGAAAGTTTGGTAGTTGCTAAATCTTCAATATCTCATGAAAAAACTTAATAATAAAGTAGTTGGCTGGCAATAGCTTTGAATGCCAAGTCTTTTTTTTTTTAAAAAAATCTGGCATATAATGAGATATTTCTCCAATAAATAATGATCACAATTTGTTCTTTTCATATATCTGGCATTCTTTTTTAACTCGTAGCTTGTCTCATTATATTGTTTTCTTTCACTTTTGCTGCAATTTTTTCATGATTATTGTGAATTTTACACTTTTGTAAAATTTATAAGAATCAAAACTAATTTATACATGTTAAATTAGTTGTTTAAATATAGATGTTGAATGGGTGTTTAAATTTAATATTTAATATATATATATATATTATTGGTTGTATAAAATTATATTAAACTATCGTCTAATTTTTATGTACAGATAAATTTTTTTATACAGTTATCTAATTATGTATTATCACAAAATAAATATTTTACTTATGAGAACATGTATTAAATAAATATGCATAAAAAAATTTACGACAATCAATTTATTAAAATTAAACTTTACAATTTTTTCTGTTAAAATAATAGAATTGTTACATAAGACCGTAGAATTGCTTCCAAAATAAACCATACAATCTAGATAAGCCAAATCCAGTAATCCACCGATCCATGATCGAAGTAGCTGAGAAATTCTTGGATATATTTGGAATATCATATACTCTATATCCATTTATACTAATAAAATGACACTTCAATTAATAATGGATACTTCATCCATTCTTAAATAATTATCTATTTAAAATTTTATTTTATTTAGAAATAATTACTATTTCAACAGCTTAGATAGTATTAATTATTTTTTTTTATCAATAATACTCCTATTTAATATTATTGACTCATTTATAAAGAATGAGAGAGGAAGTTAGAGTATTGAAAAGAAATGAAAATAATTTAGTAAATTAATTTTAATTTTTACTAATATTAATATTTTATCAATTATTTTCCTAATTTCAATAAATATTTATAATTAAATAATTATTTAAAAATGAGGAGAGTATATAAGCCGAGTCCTTAGTCAAAATATAATCTTATTAGTAGATATAAATCGCGCACACATGAGAGTTTAGGTGTCTCTTAGAATTTCTGGATATCGCTCATCAGACGCCGACAAAACGAAAAAGACGGTGTAAAAATTCACCTTATCAACGGTCCCAGATATACCACGTAAGCACTCACAGTCACAGAATCAGCACATGGCAATAGCATATGTCACAAATTTAGCGAATATTCCACGCCACCCACTTTGAATGATTCCCTTGTGTGTAATTGTGCCTTGCTCTTCCTTCACACATTATTTTCCACCCTCCAAAGTTTTTCTCTCTTTCACAACCTTCTTCCCCCTTCCTTTTGGTTTTTCCCTTCGAATCAAAAGATTCCAAATTTTAATGGCTTGTTATTCACCAAAGCCAACGCCAGCTTTGTACTTGTTGTTGCTGCTCCTCCTCTTAGCCGTTAATTCTGCCCCTTTGAATTCCCTCGCAATTCTCAACTTCTCTCCTTTTCAGATTCTGCAACTTCAGCGTTTTTGTAACAGCTTCTGACACAAACAACAGACACAGCACACAGGAGCCGTTGACTGCATATAATGGGAAAGCGTAACAACCTTAACCTGTGTCTCTCTCTCCTTTTGTTTTTAGATTCTCTTTATTAATGAATAATTCTCCACTGTGTATTACATGGTAAGCATAAATTATATTAGTCTTTTCCTTAGCTTTGGGAGGATTTGTTTTTGATTCCCTCTTTGAAGACTACTTTTACTGACAAGAATATAGTGTTAAAAAAGGCTAATTTCACCGCAAAATAAGAATGTCCGGCTCTCGTTGGTTTTTTAGAGAATAATTTTCTGTTTTTTTTTTTGTTTTCCTATTTACGTAGGAAATAGTAAAATTAGAAAATGAGTTTGTTTTGTTTTTAAAAAATTTTCAATATGATTTTGTGAAGGAAATAATGTGTCAAGGTCTGTTTGGTTTCTGTTTTCGCCTTCTGTGTTTTCTCTTTTCAGAATTTGGTGAGGTAGTGAACAGAGAAAATGAAAACAGGAAACATGATTTTATTATTTCCATTGTTGTCACTTTTTCTTTCACGAAATCCTAAAAATCATGTAAAACACTAGAAATGGGGAATGCAAGCTGAAATCAAACAGATTCTTGGGACTTAAAAATGACTTTCTTAAGGATAGGGATTAATATGATCGGTGCATTCAATTTAGGCTAGTAAAGTGAGGGTTTATTCCTGTATTAATTGAAGCTAGTTAATGCGTAATGTTGAGTACAACTTTATGACGTTGTTGTTTGGATGGGAAATTGAGTGTTTGTTTGATTGGTTTTATTATGGGACAGGTAATTCTCAACGTAAGAATGCTGCAATGTTGGATAGTGATGATGAGGGTAGTGTGAGTTCATCATCAAGTGCAAGAACTGACAAGGTGTCGGTGTCAGGGAATGAAGAAGTGCACCTTGATCAGGATACCCTGCTTGAACAAGCTCTTGATGCTTTAGATGAGAAAAGGTACTTACTGGTGCTACTTGCCACTTTGTAATCATAATGTTCAATTCTACAAAAGAGAGAAAAAAGGGTTTAGCTTAGCATGAAAAATTGCAATGAAGTTACTTGAACATGGAGCTATGTGCATGTTTGGTTTCGCTTATTTTGGAGGCAAAAAAGTCATTTTTGAATATGAGCAGTTTTAAATACAAAATAAGCTTGTTCGAACATACACTGAATGCAGTCATCATTTTTGCTTATTCTGTTTGATCCGCTTCATTTTTAGCCTAAAGGGTCTTTTGTTTTTTCTTTTTGGACAAAGGGGTTCAACAAGGGAGAGAGCTTTGTCAGTGATCATTGAGACATTTAATAGCAATGTGCAGCATCAGTTTGTGGAGAAGAAGTAAGCATCTATCTATCATTTAATCTTAGCCTTTTTTCATTATACAACTGTTCGCTAAAGTTCAGTTGTTATTTATGTTGTATATGTTGCTAAAGCTGCGTAATGATGAATTGATATAGCTATAAGTGCGTTTTCACTTCTCTGTTCCTTGAATTATGATTTGTTGGGTCATGTTGAGGAAATGGAATCAACTTAGGGCTTGTTTGGAAACTGAACTTAGTTCTGAAAGCACTGAAATTGACTCAGCCGTGTTCTCATGCTTGTATTTTCATGCTGTCTTTCTGACACTATTTCTAATACATCTTACCATGTCCACTGTTTTTGTTATATACAGACAGTATTTGTGTAAACTGGAAATGATATATATCACCTCCCTTATTTATTTATCTCTCTAAAATGATGGTTATTGTATATGAGTATTAATGTCAAATAGTATTCATGTCAAGTATAGATATGTTATCTGTTATCTGTTATCCATCTAAATATGATGGATATTGTAACCTTGAAGTGCTTTCCTTTATCAGATTTGCTACCCTGTTACATCACTGTCTTGCTTCAATTAAAAAAGGATCCAAAAAGGCATCTGCAAAGGAGGTAGCTTTGGCATCTCATGCCATTGGTAAGATTTGTAATAACTTGCATATCTTTGATATTGCCTTCATTTGATTAAATATTTAATTTGATTTTTCTTGTAGGTCTTTTGGCCCTGACTGTTGGATGTGGTGATAATGCACGAGAAATATTTGAGGAATCAGTTCATACTCTAGAGGAGTACCTGACCTCTAAGTCAGATGCGACAAAAATTCTATCAGTAAGTAGGAGTTTGAATATTTTGGAATGTCTCGTATTCAAAATTTTCTTTCTAATTCCGTTGAGCTTATGATGTTGAATCTTTTCTGCTCAATGCGATTTATGCTTGTAGTTGCTGGAATGTTTGGCTATAATCACTTTTGTTGGTGGGAATGATGAAGAGGAAACACTGAGATCAATGGACATATTGTGGCGAGTGATTCATCCGAAATTAGGTTCCAATGTAAGCACCCTTTCAAATATACTTGTTAGTTTTCTTATCAATCTTGGGTGCAATATTTTTTTGACAGTAGTCGAGTTACTTTCAATAAATATGAAGACTATTAACATCTCTTTCCTTCTAAATTGGTGTGTTTAATTTTTCTGCCGTAAATTTACTGTTTCTGCTGTTTTGTTATTTAGGTAGCTGCAGTTAAACCTTCTGCTCCATTGATAGCTGCTGTGGTATCTGCTTGGTCCTTTCTCCTCTCTACCGTGAGCGAGTTGAAGCTTAATTCTAAGAATTGGCAAAAGTAAGCAATCCTGTTTCTTGTATCCATTTTCATTTAATTCGTGCACTAGTTTTAGGTAATGTGCTGAAGTGCAATTCTATCACCTAGTAAGTGGCTTTAGTGGCTAATAGCAGCTGACCTGGGAGTGCTTTTACCAGGATTTAATTTGTGCCTGTAATATTAGTGAAAATAGTGACCCCAACCTGTTGATATATTCATTTATGCCACTTGGGAAGAGTATAGTGTCTTTGCCTTCATTTTCTTCATTTTTATAGTTGACTGAGAGTATAATAGCAATCTAAAACTGTTTGGACCCATTGGTGATTTATATTGAAAAAGATGATGTGTGCATTGTTGTACATGGGGGAAAGAAGAGGAGTTGACTATAAGAAGATTTAGAATCTAAGGATTTTAGTTGAGATCAGGGAAAGGGGTGAGGATGTGATTGTGTTGGATTGGCAATGGAGGCTGAGAAACTCCTCTCAAGTATCTTGGAATAAAGTGCAAAATGAAGGCATGGACATACATATTAGTTGAATTTAAATATTTACAATGTTCAGTTAACACTTATTTTTTTGTTTGTAGCACTGCCTGACATCTAAATAGTTGCTTTTATTGTTGATGCAGTTCAATATCTTATTTATCTAGTCTTCTAGACAAGGAAGATCGGTCTGTACGTATTGCTGCTGGCGAAGCTTTGGCTCTTATTTTTGAGATTGGATGTGTTGAGAAATTTTCTGCTGAATCGAAGACCACAGGTGATATGACCCAAGAAGAGAGTAAAGTGCAGGAAAGTTACATACATTTGCAAGGACTGAAAGGGAAGGTCATAAATCAAGTCCAAGACCTTTCTGTTGAGGCTGGTGGAAAAGGTTCTGCTAAGAAAGACCTTAATAGTCAAAGGAACTTGTTCCGAGATATTGTGGACTTTTTTGAGGTACTTCAGTCTTGTTTCGCTTTTTCTTTCTAATTGTTATTTTCTAAGAAAAGAAGATACATTTCTTATGGACACAGGCTTCATTGCTGACCTTACTTTAATACCTTGTGATACTAGTATGGTTCTTCTCCTGAAATTTCAATGAAGATTGGTGGTGATGCGCTGCTGACATCATCATGGTCCCAAATGATACAGGTTTTTTTCCTGCCTTCATCTGTTTTTCTTACTGACAAAACTTGCCTTTTATGGTATTGGCATGTTGACATTAAGATATTTGCAGTTGAACTTTCTCAAGCGCTTTTTAGGGGGAGGGTTCATCAAGCATATGCAGGTTGGCTTTCTCATGGCATATTTTTCTTTTGCAAGTTTCTAATTGTTCTGATAAGCATACAATTTTGGAGGTTGATTTTTCCTTTTCTTTTTTCATCTTCTCCTTTGGAAAAATAGGAAAATGAATTCCTTCATGATGTCTTTGGTTTCACACCAAAGAAAAGATATCTTAATGGCAATGAACATCGGATGTCCCGCGGTGAAAAGGTTAGTTTGTTTGACTGATTGTGTTTAACTCTGATAAGTTTTGTTACTGAATGTCCTCTGTTATTTGTTGGCTACTTTTCTTTTTTGTGCTTTTACTCGTCATTATTGCTGATCTGCATCATTCTCCAACTTGCAGAGAATGTTCAAGTCTCCGAATTCCGTTCAGAACAAGGCTAGGACTCAATTACTTAATAAGCAAAGGATGTTATCTAAGGTAGGCATCCTTAGCATATAAAGATTATCAACTCTTATTTTCCTGTTTAAAATGCATGGTTACCATATGAAAGCTTGAGACTTCCTCTCACAATCTCAATGTGGGGCCAAATATGACACCTTCTTGAGTATACATGATGTGCTTTTAGTTTGTGAATTTATACTACAAATCCTTCCTTTCTCACCCCTTCCCTTCAAAATCCAAACTTACAAATATACCCTCAATGTTTATACCCTTATTAGCTGTTTGTTTACTTGTGCTTTGCCCTTTCTGCAGCCATCTTAAATATGGATTTAATTTCGATGCACTTACAATGTAAATTATTTTATATAGAGGCATTCAATCTTGTATTGTCATGTCAATAAAAGTACTGAACTTTCATACTCACTATCTTTTAGTCTCACATATAGTGACATATGATTAGATGATGGTATAAAACTCACTACTCTCTTTTACACCAGCAGTGTATCAAAATTAGCATCCTTACTGAACCTTGGTTTCATTTTCTTTTGTCTTGGCAAATTAATAGGGAAGGAACCTAGGCTACTTCGCAGCAAATGTTGCTGATGACTGAGGCTGGAGCTTTGGAGCAGGACTACTAAATTTGCTGGGATGGTGTTCATATGGAGATTTGGTTATTGATTTCAAACTTGATCGCTAGGAATATTATTTGTGCAAACTTTACCAGCATATTTACTCGTTACGTATAGATGGCACAGAAAGAGAGAGGTTTCTTTATGCATTCTCTTATCCAGATAATTAGATGGCTCTTCATTGCTGTGGCTGTGTGGCATTTTGTGATGCAGAAGACAGAATTTGTATATAAAAGTAACAGAATCGTGTTGTTTACTTGTTTATTGTAATGCATTATATTTCCATTTGTTTATTTATTTATTTGACTTGCTGCTGTGTTCTGGCTTTTGATAGTTGGCGAAAGTTTGCTTCAAACTTGTTCTACTGTTTTCTGTGGGCGCCCACTTGTTATTTTGCTCTTTCAGCTGTTTGCAATTTTTCTAAGGGAAATAGTATAGGGGTTTAATTTAATGCAGTGACACTATTATATAATTATATAATATTACATTAATAAATATAATTAAATCTTGATTTTTATGCTCACTGTTTAAAAAGTTATGCAAATAAAAGATTTGATATGCGTAAGTTTTTATATTGTGGAGATATAGAAAAGATGATTAAGTCTCAAAATATTTACCTTTATAGTCTTAAATAGAGCTAACAAAGTAGGTGAACTTGACTTATGTGGGTTGGTCCACTATGTGTTATGAGCTGAAATGTTGAATTTGAATTGATCCATTTTATTGGTAAGCTAGGGAAATGTCAACTTAGTTCAGCCCACCCAAGTTGGTAGGTTATGCGGGTTGGCTCATCAAATAATTGAAAAATGGAAAGAAAATCTAAAAATCCTTAAATTTGTTCAAAAACTAAAGGAAAAAAAAAAAGGGAAGGAATGGGGTTGGAGTGGGTTACTTGGGTGAGAGAGTGATTCCAAAGGTTTTTTTTTTTTTTTTTTACCTTGTTTTGGGACAGAGAGAGTGAAAGAATATAAGATGAGTATGTGGATCTTGGCCTAATATGAGAGAGTGGAGTTGGGTTTCAACATATATAACCCGCATGTTAAATGGATTAGTATAGTTCATTCAATTTTAAACAAGTCAATATTTTACCAACCCAACCCACTAAAATGGAAGATTCAGCTCGTGGATTGCAACTTACTTTAACAGCTCTAGTCTCAAAATTATACTCAATATATGAGTATTTTATATTTGGTATCAATTACATTATTTGTATTTTGTGTATAGAGATACAATACATTTTTATGGTGAGATAGGGATACCGATACTTAAATTTATATACAACGATCATAGTTTAAATAAATATATATCAATTATGTAAATACTTTGCAGCTAATATTATGTTGAACATTTATATAGTTAAATTTATAGTCATTTGTGAATAAAAAAAAATTGAAGTATGATGACAATATGCCAATGTAAATGTAAGTCAGTAAGTGTTTTTATACTAGTGCAAAAACATATTTCTCATTTGATATTAACTAAGTAAATGATTCGGAACAGATCTTCTTGTAAGAAAATGTTGCTTGACTTGGTCACGTGTCATTTTTTACCATTAATCAAAGAGGTGGCGGTTGAATATGAGATTCAGAGCATCAAATTAATAATGAAAATAAACACATGATTAAATCATGTGAGATTTTTGCATAAGATGTTTTATTCCTCTTAAATAATTTGATGATATTGTAAATATTTTTTATCTAGTAGTATTGTATTAAAAAGTAATCTCTAATCAAGGTACTCTATAAACTTCTTCTGTAAGACAATATTAAAATCAAATTTTCTTTTATACTTTTAAAATTATATTGATTGTAATATGATTTAGATTTAGGATATCATGTAAAAAAACTACTAAAAAAACCATAAAATTAGAGGTTGGAGACAGAACATTGCTTCGAAAATGAAGAATGAGAGTAATTGAAGTAGAAAAATATTACATGTATTTATTATATGTGATTTACACCTCATTTATTATTATATATAGTATAAACTTTCCTTGAATAAGGCTAGATATTACCTAATAATAAATAAGAAATAGTATACATATATCCTATACATTATACAATAATGTGTATAAATATCTCAACTCATTCAAGTGGAGGAGGTGCATGGAAGCTGTAAAGTGTAAAAGGATAAGGAATAGAAAAGATGTTTGAGAGTACGTGAAAGCCACTGAAAGGATTCAAAATTGCAGAAAATGCATGTAACGACAAAGGAAACTGCCACTCCCTGCTACCACTTTCTATGCCTTTTTAATCACTAATAGAATAGATTCCCATGAAAAATCACAGCTACATCATAGGCGCCTGCTATAAGGATCACCCCCATGTGTGAGCTTTGAAAATTTTGGAGGCATGATTGACTTGTCCCAGCCAGTAGCTTTTGAAAAACTGTTCTTCATTATTAAAATGATTACAAAATAATAAATTTATAAGTCTACCCTTAAATCCAGTTTTGAAATGTTAAACAAGCTTGATTATCGGTCTATCTTCTTTAGGTTAGGGCGTGTTTGGCTAAGGCAGAGAAATGAAGCGAGAATTACACGAATATAGTCTATATGTAAAATAACACATAAAACTCATTTATATAATTTTAACTTCATTTTCATATGTTTGGTTAGAGGGTAAAATAATGGATAAAAATTTTATGGATGAATTTCATCTGTAATTTTACATGTGAAATTTATTTATAAATAATTTATTCTCACTTTTATCCTCAAACTAAATACAACCTAAGAGTTTAATTTTAACATATTGATAATGTAAAAAAATTTACACTATCATCTAATCATATATTTCTATTTGTATGCTTTTAAAGTAATTAGTGATTCAATATAACCCTTTTACATGTAGTAATATATAGTTGGATGCCTATGTACAAATTTTTTACACTGACCATGTATATAAATTAAATCCTTAATGTTAATCAATTTTGATTAGTTCAAATTTACTTCATCTATTATATAAAAAGATTTGTAAGAAGAACAAGTAAAAGGGTATATCTTTATTCTTTTGCAAAGAATAGTGATATGTTATATAATCTTTTTATATAGGGCATTTGGAAACTACTGGAATTCAATTCTATCAAAAAATTGAATTGAATTCTATTGTTTAGAAGCAACTTAAGTGAAAAAATTGAAATTCCACATGAATTGAAACCCAACAAAAATAAGGAATTAAAATCAGACCCAAATGGGTACGATTTGGTGTGAGAATTGAATTCCAACAAATGAAAAATATTAAAATAACCTTAGTTGAATATAATGTTTTTTTCATAACCTATTAATGAATAATAAAATAGTAAAAATAATTAAATCAATTCATTTTTAAACCCATTCCAAATTAAGAAATTAAATTAAATTTTTTAATTTACTGACTCATTTCAAATATAAGAATTTAATTCAATTTCTTAAAAAATTTAATTTCTAATAAAATTCAATTTAATTCCATTTTATTAAACAATGCCCTGCTAGAATATTTTACATAATTGTTTTTGTCCAATACATAAACCCTAAACCCTAAACCCTAAACCCTAAACCCTAACTTAAAACGTATCAGATATTTTTGGCACGGAAATAGAACATACCAATAAAATAACCAAAGTGTAGATGGACTGCAAAGAAAATAATAAACCTAGATGGCACTATTTAAAGAATAAAGTCTGGGTCGTTAGCTCACTTTTTTAAGTCATCTAGGTAAGGGTTTTATTTTCAATCATATATACGGGGTGAGTTCATGATCAAAAATAAAAACTCACTTATATGAGCTCTATATTTTAAGAGGATTAGTTATTACTTTCCATAATAAATACTCTGATTTTTATAAAAAGAATAAAGTGATCACAAAATATGATATAAGGTCTCCATCACTATTTTTAACAAAGGATTTTGTTAGAACAAGACAAGATTCAAAACTTTGTAATGGATCTCATGTCTTTAAAACATCAAAACTTATCTTTCTAATACCATAACTTCTATTTAGGGCATTTATTAAAAAACCCTTTAAAAAAACTATTAACCGTTGCCGCCAATTTTCATATTAGTGATAAAAATATACGCGTGTAACATAGCATGGCCCTTTTTTTTTTGGTAGGCATATGCCATGAACTTTAATCAACTTGAATAATGATATCCGCTAATCTCGTTCATGCATTCTTGGAATCAGGATTACTCGGTCCAAAGTCAAAAAGTGAGATTTATGACTTATATAATTCGTGACTTTTTAGGCAAACAAATACATACTATAATGTAAGATCACAAGTCCTAGACTTCAGGCAACTTAAGACTTAATCCACGTTTTTAATTCGGAAAAAGCCAAAAGATAAATCCTAATCCACCGTTTGACACTTTTCTTCCCCTTCCCTTTTTACTTTTAATTTCTTGCTTGTCATAATTTGTAAGATGAGACTGTGACCTGTGTCTCAAATTCGTCATGTTGCAAACAAATTCACCCATCATCATTGAATTTTTTTTTTTTGCTATTTCCTCATTGAAATGTTGAATATAAGCTACATATTCATAAACCATATAAATAATTCGATTTTGGATAAGGTGCCTTATCAATCAGTATTCATAACATTTTCCTCCCACAAGTATTGCAGTTTATATACATTATTTTTTTTTCTTTTTTTTTTCTCTAGTTTCCTTCTCATACTCCTAGACGAAAAAAAGTGCAGCATTTTTCGCCATTCCATTCTAAGTGGAAGAAAAAGTTCATGTAGTTAGATGTACTCCTACCTCAATCGGTTGTTATTTAAGTTTAATTTTAATATATTAACATTATAATATAAACATTGTCATTAATTCAATATCTTATTTTACGTGATTTTTTAAGTAATAAAGGTGAAAAATTATTGATATAATATTATATGATTAGATAATTATGTAAAAAAATTTATATTATCTATAATTTAAAATTAAATCCTTGCTATTTTTCAAAAATACGTAATGTATCTTGTTTATGATGTGCAAAATTGTTCTAGAGAATTGAATATTATTTCAATCCTTATCACAATGGAAGAATTACTTTTAAAATAATGAAATTGAAAAAAATATTTTTAGAGAAATTAATTTTAAAAGAATTGATTTGTATTTGATTTGAGTATATCAAAAGTAAGTTTAAGATATAATTTTTACTTAAATAGAATAAAAGTAATATTATTTTTAGTTATTATTAATGTGAGAATAATAGTACGATTTTATCTTAAAAATATTTTCTCTATAATAAAAAATGGCTCTTTTTTTCACATATGATTTTTTAGTGGTGTATTTACATCAATATGGTATTTTAAAAAAAATTCACATAATATGATGCTTTCTGAATCCACAAGGCGGATTCAATAAAAAATATTTGTATACTGAATCCGCATCAAAGTTAGTATAAAAAATATTATTTTATTGAATCTGCCATTAGCAGATTTAATAAAATAATATTAAAATAAAATTCTGCCACCAAATTCAGATTCAAAATCCATCAAAATAATATTTTTTTTATTGAATTCGCCATTGGTAAATTCTAAAATATTATATACAAGTAAATTTATCCATTTTATCATATTAGTGTAAATCACTTATACAAATACCGTACATAAATTATTTTTCCTAAAAAAATATCTTGAAGAATATTTTTCCTGAAAGTCCTTTTAATTGCTCAAGAAATACTTTTAATAAAAAAAAATTATCAAGCACATTGAACTACTATATAAACTCATTCTTTAAAATGTAAAACGAACCGGACTTCAAGAAAAGAAACACATTGATTAACTGTTCATTTTTCATACATTTATTTAAATACCTTTCATCATGTACGAAAAAAAGAAGAAGAAAATTAAGTAAACATTTTATTAAGACGTGTCCTAAAGTCAGTGACTGACAAAAGCTACAAAAGTGAACAACATTTAAGGCGACACAAATTAATGGAGACAAGTTGATGAGGCCGCTTTTGCGCTTTGCCTATTCTTAGTGGCAGCAGCACAGGACAGGCACCAACTATCTGCTTTTAGATAAATGTTTTTTTTTTTCTTGTTTTCAAGCCTAGATTTTTTATTTTGCAAACCTATATAAATAAAAAAATAACATTCAATTATATTAGCAGTGCACACCACCAGTTACGTGTGTTTGGTTAAGAAAAAAAAATAATTTACATATAAAAAAAAATGAGAAAATTTATTTTAAGAATAAATTTTATATGTAAAATTACACATAAAATTTATTTATAAATTCTTTTTTAATTTTATCCTCTGACTAAATATATTCTAAATGTCATATGTATAATAAAATAATTAAGGTTTTTGTTATTTAAAAGAAATAAAAAAATTTAATTATCTTCAACACATTTAGTATTTTAAAAGTTTTAAAAAGTAACGGTTTCAATTAATTTTTTAATTTTTAATTTTTATTCAACCAATATTTTTATAGCACTAGTTAGTAAAACTCAATATTAATAATAAGTAGGAGATATGTTTTATTTTGCCAAATACACCCACAAAATAATCAAAACTTTTAATTATTAATGTATATCTTTCATAATTTTACAAAAGGAAAACACTACATCCATTGGGAAACAAAAAAAAAGCCTATGTTCAAGTAAATCCAATGTTGCTTTCATTTCACTTTCCTTCTTTAAATGGTGTTCTCCAACTCCACCAACTTCTCTTCCCTCCTCTTCTATGAAGTACAGTACTGAACAACACAGTCAACAACAACATTGTTTACTCTTGAAACCAGCTCAAGAATAAAGGAAACATAACACATGACATTTGTCACTCCTTACTTATTCCATCACCAAACATTCTGTCCTTCAAAACAAAAGAGAGAAATTATTATTATTATTATTATTATTAAAAAAATGATGAGAAAGTCTCAGGTCATGATGAACCCAGACCCCTCATTTTAAATAATTACACATACATAGTTTTATATTAGATTTTAGATGGTTAGTATTTTGTAATGTGTATATCGTGACTCTTGTTTAAATTGTTAGTGTCAGGATTCTGACTCCACTTCATAACATTTCTATAAGTTCTGGTTTTGTTCTTGGTGTCCCCATTATTAATGCCAAAGGTTTTAACCTTTTTTTAAGGTGCTGGATCTTAAATAAACCAATGAGGATCAACTTCAAAAATGTACTAGCATTAGAAGCAACAGAGTTCAACAGAAGGGGTAGCTTTCATGGTGTAGAAGACTGCTGAAAAAAAGTTCCAAGTCTTTGGAATCCGGGACTATGCTATGGTAATGTCCAAATCTCTGTCCTCATCATTGCTTGTCTACCCTTTTACCTCACCTCTCACATGCACACTCGTGTTTATCTGAACATAAACCTTTTGTCCTCTTACTCTTTCTTATGACATTCATCATTGGTTTTGAAAAAATGTGTCATCTCTTTGTCCCTCTTCTTCTCCCTTCCCTTTTACACCAATCAAACTTGGATGTTTGTTCCCATGATTTTTTCTTTTGGGGGTTTGGATTTATTGTTACATGCATATGAAGGTGTTATTAATATTCTCTGCATCAAATGTGTTGGAATGGTCTAGACTCTAAAGCTATTTTATGGTCTCCATTGTTTGTGTAGTGTTTTTATCAACCATTTCAAGGTAAAAGGGTACTCTGTGGTATTCTTCATTAAGCTAATTAAGGTCATAGTCTAGTCATTTCAACTGTGTTTGATCAATTTGCAATTGTAATGAATTGTGTCGAGTTTTAACTTAACTATGTTTCTTGATGCACATTTGATTCGAATGTGCTGTGCCCCTCTTGAAGGTTTGCATTGAAGGGTGATTTCTGTTAGCTTCACTTTCAAACAGAAAGATCCACCACACACTTTCTTTTTCTTTTCATTTTTGGTTCCTGGTTCTGTTGGTGGAAGAAGATGTTGTGTGCTTGCTCAGGGGAACAGTTCAAATTCGAGGAGGCGCCACAGTCACCACCAGAGTCCTTGGCAACAAGGGATTTCTCTGCAAGTGGACTTTCTTCAAGAACTGGGGATTGGGAATCCAAGTTTGATGAAAACCAAGTAGAAGAGGCTGAATCAACTCTAAAAGAAGCTCTCTCGTTAAACTATGAGGTAAGAATTAATGTGCTTCTTACTTTGTGAACTTAGTTGGTTTAAGTGTTTTGGCACTTGCTCCCCTTAAGAAAGATCTCAGGTTTAAGAAAGATCTAATATTCGAGTATTGTGAATGCAAAAACAAGCGTAGGGAGAGCTTTATCCCCTATAGTGAGTCGACGTGGCTTGAGCCATATTAGTTGAAGTTTAGTGGACTCTGGACACGGGTGGTTTAGACAGAAAAGAAATAGAAAGTGGGAATTTTCTGCTAATATTAGACCATTGTAGTAGTGTGCCAGTGTTTAATTTTTATCTTTTCTCTTTTTTGATGAATTTCAGGAAGCTAGGGCCTTGTTGGGGAGGCTTGAATATCAAAGAGGGAACTTTGGTTCTGCCCTTCAAGTGTTTCAGGGTATTGACATCAAGGCTTTGACCCCAAGGATGATCAGGGCTATTACTGAAAGAACTAAGCAAAGGAAGCCACGTTCCAAGGCAGATAATGTGCTTCTTAATGTGATGTCAATGCATTCAGTAAGCCTGCTTGTTGAGGCGATTTTGCTTAAATCCAAATCCTTAGAGGAACTTGGGCGATATGCCGGTACTTTTCCTACCTTCATATCTCTTTCAGAAGTTCTACATATTCTTATATTTTGTCTGACTAAAGATGCACTTGCTAAATAAATAGGGGCGTACCTATGACAGGTTGGGCTGGCTTGGATCAAACCTGAACCCGGCCCCTTTTTCTTATCGGGCCATTTTTTTAAGTCCAAAAAGTGGGCTAGGCCAAATGGTAAAACCCGAACTAGGACCACTAAGCCTCATGTCAGAGCGGGCTGGGTTGGGTTATGAACAACCCTATAAATAATGAATTTTGTGCATGTAAGATGTTGAAAGTATGGTTCTTTGATTAAGTGGATATTGAGCAGTTGTCCATATTAGCATCAATGCATTATATATGAGTGGTTTGGCTCTCAAGGGTGTCAATTCTAATTACTGCTGTTGTGTTATTTTTACCAGAGGCTGCAAAGGAGTGCAGCATAATTCTGGATACAGTTGAGTCTGCTCTTCCTAATGGAATGCCTGAGGGTATTGGTGAGGAGTGTAAGTTGCAAGAAATGTTCCATAGAGCATTGGAGTTGCTTCCAAACCTTTGGATCAAGGCAGGCATTATAGATGATGCTGTTGCAGCTTATCGGCGAGCTTTGGTCAAGCCCTGGAACTTGGAGCCAGGAAAGTTGGCGGGTGTACAAAAGGATTTAGCTATCACACTACTCTATTGTGGTGTTGAAGTAAACCTACCCACTCAATTGCAAGTGAGGTATACAACACCTAAGAGTAACACTGAAGAAGCCATACTCCTGCTATTAATACTCATGAGAAAGATGGTGCTTCAGGAAATAGACTGGGATGCCGAAATTGTGGATCATCTTACATTTTCACTTTCGGTTACCGGGATGTTTGAATCATTAGCAGATCATGTAGAGCAGATCCTTCCTGGAATCTATGATCGAGCTGAGAGGTGGTACTCTCTTGCTCTTTGTTACAGTGCGGCAGGTAACAATGAAGCAGCCTTGAACCTTTTGAGGAAGTCTTGTGGTAGTTCTGAATCAAAGCATAGACCCCAATTTCCTTCATTTTTGTTTGGTGCAAAACTGTGTTCAGAATATCCAAACCATGCTCATGAAGGTATTAAATTTTCGCGAGAAGTTATCGATCTAGCCAAGCATAAAAATGAGCATTTTTTGGGTCAAGGGAAAAAATTTCTTGGTGTGTGCTATGGTGCTGCAGCTAGAATGTCTGTACTGGATTCTGAAAGGGTTATATTTCAAAGAGAGTCTTTGAACTTTCTAAATGAGGCTGCTCTAACTGGAAAAGATGATCCGGAAGCAATATTCAACCTTGGATTGGAAAATGCAATTCAAAGGAATCTAGATGCAGCTTATGACAATATAATGATGTACTCAGACATAACAGTTGGTGGCTCGAAAAGAGGTTGGCAGCTGTTAACACTCATAGTATCGGCACAGCAGCGGTTTAAGGATGCGGAAACTATAGTTGATTTTGCTTTGGATGAGACTGAAAGGATAGATCAGTTAGAACTTCTAAGATTGAAAGCTGTACTTCAAATTGCTCAGCAGAAACCCAAGCAAGCAATAGAGACCTACAGAATCTTGTTAGCACTAATTCAAACAAAAAAGGAGCTTTGGCAGCAAGCTAAGAACATTGACGAGGCAAAATCATTCAGACATGAGGTGTGTATTATTGTGAAGGGAACAAATTTGCAACATCCCTTATGTAGGCTTAGATTCCTTTTTTGGGGCTGATGTATAGGTTTAGATTTTGGAGGATTAAATGTATGTAGCTTTATCCCTTCTTTGCAGAGAGATTATTTTCAAGAATTGAATTCGTGACTTCCAAGTCATAAGGCTGCAATCTTGCCAATGCACCGAGGCTCACCATCAAAGTGGGAGCCTCGTGCACTGGGCTGCCTTTTAATGTATAGGCTTATATTAAAGCTGCTGCAAAGAAGCAACGGCGCTCGAATGTCTGAAGTTGCTAAGAATTAAAAGACTTATGGCAAGACGAGTTGATTAATTTAAAATCAATAACCAATACTCCTGTGTCATTTTTGTTAAATTTTCATTTTTATGGGGTCCTACTTGATCCTATGGTTATAGTGAAAGATTGGGAATTTATGATCGGGGACAATTTTGAGTGTTGCTTGTGTAATGATTAGATTCATATCTGGAATTCATATCTTTGCAGGAAGTAACAGAAAGGAAGTTGGAAATGGAAGCCTGGCAGGATTTGGCTACCATCTATGCAGATGTCAATTCCTTTCTTGATGCAAAAGCGTGTGTTGACAAAGCTCAGTTGATAGAATTTTTTTCTCCCAGAAGCTGGCATATTACAGGTATGGAACCTGACACCTTTGTTCCTTTTTTTTTATCTTTTTGAGAGAGAGAATGATATTTGTACATACTCATGTAGTATGTCCATCGACACTAGAGAGTCACATGTAAATAGAGAGATTTGACCCGATTTTCCATTCATATACATAAAATTCCTAGTCATTTGTATAAGACTCCCAAATCGGGTGATAGCATCATCACTTGCCACTGCATTTTCCCTTGGTTCTCCACTCATCAATGTGAAATCTCCACTATTTACAAGCGACTCCCCATTATCAAACACTAAATGAGTATGTGCAAATTAAACTCCTTTTTTAGTGCTGAATTGCTGCATGTTTCTGCATTGTGTTTTACAGACACCATAGCACCATGCACTAACTAATCACTAATGTGCAATTACATGGCTGTGCACATTGGCAGGGATGTTATTTGAAGCTCAATCATTACATAAGGAGGCCTTTGTTTCCTTCTCAATCTCATTGTCAATAGAACATGATTACATTCCCAGTATCATTTCATCTGCAGAATTATTGCTTAAACTTGGTATGCAATCACTACCAATTGCAAGAAGCTTTTTGATGAATGCCTTGAGAATAGAACCAACAAACCATGAAGCATGGTTCAACCTTGGATTGGTTTCAAAAATGGAAGGTTCATTACAGCAAGCAGCAGATTTCTTTCAAGCTGCATATGAGCTTAAGCTTTCAGCTCCAGTGCAAAAATTTGAGTAATAGGCAATTGAGAGAACTGTAATATATAAATATATATATATATATTCGCTTGATGGAAAGTGAGCTCAGCCAAGAGCTTAATAGAAAGTTACTAGTAGCAAGTAATGGAGAAAATATTCATCGCACGGCTACTGTTGCTTGGTTAGCTATTTGTTCAAAATACAAATGTGTATAGCTTATTTAGATAGTTATCTATCTATAGATTTACTTCATTCTGTTCCAAGCTCATCATCCGCCTTAATGCTCATTTGATAGCAAGAATGTCTTTGATTAACTATTCATATTGTCTCTTTTATATAATTTTTAAACTGTTTATTCTAAAAGTCAAACATTTTTAATGACAAATTACATAATTAAATGGTTGCATGAAAAATTTTACATCAATAATTTATCAAAACTAAATTGTTCTTTCTTTGACACATACATATGTAATGCTTGGAGTGGTCAAGGATGGAAACAAGAAAATGCATTAGTCTTTGACATGCCAATATCTACACTGTGATCCACTAACAATACTTGCTTAAAACAAATAAGGCAGAGCTATCATCTTTAGGGCTAGCCATCACAGACAAAAATAATTTGTCCTCTAATCATGTTTCCTGTTATCTCTCATTAATCACTATTTGACACATGAAAAAATGCATAATATATATTTAATAATAGTTTTAAAATTTAAAATGTTATTAAATATTCATCATCTACCATACATAGTAATAAGTGATTAATGGAACATAAAAGGGGCCATCATTTGGGAACATGTGATTTTCATCCTACGCTTCACTCACTAGTTAAATATAAGACAGAAGGCAGGCACAAGCAAATGGTTTAAGAGTTGAAAACTTACTCTCTTTTTTTTTTTGCCCTCCCTTCTTTTCGTAACATTTATAGAAAGAAAATGGAGTAGCTGAAAAATATCTTGTAAGGGAAATAAGAAGCAAACTACCTTCTCAACTTATCCCTGTTTACATTCACAACAAATTTTTTACAAACAGAATATTTGACAGCAAATTGCACTGATGATACACTTGCAGTAAAGACCATTTGTTCATCTTCGGAGCAAGGGAAGCTCGCGCTGCATAGAACTTGACTGGACCCATCATGAATACTGTAACACAAGAAAAGGAGAAAAATGAGGCAAAAGATCTACTAAATAATAGAGACACATTTTCATTCTGTAAAATGTACACAAAGGTAAAAGCACTTGATATTCATTCCTACACTGACACTGGTCAATGTACAGTAAGCACAAGTAATGCTACTACAACAACAACTAAACCTTGTCCCACTAAGTGAGGAAAGCCACATGGATCAAGCGATGCCGTAGATGAATCATGCCCCACTGATCATGATCAGTGGATCAACAATGAGTAATGCTACACATGCAGAAAAATATATACAGAATCTTTTACATAAATCATTGTAATCATTAGATGAAACAAGGAGATATGCCGCACTGATCCATCTAAAGGCTACCAATTATGGCATATCATTCTGAATATAAAATTATGGTAAAGTTTCTAGTTGTCAAGTATTTTCCTAAACATAATGCCATAGGAATAGTCCTAATTTTCACAACCTGAAGAAACCATAAAAAGTTAATCTAATCTAACTGCATTGCTTTGATTCAGCAGTTCATTTTGTTCTTGTATGGTTTGGAAGTATTAGGTTTCTAAATGATAGGTTAGATCCAGTAACAAAAGGAATTAATTGATTAACATGAACCAAATGAGCCTAGTTTAAGCCAGATAAATCATTTTGTTATCCTCCCTCATGCACTTTAAATTTATCAATAACTGTATTCGTGTGAAAGAAAGGGGTAGGTGTGAAGCATTTTGCAGATACAGCTATATGCACATGCTGAGTTCGAACAGAAAGACCGGAAAAAAATATAGGTTTCATTATTGTTATTTATTTACTCAGATGCATGCCAAACATTTTCTTTTTTAACATTTTTTCTAGCCTTGATAATTGGTATCAAATTACATTGTGTTGGGCATGGAACTGCATTGCTATAACCATCAAACTTTGTTTATGTAAATTTTGTTTTCAGCCCAAAAAAAAAGGGCTCAAAAATGCTTTTGTTTGTTTTCTACAGGTTTCTTTTTCAAATTGATTTAGTACAAAAACTTAGGCAAAAATTCATAACAATCCAAGCCATGCAAGCCTTTGAACATCCTAACTGAGAAAATTTCAATATACGGTTTACCCTTTTATCATATATTGTGCATGTTCATACAGATGTTAATGAAAATTGTCTTAAAACAAATTCAGTCGACTAAAAAGGAGTTCATTTCCTTAAAACTTAAATTAGAAAAAATGCATAACCAAAAAGGGGTCTCTAGAATTTCAGATAGATCATTCACCTTACATACAATTAAAAGTCGACTCTGACAGACAAATTGCCTATCCTCAACCCATCTGCCACTGCATCCACAAATGAAAGAATCAAGAACATCATTAGTGAGGACTAATTCTAATATAATGAGTACATTATAAATCCACGTGAAGATTGTTAGGTTATCCAAAAGGCAAGGGCAATAACAAAGCAGCATATTACATGATTAAAACATTTTAAAAGACAAGAGACAAGGATGGATTGAACTCTCAATCAAGAAGAACTGAATCTGTCTCTAGAGTAATATGATTGATACTTTAGCATATGCAAGAGCTGGTATGAGGCAGAAGAATAAAGAAGATAGTGTTTTCTGTATAACATGCAGGGGACGAAACCAGTGGAGTACCAACCTCCTTGTGTATGTATGTATTATTCACAGAAAGTGGGGAAAAAAAAGAGGAAGATAGGCTCTGAGTGTTCGAGAGATTCAACTCTCTTCCAAGACAAAGTCCAATCCAATTCTTAAGTACCCCCCTCGGCAGCACTCCCCTCACTCTATAATGCAATCCCCTATCATTCACAATCAGAATATTCACATCGTCACTCCACTAACCTTGCCTATGTCACATAGTTAGTTAGAAACTCTTCCCTCACCCCCGCTTATCACATGCTCCCTATTCCCCCATGTGTCTTCCTAGTTTTCCTAACATGCACATTAGCAAAAGGGGTCACACGGGTCCTGTTACATGGGGACATATTCTGAAGGGTCCCAACAGCATATTTAACAGCAGTATCAATTAATACTTTCTGAAAAGGAACACGAGTGCCATCTTGAATCCCCATACCTTTAGAACTGGCTCGCCTTTGTTCACATTCACAGATTGCTTTGCCATTGCTTGTTGATGTGCACGGGCAGCTCGTCCAGCTGCAGAATTCTCAAATTGTTCCTGCCTGCAATTCCAATCAACACATATACATGTTACTCTACAGTTAATTCTTCCATCACTAACTAATCAAAAGCCACTATTAACATTAAAATGCATTGCTTTTTAATCTTCACCCCATCTCTTTGAGTTTTCGCAAGTATACTTCATTTCATTTACCAATTATTTATTGCAGTTGGTCTTGCATGCATTTTCTATCATGACTTCCACAAACATGTCAGAAGTTATAAGTGCCTCCCTCACAATTAGGATGGTCTTTTCCTGTTGTCTTATCCTACTTATACAACACTCAAAAGCGCCATGAATAAGCAATCCCCATTAAATTTGAAACTGAATTTGTCCCGGTGATTGTGATAAATTTGTGTGAAATCACTAGTGAATGAAATGCATGACAGAACAATACCAAGATATTAACATATGACATTTCAATTATGGGAAGCAGTAATCAGCGCAATAAACAAAAAAAATGGCCTTGTGAAACTGAACTGAAAAACATCATATACAAATCAACCCAGCTAAACAAACAAATAAAACTGAATTTAAGTTCATATTACAGTCATCAAAATTCTCTTTTTTTTTTTTCTCAATTGGGATTTATTATTCTTCTGGGGGTATAAAACCCAAAAGGGGCAATTACCAAGATACAAAACAAATTAGAAAAACGAATGAAGATACATTTTTTATGCATAATAACCAAAAGGGTATCCAAATAAAAACCCAAATCACATGGAAAACGAAGAATTGGAGGAATCCAGTGGCTAAGATCATATACATGAAACTGACCTTTTCTGAGCGGCTTCAGCAGCTCTGGCACGTGCTTCTTCAGAGGCCAATCTCTCTTCTTCTTTGGTCATTCGCTTCCTGTTGTTGCCTCCCTCGAAGCAACTATAGCAGCCTCCCATGTTTCCCTTTCTCTCCCTCCCCCCTCTCTCTCTCTGTGTCTCTCTCTGTTTTCCTATATTTCTCTCTGTGTTCTGTTCTGTTTTTTCTGTTTCCGGGTCTTACCTCCTCTGTTCCTACAACCTGTATTTTTCTCTTTCCTATTTTTTCCCCTAAAATAAATAAATGAAAAAAATGGTCCACCTTTTTTCCTTCTGAGTTTGAACTAACCTTTGTGCGTGTTGTGTTGGGGATGACGAGCATAGAACATTTGCAATTTCGAATGTACTATACATTATTTTTTTCTTTTTTTATTTTATTTTTGTTTTTATTTTTTGGGTAGGAAGTTTGCCATTGAAAGCTATGTGCTCGCTCTTGCCACGGTTGTTCCGCGTCAAGACTGCGTCATCAACTTCTTTCTGTTGAGATGGATTTAGGAACTGTGACACATATTCGTTGTTAACTTGTTATCCACTTCGATTATTTTAAGGATTCAATTGACCCTTTGTTTATCTAAAAATAAAAAGTGATTTGTTTTATTTGTCATTTTTATAAGATTAATTATATATATATATCTATTTTATTTAATTTTTATATATTGAACATAAAAGAAAAATAATAAGGTGTTGATACGAGTGAAAGAGACTCAAGTCTTTTAAATATGAGGTAATGAGTTTAATTCTAAGATTTATATATACAAAAAAGGCACTTTGGGTGACGAAATACTCTTAGAGAACTAGAAAAGATGTATATTTTTTATATATTCATTCAATTATATATTTTTATATTGATCATAACAATTAACTCTTATGTCTATTATTTGAAAAATGTCATAAATAAAAGATTTTGTAGGAAAGGGAATAAATGTGAGAGCGAAACACTTTTATTAATATGATTGAATGTATCTTGCACGAAAATTAGATTCCATTTTTATATATTAATAAGAAAGGTATTATTAATTTTAAAATTTTTTCTTTTATACAAATATTAAATATGATATTAAAATGAGAACGTACGATAAATTAAATGAATTAGCTTGATATTAAAAATTACGTAGCGAAATTTTAGTAAAAATATTTTATATTAAGCCTTAGTTTTAGCTTTTCCAATTCTTGTACATATAGTTAAAAAAAAATAGAAAAAAAAGAACAAAGATAAGAATTCAATTTTTTAAAAAATGAAATCACCCAAGGCTACACTCGGGGAAGACCCACTTTTATTGTCTCATCCACATTTGGACATTTGACCGTTGGCATACAGCCCATTCCTTTTTGTTGTTTTTTTTTGTTTTATTTTATTTTCCCTTTACTTAGCAGCCCAGCAAGCCGCTCAACATCCATGCTAAATTTATTTTTGCTTCTGTTGTGTTTATAAGCCATGTAGAGAGCCACATAAATGATCCGCTATCATCCGTTTCAGATGAAAGCCCATTAGTAAAATTGGACTCTCATTGAGCACAAGCCTCAACTCTACCCTAGCCCATTTCTTTCTTCTTTGATGGTGGACTCTGTGATGCTACCGCCACCAACCCCAGCCTTAGATCCTTAGGTTTATTTCTGAAATAGAGAAATTAAATGCAGGGGATTTGTGTATAAAAGTCGCTTGCATACTCTTCCTTTTTCTTATTCCCAGATATCTATATCTTTTTTGTTTATAAAACTTTGTCTTTGAGCTTCGATTCTTCTTCTTTTTTTCTTTTTCCTGCTGTTGACACGGAAAACTTTGGTTTGCTTTTTTACTATATTTTTTACATTTTTTGGTTTTTTAGTTTGAGTATCTAACCTCATTGTTAGCTTCTACGTTGATCTCTTTTTCCAAAAATTTTTCCCTTTTTTTGTTTTTGGTCTACTCGATGTCGGTGATAATTGCTTTCATTTTCGGTTTGGGTAACCCTTTTTGTTTTGATTTGCATTTTCTAGTGTTCTTCAATTTTCTTTATTATTAATAATTTTCATGATCCATTTTGGAATCATTTTTTTCTTCTACTATTGTGTGGAAATATTTTATTTTATTTTTAAACATTTTCACGGGTCCATAAATGATGATCCTTTTTCTCACTTCTTATTTTATTCTTATCATTTTCGATTTACATGTTCCAAAGTTATTCATATTCTGTAGTTTCTATTATCCTTTATCATCTTTTCTCCAAATTGTTTTCTTTTTTGGTTTTTGATCGGAAAGATTTTATTATTTAAAAAACTATTTTCATTTTAGTCTTAACTTCTAATGTTATTGTCGGATTTTATAGGGATCTCTTCTTACCAAATATTTCCCTTTTTTTTATTTTTTTACCCGATTTGATTATTTTTGGTTGGGTTTAGCGTTTGTTTGATCCCTACCCCAGTTAGTTTTTGTTTAAGACTGTGTTTGTTTGGGTCTATGGTTTTACTTTCCTATTTCATCTTGGTTCGGTTTATGGTTTTACTGTTCCATTGTAAACATGCTACAAGTGATTCCAATATTGTGCAAAGCTTGAATTTGTTTATCTGAATCTGCATTTAATTCTTCTTACTGCATGCATCATTTTCTTTGTATTTGGCCTGCATAATGTTGACAATTTTGTGATGTTGAAGTTGATGCTCCAAGTGATATGTTAATCTTAGATTGAGATGATCCAATATCAACAATTGTGTCGCATACTTATCCGGAATTGTTGGACAACATTGTGAACTACAAATTCTTTGAAGATTGAACTATTCTGGCTCCAACTGTTGAAGCGGTTGAAAGAGTTAATGATTGTATTATTGATAAGATACCATGTGATGAAAAAGAGTATCTCGGCTCTGACTGTGTTTGTAGGTCGATGTTGATATTGATATTGAACATTATTGGATCATTGTTGAGTTTTCGAATCAAATAGAATGCTCTGGACTCCTAAATCACAAATTAAGACTCAAACAGAGTGTGCTGATTATGCTATTAAGGAATATTGATCAGTCTATATGTTTGTGTAATGGTACACAACTTATAGTTATTGATTTGGGCACCAATGTTATTAGTTGTCGGATTACCATAAGAAAAAACATTGGTAAAAAGGTGTATATCCAGAGGATGAATTTAATTCCTTCTGACTTGGGTCTTCCATTGAAGTTCCAACGACAACAATTTCCACTTTCTTTATGTTTCGCGATGACAATCAATAAAAGCTAAGGACAGACTCTATCACATTTCGGGTTATTTCTCCCATGTTCGGTATTTTCACATGGACAATTATATGTTGCTATATCAAAGGTGAAATGTTGAGAAGGCTTGAAAATTTTAATTTACAATGAGGAAAGGTGCCCTGGTATTTGTACTAGAAATGTTGTTTACCTAGAAATATTCAACAATCTATAAATGAAAGTATTCTTGTGTGTTTTCGGGTCTTTTCTTGAAATGTATTTAAATTGTGTTTTTATTGAAATTTGGTTCTTATTTTTGTATGTGTTGATGTTAAGGATATTATGATTTTCCTTTGATCACATAACACATTTTATACGAATTTGGAATATACAAGGTGAGTAGCTCATTTTAAAGAGTAAAATAATGGAATTTTATCCTTTAGTTAATAAATTAGAAGTGAGACTGTTTTTACCGGTTGTCTTAATTATTGTTACTTATATCGTTTATAAAGTTTGTCAACCAAACTAATATTTTCATGATTTTGTTTTAAAATATATCATTTTGGTACCAAATTAAAAAAGTTAACAAAGGCAAATACACTTTAGTTTCATGGTGCATTCATGTGCTAATATTTATTATTAGAATTAGTAATCCGAAGATATGTGTTCCAAATTTGTTACAATATGGTTGCCGCCGATCTCAATGATCATGACGATGATCGTTAATTCGGTGTTAAAAAAATGTAATCTATAATATAATCCTCTCAATCATTTTATTGACATTTTTTTTAAGAATTCTTAATATCTAAATAAGAATTAGAAAGTCGAATTAGATTTACTTTTTCAAATAATTTGCTATAAATATGAATGACTGAGCAATCTCATGATATACACGACTTAATTTGTGGGTATTTTTTACCCCAATTAAAAAACAAAATATTTGTGTGAAAATAAAGATATATTATAAAAATATAAAGCAATCACCTATAGTAGTTTCAATATACATTTTTTTTCCAATAATTTAACATGAAAACACTGTTGCATTAAATTTTAGTTGTGAAAATTATATCCATTTATATGGAATTGAAATCAAATTTGTATTCATGACATACAATTTTATATTTAATGCAATATAAACAACATAAATGTATATTGGAAAATAGATAATGAAATTAAAATGCTCTCATAATAAAATTACAGTCTTTGATGATATATTCATGTTTTGATAATTCAAAGTCTTTGTATAATTCAAATTTTCAAAGTCTTTAATGGTATATTCGTGTTCTGATATTTTTTTATTAGAAATAGTAAATTTGAATAATTACGTTACAAATTATCAAGATATAATTATAAACATAAAATTTGCTACACTATTGCTGCAACCGGTCAAAATAATCATGACAATGATTATGTATTTTGGGTAAAAAAAATATTAAATTCATAAGATAATTAACTCAATTATTTTTTGCATGTTTTTCTCATAAATCTTAAAATCCCAATGAGAGTTATATAAGTGAATTTAGTTTATTTTTTCAAATAACTTGCTATAAATATAAATCATTGAACAATCTCATTATATATGATCCTTGCGTACCATGGGTTATCGACTAGTGTGTTCTACATGTTTATTCCCTTGTCCGGCTCCTTGTGCCATTCCACATTAAATTTATGGAAAGCTCATTATTGAAAAATCAACTTTAAGATTCTTGGTTTATTTATTGTGAGTTTCTTGAGTATTTCTATAAAATTTAGTGATATGTGCGTACCACGGGTTACCGACTAGTGTGTTCTACATATTTATTCCCTTGTCCGGCTCGTTGTGCCATTCCACATTAAATTTATGGAAAGCTCGTTATTGAAAAATCAACTTTAAGATTCTTGGTTTATTTATTTATTGTGAGTTTCTCAAATATATCTATAAAATTTAATGATACTAATAATTTTTAATTATTTATGATTAAGAATGAATCATAAGCCTAACTAGTCTAAGTTTTTGAAATTTATTAAATTAATATGTCAAATCATAATCATTGCTCGTACAAAGATATTGATATCCATGGGATGAAAGTAAGAGCCTTATTTAAATTGCAGGTTTATTGAAATCATTCTGACTTCTGCTTCCTACTTATGTTATTTATCATGTATTTTTATGCTATATTGATTTTTAATCTAAAACATAAGTTTTTAAGAGTTTTATAATCCATTTGAAATATTATTTTATGTCAAAAGAAATCTGTCTCTTTTTTTCATTAATCTGGAAAAGATCGAACTTTAATTAGTCAAACTTAAAGATGAACACATTCCCTTCTGTAAAGGAATAAGGGAAAGGAAAAAGAATAAGGGATAGAATCATAAGGTGGGATGCTAGGTTTTCTGAGAGTAATTTGGAAATTTTAAAATTTATGTTCATACTATATTAATCTCATATATTTTAGGGGTGTTAAGAGTAATGTTGAAATTTAAGAGGGGTAACTATAATGTCCACTTTAAGAGTAGTCTTTATAATTTTTCCTTATATTTTAAAATATGTTATATAAAATATCTCGTGTTTTATTAGGGAAAAATTACATTGGTTTCTCGAGATTTGATGAAACTTATCTCGGCTCTTTCTTATTTGTAAATTTGTTTAGGAAGGGCTTGGATTTGTGAAATCACAATACCGTCTTCCCTTAAATTCGTGAAATCATTACACTGTCATCTCTTCTATTGCATATTGGTTAGTATTATCCGAATAAATAGAAGAGAGTCCGTGTGAATTTCATCAAAACTCAAAGGATATTAACTTAATTTGTCCATTTATTTTTAACTTCTAAAACTTTATAATTTTAGCATGTATAATGTTCAAACTTATATATTTTGTTTAATTATGAGTTTAAACTCGTCTTACTTGACGAATTTTTAAGCAGTAAACTCCCAAGCAAGCCTTTGATGATATCACCTAAGAATAGATTAATCTCTAACAAAAATAAATTGGTTATGAGGTCCTTAACAATTACAAAACTGGGACACCCCAAGTCTCTCATAACCAGTTAACTACCACCTCCACCCCACCTTCAATCCCACTTTATTTAATTCTTATACCTTCAATTCCGCCTCATGTACGGTGTGTTTGTTTTGGCATTGTGTTCAACCCAACTTGCGTTCTTGAGCCTGGGAAGCCGTTCCTTTAGTTGAAAAATCACTGCTAAACGTAGAAGGTACTAGAGTTTTCTTAGTCTAGATATTAGATGAAATTGTCTAGAAAATATAAAGACAAACCTAGAATTGCTAGCTTGCTAGAATTTTCTAGCAACTCAAAATCGGTTGCTGAACCGACATAAGGGAGTTATAAATATGTGTTAGCCTATTGCAAGTGTGTGCTTCAGTAGTAAGAAAGCAAGTGCTTGTGCAAGTGAAGTGTGGTCTAGTGTGTGTTGTGCAAAGAGCACTCCAAGTATTGCAATATTGAGTAGTGCATTAAGTGAGTGAATCACCGTGAGTGATTGGTAAGGAAAAAGTGAGATAGAGTGCACAGGTGGTGTTGGTGTCCTGTGATTGCTAGGTGTAGAGTGTTCTTGTGTTATTTTAATAAAAGAGAAGTTCATTTCTTTTAAGTTGTTTTCCACTAAGCTCAACATTACTATGGACGATTTGTTTCATGTGAGCATAAATTGATTTTGCTCCTCAAACCCTGGTTTGCAAAAAGCAAAAATCTGTGGTGTTAGTGTTGATCAACGTGAAAAACTTGTTGAGGGTACCAAGAAAAAGTAAACAGTGCATGTATCTTCTCATATTGTCAATTTATTTTTCTAGTAAAATAATATTAAGTTATATCATTTTTGGTAATTTTACGCCTAAAGTATTTAACTAATATTATCCAAACAATTTTCATTTTCTTATCATCACTTTTGATATAAAAGTTTGCAAGCAAAAATCACATTATTACCAACTCACTTTTGATCAAAATCAACTTTGTAAAATCAAGTTGGTGCTAACTCTAGTTTGCAAACTTCAATCCAAACACACACCCAATTTCTTGGTCCTTGCTCTCAATCTCACCCCATATCCATCTCTTTTGTCACCTAGGTCGCCATCTCTCCTAGCCTCATTTGCTTTATTGTCAAAAACATTCCCTTGTTCTTATGAGTTTGTTGCTTTAAAATGTGTTTTTAATTTGTTTTAAAATATCATCGTCACATGTTGATTGCCTAATTTCCCTACTTTTACTTAGTCTTTTACGTAAAGATGTTTGTAATTATCAAGGGCCAATATTATGGGGTTTGGTAGTACTTTTCATGGGGTGTTCCTGCTAGTGGAAAATACAAATCAATTTTTTTTTTCTTTGTAAACCAAAAAATTTGAGTGCTTTTATTGGCTTTTGAGAGAGTTTTGAGTTATTTTTCAGAGCTAATGTATGATCTCTTGAACTTAGAAAACTAATATAGTCCAGCTTTAATTAAATGATAATAAATATCAAAATTTTCCTTTTTAACATATATATCCATTAAAATCATTTTAGATTGTAGAAGCAACTTTAATATCCACCCATCAAGCATTATTATAGTGACTCTTTTTTAATGAAAACAATTTTTATAAAACTTTACCAAAAAATATTATTATAATTTTGTTAAAAGCAGTCCTTTGGAAACCCAAAGCCGAGCAACTTAAAAAAAAAAGCCACAATAATATCCAAATGACCAAATCAACCATTGTTCAAACTCTTACCTCCTGACCAAAAACCTAAAAAAACCATTGTCCAACAGCAAGCGAAGCCAGCAACGGAGTCGTTTTTTTCCCAACACGAAGCTGGAAAAACGACGCCGTTCCCTTCTTACCGGCCAGTACCCGTACCGTACCACAGCTTCTTCTTCAGTCTTGAATCCGAATCTCACATCACTGCCACCAAAATAAAAAATCAAACCAGAGTCACAATTCTGCAAACAAGGCACAACAACAAATAACAACCTAGTAGTACACTCCTACTCCTAAACCTCCACCATCACTTCGCAATTTGTGAAGCGAGAGAGATAACTGTTTTTTTTATTTTTTTCTTTTCAGTTTTTACCAGCATGAGCAGCAACGAACAACCCCAACGGTCGAAACGGTTTCTTCTCCCAACGAAACCGTTAGAGATAGAGAACGGCCTCACGCTCGTGCCGCGCGTGAAGCTCAACCTCACGATCTACCCGCTCGCTCCTTCCATCAACGCCGTCGATGAGTGGAAGATGAAACGCGCCCTCATAGATTTCCTCGAAGCCTCACAGTCACAGCATTCTCTAACGGTCACCGAAGAGGACCTCGAGATCAGGCGCGTGAGGGACCTCAAGAAGAGGAAGCGCGAGGAGCCCGTTGCTTTCGGGACGCTAAGGATCTGGGACCTCGGATTCCTCGAAGAGAGAAACGACAACGGAGAAGAGGAAGATGTTGGTGTGGTTGAGAAGAAGGTTGTTGAGTGGAGGAAGGGTTTGGTGGAGAAGATGAATGGGATTGAGCTGAATATCGAAGGGGTTAGGTTCAAGCTCGATGTTGGTGTTCCGGTTTCGGATGATTTTGAAGGGATGAAGAAAGCTTGGGAAGAGTTTTACGCTTTTGATAATCGAGGTTTGCGTTTGTCTTTGTTTTAGTGAATGCTCAATTTGTTTGTTACTCGAAAGTAATGCAGGACGTGGAATTTGTTCTTCCGAAAAATTTAGCCTTGTATAGTATAGAATAGCCATCAATTTTGAAGATTAAATTGGCGTCTAGGTATATGTTGTAGTGCCAATGGGGGTCAGTTCACCTGATCAACCTGGGGTGTGGGCTCGATTCTCAAGTTTCCCCTGTTGATAGGTAGCCTGTAAGTCCCCTGTAAGCACTTGATGAGCATAGAGTTTTGCTATGAGGCAAGCTTTCCCCTCAGCCTAGACTTTGATTCAAATTAAGAA
The DNA here is from genome assembly GCA_031216105.1 of Dalbergia cultrata. Classification (NCBI taxonomy): domain Eukaryota; kingdom Viridiplantae; phylum Streptophyta; class Magnoliopsida; order Fabales; family Fabaceae; genus Dalbergia; species Dalbergia cultrata. The sequence goes on from CM062352.1 coordinate 4,239,727, forward strand.
GAAAAAATGTATGCATTGTAGCACTAGATTGATGTCCATTTTAAGCATTGAGACTGTTTTTGGATTGATGGAAAATGATAGAATGCAGTGGAATATTTTAATGTTCCATTATTTGGATATTTTAAGATATAGGGTATGATGAAATGGTATTGGTTGGAACCCATCCTATTTTTCTTCCCTTCCTTCTGGCTGGAATGAGATCTTCCCTTCCGTCTGGCTGGTGTGTGTGTGTGTGTGTGTTCCGCTATTTGGATATTTTAAGATATAGGGTATGATGAAATGGTATTGGTTGGAACCCATCCTATTTTTCTTCCCTTCCTTCTGGGTGGAATGAGATTAATAGTTGAGTGTGTGTGTGTGTTTTAGTAAACTCTCAAATTAGTCTCCCCCAACAACTGACAACTGCAAATTCATCCCTAAAGTTTTGACACATATCCAAAGGTTGGTGAAGTTGGCAAAAGTTGGTCAAGTTAGTCTCTCAACATTGGTCAATTTGAAGTCGGTTGCAAATTTCCGGAACTAATTTGATGATCAATTGTTTTATTATTTATTTATTTCGTCTGAATAGATGCTCAAGTTGTTGCTAGGAAGATGTGTGCTGCATCAAATTAGTGTGTTATAGGATAAATAAAATAGCCATCAATTTAAGTGCCAGATTAATATATATATAAAGGTTTGTGATTTTTACAGGGTATTCTAGAGGGAGGCGTGAACCGGATACGATTATTCTGAGGGGTGTGCCATCACGGTGGTTTGCTGAGCCAAGAGTTTCGTCCAAGCCTTCCATGCTTGTGACACATACCATCTTCTCAACATTTGGCAACATAAGGTAAACTTGCACGGGTTGATTGTTTTGTAATGCTTTTATTGTTCTTCTGTTTGGTTTTTCCAGGCCAATATGAATTCTTGGTTTCTGAAAAGAACAATCATTTGGTGTTTTATGTTTATTTGGATGAAGATTCTTTGGTGTTCTGTTCAAATTGAATGTTATGAAGTCATGATTATGTTGGGGGTGATAACACAATGTTGAATTATTTAAATGCATTGTAAAAAATTGGATTAACAGTTTGCCATGTGTTGGATACACAGACACCTGGTATTTTTCTATACCTGTTATACTGAGGAAGGCTTTCCTTTCGTCTCTTTATCATTTTTAAGAAGCAGAATGAACATATCAAAGCCACTGGTGGTTCAGCTGGTTAGGATCATTACACTTAGGTTATAAGGTTTAGGTTCCATTCCCTTTTACAGCAATACAACACTGGTAGGGGTGATGTATATGTACCATTGCTAGCCAAAGCCATAGTTGAGGCTTGTAGCATGCTGATTTTGACAATGTGGTAGCATCCCCTTTATATTTTTCAAATCGAAAATGAGAGAGAAATACATGAGGTATCAAAGAGCATAAATAAACTTAAACAGCTGCTGTGATACTCTATGAACCTTCTTAATCTGTGGTTCCTATCCTTGACTGGTGCTAAATTCCCCCTAAAGCATTCTATCAAAAAAAGTTCCCCCAAAAGCTCCTGACAGTTCAAATAATGTTATGCTGCCTAGTGCCTATACAAGAATTATCATATTCAACTTAGCTCCCACATTATTATCAATAAACCTGATTACATTGTACATGATTTTGCTGCTCCATAACTTGCATTCAATAGGAATCTTAATGTTGCTGAGGACGATGATCCAGGTAAGGATGCAAAGGAAGATAGTGGAGACCTAGTTTCAGGCCTTTACTGCAAGATTGTTGTTCAGTTTGAGAGATATAGAGACTTCCATGATGCATTGAGAATTCTGTGTGGTCGCTCATTGCAAAAGGTATTGGCTTGGTTTCTGACCGATGTTTATTCACCTGGCTGTGAAATAATACATAACCATAGTGTTTAAGACCCTGCAATTCACATCCTCTTGCTCATTTTTCAATTTTCATTATCTTCTGTGAACAATTTTAGGTTCTGTCATTCATTTCACTGTGCATCAGTTTTTTCATAATTAGGCAATCCAGTTCGTTGCACTGCCAATGGCTGCAACTGATAGCATAAAAGCACCTGATAACAGTTACCATGAAGAATACTTTGGAAAGTTGGAAGCTTGGATATGTTTATGTAGGACTAGTGATAACATGATTTCTCGGTGACTAATTATGTTAACTGTCAACTTGTCAATCAACAGCAAGGATCACGATTAAAGGCTGATTATGAGGTTAGTTGGGACAAAGATGGATTTTTTCGGAACTCAAGGAATCAAACACAAGAGAAGAACAGCAGGGTACCGGCAATGGCGGCAGATCATTACAGAAGTGAAGCTCCCAGACGTCAGGCCCCCAACACTCGCAGCAGTCCAGATAATTTGCGGCCAAGGAGATTCAAGGTCAGATTTAGATACCTTAAATCGCTTTCCTATTGTCTCTGGTATATGATTGGAGTAGAGTGAGTTTTGGTGCAACAATAAGGTTGCGGCCTTGTAATCTATAAGTCATGGGTTCAAATCTTAAAAGTAGTTTTTTCACTTAGTGGGGGCAAGACTACTTATGTCTACTCTCCCTAGATTTTACTAGTTGGGCCGCCCTTTATTGTCTGTACTATATGTCTTGTTATGCCTATGGTTCAGTGTTTGGACCGTCTTTAATTGATCAAAAGTTGCCAATATTGACGAGGAATCGCTTTATTTGATGCAGGAATGAGGACTGCAAAGCATTTTTAATCATGGACTGAAGTATAGACTTGTAGAATGTTCTGGCAAACGGACCGCATAAATTTTTCTAGGGGTCATTGACTAGGGCCATTTGAGGTGGGTCTACTCAAGCTCATGCTATTGAGAGACCAGCTGTTACTAACACTTTTTATAATTCAATGTTCCCAGATTATGGTTTGTGTTTTTAAAACGTTGTTGTTTTTGCTGGTCCATAATCTTGTTTCAATTTACAGAGGTGTTTGCTTTTAGTTTTCTAGTTTTCAATTTTTATTTTTAGTTTTTCAGTTTTTTAGAATTTATATAGGAAAAATTGAAAAAACTGAAAACTACATGTGAAGGAAAAATTGAAAATTCTGAAAGTTGCAAATTTTAAATTTTAATTTTTTCTTCACAAATTCTGAAAATGAAAATTGAAAACTGAAAGAAAATATCCCCAGTCCTCTTCCTTTGATGCGGTGCAGTACACTTTCATTGGCATACTTGATTCCATACATTGCCGGTCATTCTAAAATCTAAGTTTTGCTATGGTCATTAACATTTACTTTGTTTACAGCGCTAGATCAACGTTGACCCTTTAAAAAAAAAAAAGGAAAGAAAAAGAAAACGCTGAACATATACAATAATATTGGTGGTAGGTGAGGAAAATTGAAAACATGTTCCAGCAGTTCAATTTATGAGATTTGTTTTTTAAAAATTTTCTTCATGAATCATTAGGATTTATCGATCTATTAGTATCACGTGCCCTTGTTCTGTCTACTCAACCTGATAGATAAATTGGATTAGGTGTGGATCGTCAAAAATTGTTACGGTTTTTTAACAATTGCTATCCCTAACAAAAGTCCAAAACGGAAAAAGAGCAAACAACTTTATTTGGTGGGAAAGAGTTAGTTGGATGTCTAATATGAGGATGAAAACATAGGATTATGACGGACCAATCAACAGCTGCAGATTAAGTGTGGGAATACAACCGATATTCTAAAGTAATAATTAAATGCTGCAATATTTTTGGATATGACAATTTAAGGACAAGGATGGGACTTCCAAGATGAGGAAGCATTAGAAATGTTTTGGAATCAAAGCTACATATACTTATATAGATATCAATATTCCATTCATTTTAATTTATCTATTAAAAAACGCATAGATTAAGAAAAATAATAAATTGATATTTGATAATGGTACAAAAATGTATAAGTAGACGAATAGTGAAGATTAAAATTATATGACATATGTAATAAGGCAATTATGTACATACATCACACTTTAGTGAAAAGTTCATGGCAACTTTTCACTTAAATATATAAATTAATTTTTGATTTATGCAGAGTTATACTTAACAGATAAAGATAAACTTTTAGCATGATATATCTTTTTCAACATATGTAACATTGTGTATCAGTAAGTTAGAATATTAACTACGTTAGTAATAAATCTGTGTTTAAGAAGATGTAGGGAACTATATATTTATAGTCATGAATTTTCGTTATGTAAGTAGTGAATCTAGTGAATAAATTTCCTATACATCATCAATTATCTTATCACATTCACCACAACACCTTCAAGGGTACTAAAATTTCAAGTTATTTGTACATCCATCCTCAATTATCTAAAACGGTTTCTAAACCCTATATACAACTAACATTTTCCATCCTCAAAATAAGGAAGATTCATACCAGAGGATGACCTTGATCGCCTGGAAGATATTTTTGAATATCCTATTCATTTTCTTTTACTAGTCTTGGTAAGCAAAATGCCACATTCATGTATGTAATGATTGAAAAAAGAAGAGTGCGATAGGAACTAATTTGTTGAGCTGAGCTGCACTGAAATGGAGATCTTGAAAATTTTGCCTCTATTTCTTTTTTAAATAAGCTCAATGAGACCAACTAAATTCTACTGCTCCACTTTTTGAAATAAGCTCAATGAGACCAACTAAATTCTACTGCTCCAACAGGTATTCATCATGGTGGCGTTGGTACATCATAACTTATACAATGTTTGGTTTTTCCATATGCAATACTGTAAACCATGGTTTATAGGTTGCAAAACAAATATCCAAACATGCACTTAACTCTTGTGTCTTTGATCTTCAATAATCTTACAATTAGCTACACCATGAGCATGTATAGCTACAATGGCAAGGATTGACACTAGGCCTATCTCTACCTTAATTTACACTCAAAACATGTACCATGATTGAAGGATTGGATTTCCTACCCCAAGAAAAAAGAAATGGAAGAAAAAAAAAACATGAAGAAGAAACAAAAATAAGGGAATGAAACAACAAGATATATGTATAATCTTCATTCACCAGCTTTTCTTGTGGCCATGCTTTCCTGAAGACTTGATCTCTGAAGCCTCAGAATCACCACCACTTCTTGGAGAAAGTAAACCATCAGTGACAATCTTCTTCTCACTCCACCCTCTAACATATTCTTTCTTACTCTTCACCTCCCCTTCATTCGCCACCATCTTGTTTTCACTCATCCATCTAACATAATCTTTCTTCTTCACCACCATCTTCTTTTCACTCACCCCACTTACATAATCTTTCTTCTTCATGGACTTCCTCGAAGGCTTCGATGATAATGATGTATCCTTAAATGTTGGGATTATGTACCACAAAATACATGTGCAAAGAGTTGCAACTGATCTCCCAAAAACAATTAAGAACATCAAGATTAATATCATGACCATTGGCACATAGAAAGAAGGCCTCCACATATCCCATTTCTTCATGTTCCAAGTGAATCTCCTCTTAGGTGGCTGTTCGATGGCCGGTCCAGTTTTCTTAACATTGGTTTCTTCTGCAATTGCACTTGATTCTGTTGTGGACTTTCCAATTTGCTCCGAAATGGGACCAGTGAAACGCCTTGTTGCTTTCACCACTTTGAGCTCTTGGCTCTTGTGTTTCTGGTCCTTGTTCTTCACCTTGACCACTATGGGGACAAAATCATCAGTGCTAGAGGGCACAAACCGAACAAAAGAGATGTCATGAGGGCTCATCTGTGAGTAAATCTTCTGCCTCTTCTCATCAAGATCAGCAAGTAGTGCAGAAAACTTGTCTAGCCCACGTGTGGAGTATGGATTGGTGTCCTTTCTTTTGGACTTTCTTGGGCTAGAACCAGGACTTGCAAGGCATAGTTCATCATCATATTCACGATGGAAGGTTCCACAACCTAAATGGTTCAGCATATGGAAAAATTAAGGTTTTGGTATGGCACAAGGTGTTGTTGCTTTGAAGGATTTTGGGAAAAGAATGGGTAGCTATGTTGTGTTTAAACAGAGAAAGGTGGAGAAGACTGGATGCAAAAAGAGGCCTCAAAGTCAAATGAAAACAATAGGCATGAAACTTTAAAGTAATCCGATAGAAGATTCCAAAGGGGTATAATTGGTTTTCGGACCAAATGGATGATATGAAAGTATGATATATTGTCTAATATATCAGTTTCGTGAGCCATCATTATCTCCTATTCTCTCAATATTTGTGATATAACTATTTGATGTGTTAAAAATAATGAACGAAAATTTTCTCTTATTCTAGTTGCATGTTATTTCAAAAATTTTTTTTTTATTTTTTTATTTTTAAAATTTTATGAAAAATAGTAAAAATATAAAATAAAAATAAGATTTTATGATTTTTTAATTTTTTTTATAAAATCCTAAAAAATAAAAAAAATAAATGAAACAATGAACATTAAAAATTATTTTTCGAAACCAAATACACTGTAATATCTGAAATTTTTCGATGAAACAGTGCCTTGTTTTGGTTTAGTCTTCCTTGACCATTGACTTCCAATATGAATTCATTGCATGGTAGAATCTGGTGCCGTAGATAATCAACTATGGGCTATAAATTAGTCTTCAAGAGAACATGTAACTTGTGCAGCAGGGTATGCGTGGAATTCGTCTATCTTTTAATTCCATAAATTTAAGTATGGGCCATGTTTCAAAATGATGCCAATATTTTTAGTTATGTTAATTAAATTAATTATGTCTTCTAGAAGGAACTTGGTTTCAACATGAAGCCTGAAAATTGATGACAGAATTGGTAGTTGTCAAGATAAAACAATAGGAAGAATTTGCTAACGTCCAGGTTATACAGAATATGATAATACAATATATATCCGTGATGTATTGTGTTTGAAATTTTGGGTTATAATGGAATTTTATTTTTTAGTGTTTAGTTTTGTTAAAATGGCCTTGTAATTGATTTAACACATTCCAATGCCAGTTTTCGTATTAAAAAATTAGCACAAAATGTCAAAATAGTCAAGCCAACAGTGTGGTAGAGTTTGGTTTGTGAGAGGAATACAAAATATAGGTACAATAGAGATAAAAACATGTTTAAAAGAGAAAATAGAAACATTCTTAGGGCTGAATAATACAAAATTTCTATACCTTTAAAAAGTGGGGATGGTGGGGACAGGATATGGGGATAAATTTTTTTATTTTTTAGTAATACCTTATATAAATTTATTATTTATATCTCTATTCTATTGTATTCTCTATCCCTGTAACAAAGGCTACCTATGAAACTGGAGTCGCATTTGTACACTCACGGTGAATTCCTTATTGTTATTATTTATTTATTTATCTTGTCCTTAATTCTCAATGTCGCTGTAGGATTGACTTGGAGATTTAAAGCAAAAGATTACTAATTTGTTTCGTTAGGTAAAAAACTAGGTGCCTTGATTAGCGATTGCAGCATCCATGATGTCATCAGATTAAAAAAAAAATTGTTAACACTGACTTTGTAATTATCTCAATATGGATTATTTGCATTCTCTAAATTCAATGAATCTTTTTTATTTTGCAAAGTTCCCGTTTGCTGAAAATTCTAAGCCAGTGTATTGTCAGCAAGCAAGAGATAAAATATAGTATTATTATCAAGACGGACTTTGCATGCATCTCCATAGCATTACTATGTTTATGATAAAATATAATTTTGATAGTTATATGTGTCATTGATCTTAAATTTTGTTCCCATCAAAAAGACAAATTAATTCAGTTTCTACACATAGAATCGTTTATAAATAAGTTCATATCTGTCAATTGAAGTTCTACTTATATACTATGGCTTCACTTTAGCTTCACTTCTGATTTATTAAATTGAGAATTAGAGTTCTACCATGAGAAAAAGAATTGCCACTTAAAATGATAATAAGAGATTGAACAAAAGATGATAGAACTACATAGTTATAACTTTAATTGACGGTAGAAATTTATTTACAAATAATTGTATGAATAGAGACTGATTGAAAGTTGTTTTTATTTTTGGAATTAAATTTAAAATCGATAACATAAATATTGAATAGAGGGTAAACTTGTGTTTTAACCATATATTTATGTCAAGTCAATTGATCAGCCACATAGATCAGCCACATACAGATATGTATCGGTGGAATAAGTTGCTTCAAATCTGATCCTAAAATCTTCTGTCTCCACCTATTGAAAATAATTAAATACAAGAAGATACATATAAATCCTGTTTTCGTAAGCTTATTACTAATTAGCATGACGTTCACATGCCTATCTTTTATACATAAAAAATTCAGTATTATTTTCTCTCAATTATTTAATAAAAAAACAAATATTTCTTTTTAAATTTTTATGAACATGATTTGTATAAAGAACATACATAGTATAAGGAACATCGCTCCGTATTATTATCTCCACCGTATTGAACTTATTAAACATGAGGGGATATACGTAAATCCCCTTTTTCGTATGCTTATTATTAATTAACATCACTTTCACATGCAAATTTTTCAAACAGGGAAAATTCTCTATTATTTTGTCTCAATCATTTTCATAGAAAGACAAATAATTTAGTTTTTTAAATGATATTTATGAAGAAGGTAGCGTGAGGAACATTTGGGATGTCAAAACAAGCTTGACCCATTATGTTAGTATGTTAAAATTGCTGTTTTAATGGGTTGGATTGAACTTTTAAACCCACCTAACCCACATTGCTTAACCCATGAGTTGGGGCAAGCCTGGGCGAAGGCTAAGTAAATTTTTTTTTTAACTTTAGAAAATATAAAAAAATTAAAATTTGCTGGTCTTTGTTTTATAGCAACCCCAAACACTCAAACCAAAGAGATATTAAACCAAGCCCAAACTTTTATATTATACTATATATTCTATAAGATATTATATTTTAATGTTTTATAATATTATCATTTATTTAAAAATAACTCTAATATTATAAGTAAATGTTAAATAAAATAAAATAATTATAATAAAATAACAAAATTTTATTATTTATTTAAATATAATTTTGAAATTTTATATTAATTTAAATATGATTAATTAAAATTTAATTTATATGAAATATTATTATTTATTTCATTTTTTTATAAAATACATTATTTCAATAAATTATAAAGATATAAAATACAATCTTTATATATTTTAAAATTTTCTACTTTTAGTCATAATTGTTTAAATTTTCATAAAAAATAATATTAAACCAAAATATTTTTATCATTAATCTTTACTTGTATATATTATATTATATTTTAATTTTTATAATCTATAACTAAATTGATACTATATATTATTTTTTAAGAATATTTATTTATTATGAAATAATTTTATTGAGAATTATTTTTATTTATAGATTTTTACTTATCCTTATTTATTTAAGAATTATTTATTTTAATAAAATATTAAAAAATAAAAGTGGACCTTATACAATAAAAGTGTAACATATGATCTTATTGTTGAGTAAACAAAAGTGGATCACAAGTCATATTTTGACCCAAAATTTTAAGTCAATGAATCTATGAGGTCTCTCATCATATATATGCTATTCACACAATTCAAACTTAACTAATGTGATACTCCAAACTCATACCAGTCAATCCCAACTTACTTTTCTACATCTACACCCCACGTCCACCCACAATCAATAGTAGCTAGCCATCCACTGGTCACCACCCATCCGCCGCCTGTCCACCGCTCATTGTCAGTCACCCCACGTGACCCCTAGGACTCAGCCCACCACCCGCCTATTGCCATTCATCATTTGTTGGTCATTGGTCGCCACTCGCTAGTCATTGCCGTCATCCCTTGGTTGTTGTCCACCACCCGCTCGTCGCCTCCTACCCCCCACTGATTGCCACCCGCCCATTGTTGGTCATGTGGCGCACTAAACAATGGATAGTATAAAAACTTATACAATAAATTCTTTATAGTATAGACCTTTCTTGTATTGTTATGTTTAATACTATCAAGTCTTATCCTATATGATGCATCAAACAAGGCCTTAATTTGTGAACCTCAGTCCTCATGTTTGCGGTTGAAGTGTGTGAGCTGATGACATCCAAGTCTTGTATTTTACTCAATTCATTCTAGAATAACTGTCTTTTACAATATCTAAGGAGTATTAAATTTTTTCTTCCATTTATACCTTTAATATAAATATGCTAGTTAAATAATCATTTAATTTATCAAGATGAATAATAATGACTAAGTAATGATAATTTTATCAACTCATAATTTTCTATATTTACCAAGATATATTTTTTATTTTCCTTAATATAAGTGTTGTTTGATTTTTTACGGTTATTTTGAAATGGGGGAAGTGCCATTTTAAAAAAAATTGAAACAGTACAAAGGGATCTTGTGCATCATCCTTTTGTCTATCTTGGCCATATTTCATATATAATAGTGTGCTTATTTGTTTCAAGTAATTGTTGTTAATAGACTCCAGATAATTTTGAATGGAAGGTTACTTTTTCATATATTATAAGTTTTTTTTTGTATATTTTTCAAATAAGCTAACCCAAACAGAAATTAATATCAGTCCCTCATTTTTAATTTTCTGGTTAGATCGATTTCCAAAATAAAAACACCAGCGTCAACATTACAGTACCTGTAATATAAAAAGTTTTCCATTGTCACGTGTTGTAATAATCCATTCAGCATAAATTGAAAGGATAAGACTTGTTCTCAGTTACACATAGAGAAAGATCTAAGCAGAATGAGAAAACTGGAAAAGTAAAATGAATTGACCTCAAACAACAGACAAAAATCTCATTCAGAAAAATATGAGCAAGTTTATTTGTTGATTTATTTTTTTTTTTTTGTGATTGCCCTCGTATTATTGATCATTGAATTTCAGACTTGCTTTTAACAATAATTAACAGTAAAATATACTACCGCCTTAACAAGATTAATCCAACAAACATGACATGGAGCTCTTCTAAATCTTACTGTAGAGACTAGAGATTGAGTTAGATTGATTTGGTTGGTGTTCTTTTTGTTGTTGGACAACTTCATTGCCTATGAAACTAACTGAAAACTCTTGTTTCTCATAATCTTTTCAGAATGTTCATTGATTTAAAAGAGACGAAACCCGAACTTTGTCATAACTCAAACTAAGGATTTGTTTGGTTACTATTTCTGTTTTCTATTTTTCTTTTCTGTATTTTTCTCTCAGTTTTCATTTTCTCTTTTCACTGTTTCTCTAATTTTTCACTGTAGAAATTGAAACCAACCGGTTTGCCATGTCTCAAATGGGAGTCACAAGTTATTATAATGGTTTCACAAGCTTGATAACCAAGCAACTTGCAAGGAAAGGAGAAAGTATTCACAAGGATTTCATTCTCTTCCAAATTTTTTCCAGTTTCCTCATTAATCTTCAAAACCAATATTGCCATAAACTTTCTTGCACAAGTGCAGATTGCAAATTTGAGGCAACCTCAGAAGTCAATATTTTATTGCAGAATTAGTAAATGAAGCAAACAAACCAACGATCTGATCTCTACAGATCTATCATTGAATATTTTATTTCATATGGCATTAAATTAATTAAATTAAAATCTGCAAATACTGCAGGGGCATTCCGAGAATCGAACTCGGGACCTCTCGCACCCAAAGCGAGAATCATACCACTAGACCAAATGCCCTGGTTGGTACAAAGTTGTTGACAATAAATTTGGAAGATAATATTTTGTTGCAGAGATAGAATACTGAGACAATCATCAGCCTATTGTAGACAATTTAGACATGGCAAATGAAGCAAAATAACGAATGGTCTGATCACTACAGAACCATCATTTGATATCTTATCTTATATGGCATTAAATTGGCCAAATAAAAAACTCACCTGAACTTGGATCCTAGCCTAATGTAGTCATGGCAAATGAAATAAACTAACTGATGATCTGGTCGATGCATAACAATCATTTGATATATTTGATTTCACATGGCATTAAATTTGTCAAAAAAATCTGCATACAGCATATGGGGCATTTCGAGAATCGAACTCGGGACCTCTCACACCCAAAGCGAGAATCATACCACTAGACCAAATGCCCTGATTGAAATTGAAAGTGCACAGTTATAGAAGTCAACAGTTTTTTGCTGAGTTAGAAGCTACTTAGACACTTATCTGCATAATTTGGATCCAAGACTATTTTAGTCAAGGCAAGTGAAGCAACCTAACCAAATGATCAGATCACTACAGATCCATCATTTGATATTTAATTTCATATGGCATTAAATTTGTCATATAATAATCTGCACATGATATTTTATTGAGTTTAATTTCTATGCACACCCAATACTTGGAATATTATACAAATAGGATGATTTGATTGGATGACAATGTAAGCGCATAGAAATTAAACTATATTATTTCATATGGCACTTTGCATTGACTTTGCTATCCTAGTCTACTGTAGTCATGGCAAATGAACTAAACCAACCAATGATCTGATCACTACAGAACCATGATATTTTATTTCATGGCTTTAATACAGGCTCCTAGGCTATTATAGTCAACGCAAATGAAGCAAACTGACCAGCGATCTGATCACATAGATCCATCATTTAATATTTTATTTCCTATGGCATTAGATCTGTACAATAAAATTCTGCACATGATGTTTTATTTCATGTGGCATCCATCATATTGGACATAATAAAACCTTCAAGTAACATTAGGGGCATTCCGAGAATCGAACTCGGGACCTCTCGCACCCAAAGCGAGAATCATACCACTAGACCAAATGCCCTGGTTGAAATGAAATTACTGAGAAACAATTAACTTTAATTTGTGATAGTAGGAAGGGGGCTCAAATGACCAAATGAATCTGGCTTGAATTGGTATGCCAAAAATAGGAACAGATGCAAAGTTGTAAACTGACAAGTTTTTTGCAGTGGGGCAGTCATAGATTAATACAAGCTGTCATCATAATTGGAGTGGGATGCAAGATTGCTATAACCACAGCATGTACAGGATACAGCACACCTAACCCATCATTGTAGGGTTGTACCAAATTACAGAGGGTGACATTTATTTATCTCTGAACTTTCTATAAACATAATCATCTAATGGTTGTTTATAAAATAAATAAGAGTTTGATTATGATATATTAATATTGTGAAAATATGTTACACTGTCATTCAATTATATCTTGTCACGTAATAAATTTTTTTATACAGTCAATATATTAAAATTAAATCCAATAGTTACTCCTACATAGATCCATAATTGTACAACGTGTGTTAGTAAGAAAAGAAAAGAATAACACAAGATTTGAAGATGTACCTAAATGTCTGTACAATTTACCAAAGAATTGAAAGCTGTAAAATATGCTTATTTTGATCTGTAAGTGACATGCATAAAATTTGGATCCATCCTTGAAACTCAAGAAATCAAGTGTTACTATTTGAAAAGTAATATTCTAGAATGAAAGCAAGCCAGCTGGATGTTGAATTATAAGGGTGCTGGCAGTTGACATATTTTAGACATGGGACCCCATGATTGCAAAGTGGCTTTTCTGATGAAATAAGCATTGATTAAGCCAAAACATCTAATCAAGAATAAATTTTCCTACTCTGATTTTGATACTGCTAATGGATCTAATTTAATAGTTACTAACGCGTTTGTACACTAATCAAGGACTTAATTAAAGGAACTACTTGGCATTTATAATTTTGTAGAGTACAATTCAAGGATAGCATAACAGATAGAAACTGAATAGGAAAAGACTTCGGAGCAAAAAAGCCAATGAATTCTTGCTGGTAGGGTCATGCTTTGGACCTTTTCTCTTACATTATATGATTCTTCATGTTCCAAAGTTAGAGTCAGGTAAATAAAACTTTGTTAATGATGTCACACAGCAATTATAGTCGTGTTACAATTTTTATTGGATAAGCAAAACCACAACCAAAGGTGAGCCTTGCACAATAATAAAGTTGTTGTCTTATGACTTGGAGATCGTGAATTTGAATCTTGAAAATAAACTCTCTGCTTATAGGGGTAAGACTATATATATCTACCCTCTCTAGACCCACACTAGCTAGAAGCCTCATACATTGAACCACCTTCCGGACAACACCACAACTACCTAAAGATCTTTACCTAAGTTTGTCTAATGTAAAATGGGATTCTACATTGCAGTAAACAAAAATCCTAGTTGCCAACAATGCCAACCAAATCACAAGTACCTTCAATTCCCAAAATTGTTTTCAACTGTATAATAATCTTGCTATGTACATGTTAGTTTGATCAATTCTTAGTTTATACGCATTTATATTCACAGTTGAACGACAGAGAAAATAAATAAGTAATATGAAAGGAAAGTGTAGTTAGGTACTTAAAATAAGATCAAAATGATTGTCAGTGTCATTATAATTGTTAGGGAAGTGTGCCTTTGTCTCCGCAATTTTCTGCAGCCAACATTTCTCCTTCCACTTTTTCCTTGCCCTCCTCTTCAATCCTCATTGTGCTGTTCTTCCTAGCAGTGACAACACAAGACTCTGAGAGAAGAGATCATAGCTTGCTTGCTTGCACCTAGGTGAGGTGATAGGATAAGAAAGTATGGCATTTGCAGGAACAACTCAAAAGTGTATGGCTTGTGACAAAACAGTTTATCTGGTTGATAAGTTGACTGCAGATAACCGAGTGTATCACAAAGCTTGCTTCAGATGTCACCATTGCAAAGGAACCCTCAAGGTCTCTCTCTCTCTCTCTACACACACTTATCAATGTCATTCTTGTATATAATTCTTGGTTGTCTAGCCTAGTTCAGGTTTCTAGCTTTGGATCTGGTGTCTGCAGTTGCTTATTGGAAGAATATATGTAAATTTGCTGGAATAAGAATTTAAAGAGTGGCATCATTGTTTGCACTTCCTTTTATTAGTTATTCAGAGTTTTTTTTATGATGAAGCATTTTCATCTCAAGAAAGTTATTTCTCCTCATTCATCAGTTCTGGCTTTTTAGTACTAAATATAAAATCATTCCGGTTTGTATCTTCTTAACAACTTAAACTTTTAATGAGTTAGTTCATTACATAGTATTAGAATTTCCATAATCAACTGGTTTGAAGTTAAATTTTAGTGGAAGGTTAGGTGCTCCTAGGTGAGGGGGTGTGCTAAAAATAAAACTATCCATGTGTATTTAACTAACACTTTTGGCTTTAGAAGTTTTATAGATGATGGAACGAAATGACTTTTTATGGAATAGAATGAAAAAATGGTGGAGTAGAATAGATCATACCAAGGGGTGGAATAGATTGTGAGGGGCTTAAAGTGGCAAGAGAGGGACATGGTATCCCTCTCTTGCATTCCATTCCCTACTACTAAATGCTTCCAAACACAATTTACTTAAGATTAGCCATGTCATTCCATGCCACTCATTCACTTGCCACCCTTCCAAACATACCTTTAAACTTTTAAGAGAGATAGTACTTGACAATATGCAATCCTAACTTCAGCCTTGTCTCCAAAAGTAACCTTTCAGAAGACTGACATTTACTATATTGTAATTTTCATAAAAGATGTTTGCTGACAGATTAATGTATCTGCAGCTTAGTAACTACAACTCTTTTGAGGGAGTTCTTTACTGCAGACCACACTTCGATCAACTTTTCAAAAGAACTGGTAGCCTTGAAAAAAGCTTCGAAGGTAACAGGATCAAGAATAGAGTTATCAAATACCTCACTATACTTTAATTTTTTGCAACTCAATGGAATTTCCTTTTTCCAAAATAGGGACACCAAAAATTGCTAAACCAGAAAAAACTGGCGATAACGAGGTAAATAACCTTAAATCTAGATGTTTGCAATGCACAACAGCAAGGACAAAAATCTCTTGGCCCCTAATTATATCCCCTTCCATGTCCCACAAATTATTTCTTTCCATGTGAAAGATGAAGAATATATAATTGCTTTATTTCAAAAACTAATAAATGCTCATCTTCCATGTGGCAAGAAGTGATTGGTGGGATAAGAGAACATGATTTGGGGACAGGTGATTTTCATCCTAAAGTTGTTTTTCTAACATTTCTCTTAACTTTTGAGCTGTTCTAATCAGAAACCTGCAGCAGCAAAAGCCTCTAGTATGTTTGGTGGAACCAGGGATAAATGTGCTGGTTGCCAGAAAACGGTGTATCCCACAGAGAAGGTAACAATCCAACCATAGCTTCCCTCCATTAGCAAATCACACACATCTATGGTTTTAAATTGCAATTGTGGTTGCATGATAATTAGTACAACCACATAACATTGTCGAAAAATGCAGCTGATGCAGCTGCAATTTTTGCTGTGATATAGTTATGGAAAGTTTTACAACAGCAATATTGCAGCTGCAGTTGCGGATGCAGATTGCAATTTAAAAAGCACACATTATCAATAACTTACCAAGCCTCTGTTGACACACCTTTTATCATGCTCCTCTAACGTAAGACCCTGATGCAGAATACAAAACTTTACTCTCCGCTCATGAACTCGGTATTTTGTAATGATATAGGTTACTGTGAATGGAACTCCATACCACAGGAGTTGTTTCAAATGCTGCCATGGAGGGTGTGTAATCAGTCCTTCCAATTACATTGCACATGAGGGAAAACTCTACTGCAAACACCACCATATCCAACTGATCAAGGAGAAGGGCAACTTAAGCCAGCTTGAAGGTGACAACGAGAAAAGTGCAGTGCAAGGAAAAATCAATGGTGAAGAAATTGCTGCCGAGACATGAAATGCTTGACAAAAAGAGTCTCGAGAGCCTCAGATTATTCCTTTACTCAAGTTCTCTTTTCTGCACAATATGTTTCTGCTATCTGTTTTGGTTTACCACTTCTTCGGATCCGGGAAGCTCTTTACCCGGGACAAATATTGCATTGCATTTTTTCTGAGTTGAAGTGTGTGGATCTTCAATTGCTTTCTCTTTGTTGTGAGTTTGAGAATACATGCAAATGCAAATGCACTTTTTGTTTAATAAATCTTTATTAGCTGATAATATAACATAACAATCCAGTTTATAATAATAATAGGAAAAAAAAAATTATTTAAACAGAATCTAATATAACACAGACTAAGCCAATTACAACTCTGGAAAACTAAATAGCCTATGATCCTAACCCCACTTCTTAAATCTCTCATTTCGACCTCCCCTTGATGTTTTTTTCTTTTTGTCATGTCCCATTGGTGTTTATACAGATGTCATGATACCCAAATTTCGTTTGTCACCTTCCAGCTACACAGTTTCCTCCAATTATGCAGGAATTCAATTCACGTGACAATTGCTAGAAAATAGCTGTTTTTTTTTTTTTGCCTGACATGTTAAAAGCAAGAGCATGAAAGGACAAAATATACTTGTGAAAGGCCACATTGTTTCTTGATGGAGAAAATAACTAAAAACTTGAAAAATGGAAACCAACCAAATGGTCGTCAGTTGTTTGGAGAAAGGGTACAAGACAGAACAAAACAAACCTTAAGATTTGCTTGTTGCACGTTTGAGAACACTGTTTCTTATTTTCAGTCTGCATCTACTCAAAATACATTTTCATGCACTCTAGAACTTTTGGGATGTTATCACCTGGAGATATTCCTATGTGAACACAAGTTTACAATATTATTTTTGCGCACACAATAAAAATGAAACCTACTAGCTTTATGTAAGATATATTATTTTAGTTGTGAACCCCCATCAATTTTAGTGTATGCAAAAATGATTTGATAAACTTGTGGTCACAAAAGAATATTTCACTTAAAGAGTCTTGTAGTAAAAGATCTGAGCCAATAATGGTAATGTTATAACTTCAAGGAAAAGCTAAGACATGTTCATATTGTTGAGCCCCAACTCCAAAGGAAAAGGAAGCCATAGATAGGGCAGTGTCAGTGGCATGATCAGCAATAAAACAGTATTTGATTGATACTTTCTGCCTAAAACGCAGTGAAGAAGAAGCAACCAGTCATGTAACATCAACTGTCACTGGTTTTTCTTTTGGGGGTGAGGGGAGGGGAAGTGAAAAATGAAACCAAATAAGGAAATTTGATTATTTGTGCAGCTAATAGTACAATATGTCACAAGGTATAGGTGACATCTGGTCACATAATTAATCTATGAACAAAGAATGCAGAAGAAAGAAATCATTCAGCCTAAGGATTTACTGTCTCCACAAGACAACCATCATGGACAATATGCTTCATGTCTATGACAAAATTGTCCCGAAGGAATCCGAATCCAAAAGTGCCATTCTCGTACTGCCAAATCCTTCCCTCTGCACTCCTTGGATTTATTGTTCCAGCCATGTCCGGAATAACTAAATCATAACTTGAGCTTATGTGAAGAATTCGCTTTACCACTTCATTGCCTGACAAATGGAACTGCTGAACTCGATTTACCAATTCATCATCAGACAAGGGGAACTGCTCCTGAATTTCATCATCTGGTTGAAGTGGTCGGATATGAAGGCAACTGTCATACAAAGTTTCTTCCTCCAAAGAAAAAGGAGACTCCAGAAATGTAGCCTTAGATGTCCAGAAAACAGGGGCATAGCTGGAAAAGCGTTCGGGAGGTTCCCCAACCTTTCGGCAGGCAATGCCCCCAATGTCATCATATGCCACAAGGTAAAAGGCTAAACTCATGTCATCACAAATTCCCTGCAACAATGATAGTAAAAAGTCCAATGAGCACTCATATGACTATATGAAGAGCTCTACCATCATCCATCTTCACAATCATAGTAGATTAAAAAAGACAAGGGAAAAAAATTTACCAGACCCATTGCTCAAAATGCAACTGACTGAATTCAATAGTACATTTGCATCTCAACAAGATCATTCAAACTGTCTAATTAAGAGACCACGATGAAAAAAAATTTCTCAGCATCCTATTTGGCTATACATTTCCCAATTACCAACGATCATGATTCCTTTGCTCTTTTCCTCCTCTTCTTAACATTATGCAGTTTGATTATTACGACTCAAACAACCAAGTGTAACAGTTCAGCTAATCTATGATATCACTATCAGATGGCAGATATCAAAGCACCAATTATGCACATAATTGAGCATAACAAGAGCAGGGAACAGCATAAAAACACCTTCCAAAGGCCCTGTAAAGGCCGCAACGGTGTTGGTGAGCAATTCACGATCTTCACAAAATGCTCAGGCTCCCACTTCCTCCTAGCCAGCCTTTCCTTCTCCCTCCTCTTCCTCTGCTTCCTCGACTTATCGCTGCCAGGGCTAGTCCTATTCGCAAAATGCTGATAAATCTCCGACACCAACCGGTCTGGTAAGCTCCCCGGCGATCCACTCACATCCTCCCCAACACCACCACATTCATCTCCACTAATGTTTGCAGAGCTTGAACTTCTCCTAAATCCATTACTCCTTTGATCATAACAATGGTTGGAAGAACTTGCAGCAGCAAAGCTCTGGGTTTCCTCCACAACAAAATGCGTCCTCCCCATGAAACTAACATTCACCGGAATCAACTCATTCTCTGGGAATCCAACCTGTTACACCAGAGACTGAACAAAATGAATCACTCGATGATCATCATTACACTTAGATATGTATATATGCATGTATTTGAAGCATCTAACTGAGTGAACTAACAGATAACTAACCAATCAATTTAACTAATTAGCTAACTATCCAGCAACAGAGTAAAGTAGGGTCTATTTGGTCTCAAGAAATGTTTTCTATTTCCATTTCTTGCTTTCAACAGTTATGATTTATTACCAAAAGACACATTCTTATAATTATATTTTTTTTTCACAAAATCCAAAAATCAGCAAACACAAAGACAACAATGTGGCATTTTTATAACAGTGATGCTACAACAACTACTAAGCCTTATCCCATTAGCAGTAGCAGCTACATTGACCAAGCAATGCCATAGTGATAATAGTGATGCTACAAAGCCAGAATAGTTTACCAAAAAAAAATCATCACCAGAAATATGTGGCAAATTCTGAGTGCAATGACAGAAATCATGGGTGTAAAAAAATATGGTGTCCCCCATTCATTGCCACATAATTCAGGTATACAGGGTTCTCGCTATTTCTAATCAACAAGCATTTTCCTTTATATAGTTAATGTTGAACACAGAAAATAATCTATAAAATATATATTTTCTGAAAACAAACAAACCCCAACATTTACATATGGCATATATCCTGATATAGACCAAAGAAAATGAATCCGCTCATTGCACTTAGATATGTATCTACACAAGTATTTTAAGCATCTAAACTAACTAGGATAACTAACCAACCAACCAATCAATCTAACTAACTAGAGTAAATGTTCAACTTAGTCTTGAAATTGTATATGCGAGTCATTTTGGTTCCTGTCTTTCTGAGATTTAGAAATTAATATTTTAGTCGTTGACTCACATTTTGCAATGTCCAATGCCAAAAACATTAATTTCTCAATCTCAGGAAGACACCAACAAAAATGCCTCACGCATACAATTTCAGGACTAACTTGAACTTTTGCCAATTAACTAACTATCCTGCATCAAAGAGAAAGAGAGAGAGAAAAAAAAAATTGTGCCTTTGCGTTAGCTCATTTCAAATTCAAAACAGCTCATAATTAAAAAATGGTTCCAAAAAAAGGGAGAAAAAAAAAACCGTAATTTCTCCGAAACAACCTCGGCAGACGCCGCCACGAATAATTCCGGCGGCGAGAAATCGGCACGTCCATCAGGGTCAAGAAGAGTCACGACCTGGCCATCAGGCGAAATCCCCATCCACAAGAACGGCGCCTTCACAACCTCATACGATCCCTTCCTCTTCGTCGAAGGCGAAACCCTAAATCCAGACACATACGAATCCCCCCACTTGAAGAACACCAGCGAAGGAGACGAGATCGATTCGCTGCCTGCTCCGCTACGGCGCCAGAACCCAATGAGATTCTCCCACTCGCTCAGCGTCCTGTACACCTGCCTATAGCTGATCGCTCCTCCTCCTCCTCTGACCCATTTCTTGATCTGCGTCTTGGAACCCCACTTCCTCTCGCACATCGTGAACCAAAGGCGCGAGTCGCCGCTTGTGCAGAGCGAAACGAACCGTTTCGATGTGCACGCGAACTTGGCGATGTCGGAAGGGGAAAGAAACGATAGGATGCAGAGCTGAACGTCTTCCGGGAAGTCCGTGAACGACGGTAAGGTATTCGGATTCGCCATTGTTTCTTTTTGTTGTCGTTTGGAAGAGTTAAGGTTGTTTGTCGCTTTTGTTATGTTTTTCGGAAGTGTTGAGAAAATAAGGAAGAGATTTATGTATGTGTGTGTGGGGGTTCGGTTTTGGTAGATTCTTGTGAAAGATTGGAATGATTCTTCTGAGAGAGAGAAAACTTGAGCTGCTATGTTACTACTGTCTTCTTGGTGAAACGATGGTGTTTTTTTTTTTTTGTTTTAGATGTTGGTGGTCGTTAAACGGCAACGAGAAGCGTGACGTATCTAAGAGACGTATTTGCGTTTCATGGCTGATTCGTATAAACGACGGTAGTGTAGTAAAAGGCCACTTTACAACCTAAAATTATAAGAATATTTTATTTTAGTTCTTGAAATTTTAGAATTAACTCTTTAATTATTAAAATTTTATTTTATAAATTATTTTAATATTTAATTAAATAATTATTAATCAATCATTATATTTTACTGACATAACACGTTAACTCTAATAAAATTTGACAAATGAAGGATCAATTTGGCCGTGCCGGCGAATATTGCAAATTTGACAAGCAGCTCCTCACATTATTCACCTCTTTGTACCTTCAAGCATTGACAGCTTCTTTCTTTGCCTCCACCACCACAAGAATGTTAGGCCGCCAGCCTTCAATGTCTATAGGTGACCTGTTTTTTCTTGTTGGTGCATTGTTGAACGGTTCTGCTGTTAATATTGAAGTGCTTGTTATTGGCCGTCTGTTGCTCGGGTTTGGTGTGGGCTAATGTATTCAGGTAAAGGTTAACGTAGCAAGTGTCCATTGCAGTTTCAGGTTCTGTTTGGCTTTGGCTTTGTCATTCAGTTTTTCAAATTTTGTAAATAAAATACTAAAAACTGTGAAAACTATAAGTTTTATTTTTCAGTTCTCATTTCTAGATATCAGTCTCTTCAAGCTAGCAAAATGAATATACAAGCTGAATTGGAGAGTGTCAAGCTAGCTATTGTATACATGGTTTTCCAAGATTTGAATCCAAGTACATACGTACATCTCAGCAAAACAAGAAAGAAAGCAAACTCTGAAGTTTGGTAGCATGTTTGGATTTCAATTTTCATGCCCCAAATTAAGATTTCAGTGTGAACAAAGCTTCAACAATCCTTTTGCATATTTGACAAAATCATGTTCATTTTTGCAACCCAGACTATGGTTTAAACAAGTGATGAAAAAAATATATATATTCTTCCATTGAATCAAACCATGACTTATATATTACATATCCCTCAAACATTTCTAGAGTCTGATCTTGACCTTCTGAAATCCTTTACATCACCCTCCATAGATGCAGAGTTACGCCCAACATTCCGATCACTAATAGCATAACCACGCCGCTTGACCTTCACATTGCCACTATCAAAAGCCTTCGCCAACCTCGCTCGCAACCTTTCGGGAGCAGGGTACACTTTCCTCTGCAAGAATCCAGAGTAATACTCCAAGAACTCAGCATAAGCAGGCACCACAAGCTTCATTGTGGCTTCCCTCATTTGTTCCCTCAAATCAAAATCTGGTATGCTATAACCCCCTCTTATGTGCATCTCACAAACCTCATCCAAACACTTGAAGAAACTCTCAATTTTCTCTGTCACCAATTTCCCTATGGTGTCCTTCCCATGTTCTTGCACATCCTCACCATCCAAAATCACAACCAAAACCCCCCACGCTTGCTTTTGGTACAAGTAAGCTGATTCCTCAGCCGCTGTCTTGTAACCAGCCCTCATGTATTGATCCCCCAATAGCTCACCAAGTTCAGTGTTCTTGGTCCTCATGTAAATGTACCAGTAAGTGTTCATCAAGAATATGTGGATCAAAACCTTGTCCCTACAGCGGGAGCGTTTGGATTCAATGTTCCTTTGAAGTGCCTCCATGACATTGGAAATTGCATTCCTAAGTAAACTCTCATCAGTCTCTTGTTTGGACAATGTCCCATTTTTCCATATTTGTTCTGTTCTTAGAACCTTAGCCATGGATGTTCTGTAGTTCTCTGTGGCTAGGTACTTGAGGTAGTTAATGGCATACCTGTATTACATGGATGAGTCCGAGTATCAAATATGAAATACTATAATTGTATAAGAGAAAAATAATATTAATTAAAAATATAATATAATCAGAGAAAAGTAATTGATAAAAATAAAATTTTTAATTTAAACTTTTCAAATAACAAAAATTTAATGATAGTAAATATCTATTAAAAAAATGGAAAAATAGACTTGTTGATCTCTTACTTTTACTCAATTTATTAATTTAGTACCTTATCTTTTACTTTTCTCAATTTGGTTCTTCACATTTTAAATTGTTTTCAATTTGGTCTCAAATCAATATTTTCACACATGAATGATGGAAAATACTCACTTGATACAAATCGTGCTAATGTGACATATAGTTGAATATGACATGGATTGTGTTTGTCATGTCAGTATTTTCTGCCAACCATGTGATGAAATTGTGATTTTGGATCAAATTGAAAATAATTAGAAATATAAGGGATCAAATTGAGAAAAAATAAAAGGTAAGGGACCAAATTAAAAAATTGAATAATGTAAGGGATAGAAAAAAGACTATTTCGCCTAAAATAGTCTAAGAAAGATGCTAAAAATATGAACGTAAAAATATAATAGACGGATTGATATGGAGTACTGGTATAATATAAATACTATCACCAATTTTAAAGTCTTTGTGCATCAAAGTGGCATACCTAACAAGTTTTGGAACAGAACCATCTTGTGGTGCTGGAAGGCCATCAGCATTGCCTTCAATTTTAAGTCCAAATTCCCAAAAGACTTTGCTTGAGGCATCAATGATGAGCTTCTCAAGCTCTCTGAACCTAGTGCAAATATCCACACCAGCTTCACCTTCAAAGGTTTCAAGGACTTGTGGTTTGAGTCTCCCTAATGACTCAAACATGTCCAGTAGCTTGAATAACTTCTGGGGCTCTTTGCTGCTTCTTGCAACACCTTCTCCAAACCTAAAGAACACAGCCATGATCTTGTCTGAGATCTTGACAAAGCATTCTGGCCACACTAGTCCATCCATGATGCTGCCCAAGACTCTTTGGCAGAGAGTCTTTTCTGAGAGGAGGACCCTTTTCACTGCAACTTGGAGGTGCTGGATCCAAAGGGTTATTGCTGCCTCCAAGCTTTCCCACTCCATTTCGTCTATTCCTTCTGGGGTATATGTTCTCAAGTAATCAGGGTTTAGCTTCATTAGTGCTTTGGCAACCCTTCTATACCTCACCTGTTGAATCATCAATACAAATGAGTGATTATAGTTTAAAACATTAGTCCTTATATCATGCACAGTACCTTGATATTGTTACACCATAATTTCTTTTATACAATTCTCTTTTTTTGATATGATCTCTATATAATTCTTTTATCCTACCTTGTTTGGAAAAATAAAAGTGAGGTTTAGATATGCACTTTTTTTCAACTGACGAAAGACAATGACTTAAAGCGGCCTGATTTGGCTTGACACAAAGCGAGTCAGGCCAGCCAATGACCCAAACAATTTTTTTTATTAAATAACATATATAAGCTATTTTTACTTGAATTTTGGCCGTTTAATCCATTTTTACTTAAAAAATTCTAAACTAAAAACAAATATTGACAAAAGAAAATATATTTCAATTCTCATTCTCACATAAAATAAGAATAAAATTAATACTTACTTGAAGTTTATATTTTTATTTATTGACCTTTTATATGAACTATAAAGTTAAAAGTTAAAAAAATTGAACAAGTAAAAAAAAAAAATTGACCTATAAATCAGCCCTTGGCTTGAATAGTTTGGGCTAGGCCAATATTTTTTTATAATGAAACTAATTTAGTCTGAAATGACCCTATTAAAAAATGGCCAAACTCAATGTGAGTTGATCCATTTCGATAGTTCTACTTATTAATTCGATAAGAATATATATATATTAAATTGTTAAACGAAGTAATAAAGATAAGATTTTGATAATAAGTGTCCTAAAGACACTTTTTAAAGAGTGCTCTTAATGTATTCGTCAGCACAAATCCATTTTGTTTGATATATCATTATCAAGATTACCTTGATGTAGATGTCGATGCATATATCTAGGCAATCATTAGCAGCAAGAGTGTTTGCAATTCGGGTAAGGACTTCAATTTCCAGCTCTGACCCCAATTCACAAGCAACATGTTCGTGAGAATCATTGCCTTCATCATGCTGCAGGAGTGACATATCTCCGAGGTTCGCATGCTTCATGTTCAATAATGTGGCCTCAAACTCATCCTGCACACGAAGCAAAGCCTGGTCCAACAAACCCTCAAACCTCATGTCATCCACCTCGGTTCCATAGATTGCCTTGAGAGTAACCAGTGCCTCTCTCAACCTGTTTATGATTTGTAAACCAAATTTAATCAGTTTTCTCCCTTCAAATCTACCACTTGGAAATAGTTGCTTAGACATTTAGATTAATGAGTTTAACTTTGATGTAATGATAGTGTTTTACATCAATAAAATAAATTCGACTTTCACCACATCATTTCAAAAATCATGCAACCAAAAGAATTTAATTATACAACAATCGGTTTATTGAAATTAAACCCAATTGAAATATAGAGATTTATGTGTGAATAAATGAGAATTTCACACCGGTGACATAACTAAAATTCTCTCTTATTTTACATAATTTTCATATGTTGATTTCAATGTTAAACAACTATATATGAAAAACATTTTTTTTAACAAATCAGACTCAAAGGAAGATAGACGGAAAGAATAATGTTATTTGCACTATTATTTAAAACGTTTTTAAAGGGATACCTTGATGTTTCTTAGATATTGGTTAAGACTTAAAAGAGAAAAGTTGAATTCACTTTTAACTAAGATTTAAAAAATATATAATAGTGTCCCTTCAAATATATCTCAAATATCTCAAAAAAAATGGAACAGGTATAATTTCTCAAATTGTATTCTATTACAACCTCTGTGTCCTGTATTGATCCGCAGCCTTTGTTCTGCTTATGAACTCCACAACCTCTTGAAGCTTCTGAATCACTGCCTCACCTACTTGGCATATGGAGTTAATGGCCTCATTCAGCTGATCCACACAATCCACGTAGTCTAGAAGCTTCTGGACCCTCTTTTGTGTCCTCCTCTCCCCTGATGATGATAGCTTCGATGAGAGGTCAAGGAGAGTGTGCTGAAGAGACTCTGTGAGCTTGAAAGTGTCAAGCAGTTGAAGAGCAGGGGAAATTGCTCTGTTGATTCTGGTCTCAAGGGCTTTCCTTGACATGGCCAAGGATTGCAAAGGTGTGATCCTTCTTGATGATGTGGACAGTGATCCTTGTAGGAGATCGAACCTTTTCTCCATGGTTCCAAGGTCTTCTTCCATTTGTTCTGAGGATTTAAGGAGAGATTCCAAGTCAGAACATGCTGATTCTAGCATGATGAGAGTTTGGTCTTCTGGGTCATCACTATTGGCTTTGGCTGCCAATGCCATGATGTTGTTGTCGGGGGACTTCAATTAGGCTTCGGTTTACAGGTTTGGTAAAATATATGCAAGAGAGTTATATATGATGTAAGGTTAAAGGGAGAGGGACAAAGAAAGTGTGTAGAGTTTGAATATTTGTAAATACCAAATAGAGAAAAAAAATGTTTCTTATAAGAATTTAGGTCCATTCACAAAAAGGGGAGTCACACATAAATAGGGAAATAATTTATAAGAAATTTTACTTTATCCAATAAATTATAAGTCATGTGCATTTTAAACCCTAAACTTAAAAAATGTGCAATTTGACTTTCTGAATATTTTTAAATGTGCAAATTGATCATTTCGTTGATTTTTCTATCAATTGTTAATAAATGTATTACAAATTTAAGAAATTTTTGCGTAATAGGATGCTTATTTTGGAAAATCCAGGGGGTCAATTCATATGTTCCAAAGTCTAGAGATATAATACACTTACTTTGACTAAAATGTACGCTTGTGAAAGTTCAAGAATCCATTTGCATAGTTTTAATATTTAGGGGTCAAAGTGCATATGGTCAGAAATTCAAAGAGATAAAGTTCATTTTTTTTCAAGAATTTATGTTGATAACTGGAGGATTGTGGGGATTGGGATATTACAGTGTTAAGTGATAATATTGTTGTTTGATTTTACAATCATATATTTAAAATTCGCAATCATTTATTACCAAAAATCCCTTAATTCTCCATGTTTTTTTATCCTGATGGAATTGCCTTTCATTCAGGTTCTATTATGAGGATTCCAAACAATCTGACTTTCATGAAGGGGTAGGAGTATGCTCACAAAGATTTTTTTTTGTTTCCATTTTCATCGCTAGAATGAAAAACCTCTATTTAAGGGTTAAAGTACCTACCACTTTGATCGGCCCAGCATTGATCCCTTGATTCTCTTGTTCTCAACTAGAATTCTTCACTATTTACATTCCTTCTGATAGACACCCAAAGCAACTATAACAAATATAATTTTTCTTGTAAACAATAGTTGTACACCCAAATGCAATGTCTTCTTGTATAAATTTCTCAAGTTATCAACTTGAATTCTTCATTATTTACGTTCCTTTCAATGTCAGATAGACACCCAAAACAAGTATAACAAATATCATTTTTTTAAAATAATAGCTGTACACCCAAATGCAATATCTTCTTGTATAAATATACAACATATTATCTTATTCGATACACGCACATATGTCCAATGTAATGTGTATACAAATGATGTTCGGTTTGACGCAGTCATATACAAATTTATTTCATTTCATTTTATTAAATATTAATTTGCGTAACTAGAACCTAAGAATTTCTCATTGTTGGAAGCCGAAGAAGACGTGGAAAGAGTATAGGCTCGATGTGAACAATGACACAAATGGCGTTCGATTGTGAGAAACAAACAAAACGACAGCTGGGCAGCTTAGAATATGCAAAAGCCGGTGTCTTCAATATTCCTCATCGGACACGGCTTAACTTTATTTGATAATTAATCTTCTAATTTTGTTTGATAACAATAATCACTGTGAAAATGACGTGCCTAAATGGGTTCTAAAAGCCTAAGTTTTGATGGGATCTGTTGGAAGCTTTGCTCCAATGATAATATATAATTAACTTTCCTTGCAATTTTCTTTGTTTGATTCCATGTCCATGAATGTCTATTTTTTGTTTTGTTTCTGATTTTCTAGTTTCCTGGAACTTTCGTATCTAGTTTTCTTTTTCTCGTTAGGATATATTTGGTTAGAGAATGAAAATTACATAATATAATTTTAATGTATTGTTTTACATATATATAAAATTCATTCATGTAATTTTTAACTTCACTTTTATCCCTCAAATAAATAAACCCTTAATAGTTAGCACAGTTTTAGGAAAATTACTAGATAATAAGAAAATTTACTCAAATATTATTGTTAGAATGGTGTGTAATATTTATTAACTCTGATATGAATAAATGGGTTGTACATTTTTTTATTTATCTGACGATTACTGTAATTTATATTAATAATTCTAGCAATATTTTTCTTGCTGTGCTGTATCATTCTAGTTTTATATGTGTATATAGCTCATAATTAATTACCATATCTTGGAGGGAGAAATGTTATTTGGTTCAAATTTTTACATTACGAAAACACGAAACAAGTAGGCTGATGAATAATCATAGGAGAAAATAAAAACTCAAAAGAAAGGATGAATATGTAAAGGAAAATACTCAATATTACGAATTAAATTTGTGCATCGGCGTGCGAATAAGAATGGCCTATTAAGCAGTTAGCACTTAGCACACTTCTAAGAAGGTGGCTAAGCCTAATAATAAACCAGCCCAACCAGTTGGGAATAAGGGGAATGGGTTGGAAAAGAGGGTGATCTAGATGTTTTACAGTGAAAAAATGACTAAGTTGATGCACAGATGTATGTGGAGAGTGCTATTACTACTAGTAATATTGAAAGAGATGTTGCCCCGAATCTCTGATTTTCCAATTCCTTAATGAATGTGATTCTTTGGAATTGCAGGGGAGCCGGATGTAAAGGGTTTTCCCATATGTTAGCTGATATATTTCTTTTACGTCTCATGCTGATTTTGTGGTTCTTTTCGAGACACACATCTCTAGAGCTAAGGCTTCTAAGATTATTAAGTGTTTTAATTTTGATGGGAACCATATTGTTGATGGGGAGGATATGGGATTTTGTGGGCAACCTTTTACTTGTCAGAGGAGGAACACTTGGAGGAGATTGCATAGAGTTGTTGCAAATGAGGTGTGGTATTTGGTCTTCGTTGGGGCCAAGACCAAGCACTTGCCCAAGCTTAAATCTGACCATGTTCTGGATCTCATTGATTTTGCAACAGTTAATGCGGCTGAGAGCTGGGAGAGGCCATTTAGATTTCTTATGCCATGGCTGGCGCATGAGAACTTTGACAATCTGCTTAAGGAAGCACGGAGGTTTGGTGATGATACAGTGCGGAATATTCAGTCATTTGCGATATAAAGGAGCTCCCTAAGATAGCGTTTGTTTACTATCTTCGAAATAGAAATACAGAGATACTGGAGATAGTCAAGACGGAGACATAAATAATAAATATGTATAAGGTATTATTGGAAGAAAAAAATATTAAATTTTTGTCTCTGTATCATGTCTCCACTGTCCTTATATTTTGGAAGTACAGAAATCTTATGTTTTTCTGTCCTGAGGATAGAACCCTTATTCTTGTCTCCACTATCAAATAGGTCTGTGTCTTCAGTGTCTCTATATTTTTGTCTCGAAGACAGTAAAAAACGCTATCTAATGATAAAGCTACTGTGCATGGGCACTCGATCTAGTGATTTGGGGTTCCATTTCTTCCCCACTATTCCTTCTTTTTGGTCTCTTGCCTTGTTTGTGGACTCTTGTGGGCATAGTAGCCCTCGCTTGTTAGTTGCTTAGTTTGTTTCCCTTTGGGCGTTTTCTGCCCTGTGGTTAATAAAATAAAAAGAAAAGACTACCTGGCTTATGTATTGGTGTGATGCCACCTTTTCTCTCTCCTCAATCTCAATTCTAACTTCATGGTGATTGGTTCCTCCATCCTAAAATTATCATAACTCCAAAACAATAATCAACTTCTACTAATAATCAAAATGCTAACAAAATATTGTGTTTTTTGGGGGAAAAAAGAAGAAGAAAACAATATTTCTAGTTTATATAAAATAAGCTGAGGATACCCCCAAAAGGGTTAGTTGGGTTGGTATGCAACCTTGATCCCTTAGACGGATAGCTTGAATTTGAATCCTAGGGAGACAACTCTTGTGGGGAGATTGCATAACCCTTGTGTTCCCTTTGTCGAACAAGGACCAACCTTGGCTCAAATGGGCCAAATCTAGAAGAATACCCTATGATCTAGCAAAAAGGGGAAAAAAAATTATTAGAGACTATAATAAATTGAACAGAACTAAGTTTGAACCTCAATACGAACTCATAGTGGTCCAAATTGTGACTTGTATTGTTCACATAATTTGATCGCTTTATAGCCAATTCACTTAGAAGATTAAGAAGGAATGAAACAAATTAAAATTTTATTATTTTACTTAGGACTTAATTTGTTAAAAAACTGAATGAAATGTAAAACAATTATTTTTAACCAAAAAAATAATTTTTCTCCTCTCATATAGTAAAATATGATATGATTAGATAATAATATAAAACTCTCTATGATAGCTGGTAACATATCAAATTCATGTCAAGTTGTTAATCATTTGTAAATTACAAAAAATAAGAAATAAGAACTTGTTTCAGCTTACACCTAATTTAAATGTTGATGCCATTTTCATATATTAGGATGAGTCTTAATTGATACACAAAAGTTTAGGTTAAAGAAAAGTTTTATCTCAACACAAAAACGGGGCATGCCTCTGCATTTAGTGATGAGTCTTAATCGGTAGAAAACCAGCCACAACCAACATGTCTATTTTGGTGAGGTGGGTCTGATATGATCCCTACTTTGATAGCTAGGTTGCTTCAAAGGCTTTTGCTCAAAACAAACACATGTAGAGAATTATGTACAAATAAGTACACACTTTAGATATGTTACTTGTAAATTTGCATGTGGAAAATTATTGAGATTGATTGAAATAAAACACCTTGAAAGAAGTCTCACATCGTTTAGGAATAAAATGGGAGGGAAATGCTTCTTGAAACAAGTTTCACGTCACTCATGATTGCAAGTGGAGAGAGTTGCCAAGGCTACATATATGGAGCCAAACCCTTCGTTTCAACTAAGCGAGTTAGAAACATTTTAAGCTTATATATGACTTTTTTTTTCCTTGCACTCTTGTCTTGTAGTGTTATGAGTTGTAGTTTAGGTACTTGTTTTTGGAAGTGTGGTTGTACTGGGGTCATGAGATGTGTGAGGGAGAAATCTATGTATTGTAACAATTTACACATAGTATTATTCTATTATTGTTATTTGACAATAGTCATGATTTTCCTCCGATTTTAGAGTTTTTCACATTAATTAATGTGTTATGATTGTGTTCTTTTTAGTTTATTTATGTTTAAGAAAGTTCTCAGTGGGGAAAATGTTGTTTTTTCCAACAAAAATTAATATGGGAATTATCTGTATAATTTGGGATTTCACTTATTTGGAGATTGAACATGATAAAAATATTTTATATACATTATTATTTATCCTGCTACATTCATCATATTCCCTAAAACTATAATTAAAATCCCCATTTACTTTTCTTTTTCTTTTATAAAAAAATCTCTTACTTAAAATTATGGTTGGAATATGTGAATAAGTGTCTTGTACTTCTTATTTTGATCGACCTCTTTATATTAGCGAATACTGTTTAAGCTCGTGACCTACCTTTGGAATGCTTGTGCTTGTGTCAAGCTGAATGCTAATTAGAAAGGCATTTTATTTTTGCTACTGTTGTTCTTAATATTGGTGGTGCAGTGTGTAATAATGCTGCACCCAAAAAGTGTGAAATTAAATAATATGCCTTTACTACTTTTTATCATATAATTTATTTGTTTAATCTTCTAATTATACAATCCTTGTGTGTCCATAACCTTTTTATTGATACATCAGTTAAATACTCGATGGTGTCACTAATGTCTATATCATTAGATTCATATGTACCGATGAGCACGTAAATCAGCTATAGCAATAATTGTTCTAGCTCATTCAAAGCTCTCATAAGATTTATGTGGTTTTGACCCAAAAACAAAAGCTTCATGTCTTTATTCCTTGTGATCTCGTTGGACTTTTGTACAGACTAAGAGGCGTCTCACTCTCAGACGCCCCTTTTAAAGTTGATGAGTTTGTTGATTCTTCACTTAAACGCTTATTTGCATTGAGCTTCTCTCTTCACAGGTTAAGAACCGTACTGTTTCACCCCTTTAATTTAGTGGCGCAGCATGAAAATGCAATAGATGTTCTATATTGCCATTTATCATCACTTGCATGTTCACTCTTTTCTCCAAATTCCTCTTACATTCTAGATGACGACAACTTCAAATGGCAAGGGCCAGCAATAAAATCGTGGACATACTTTGTCTGCAATATACTCATGTCATGCTCTTTTCGTTCTTTGAAAATGTTGCTTGTAACTTAAGCTTGAAATAGTTGGGTGCATTGGCACATCGTTTTAAATTGCATACCACGAGCATTGGCACATCGTTTTAAATTGCAAACCACGAGCGTCATCTAATGTATGTAGACATATGTAGTCCAATATTTTAAATTGTGAACCACATCACGTCATTTATTAACCACAATTATATCGTGACTCGGTCAAAAAGTTATCATAACTTATTGTGACCCAGTTAAAAAAGTTATTATAACGTAAACTAAATAGATGGAATCATGTGATATTGCCACAATATTATAATTATATTGATGATCACAAACACATCACCCCAAATTATAGTGAAAAATGACAAAAATTTATTGTATTGTTGGGATTTAAATCAAAATCTCATATCGAGAAGAATTGAAAGCTTATATATATGATTCTTGGTTGTTGAGTTTAGTCATTCTCAAAGGGCAGGAACAATCCATTGTATGGGTAGCATAGTTTTTAGGAATTATCCATGTGATGAAATATTTTGCAAGGATAATTTACAATTTTAGCCGTTCAAAAATTATAAATAATAAAAAAATTCATGAAGCTGTGGATGTACGTCAGAGGTATCAAAACACATTGAATTTTATGTATGCTCATTGTATTTCTTTTGTCCAACACAAATAACATAGAACCAACTTTATCATGTAATGTAGCCACAATATTAAGTAAAACTATGACCACACATTGCAACCTAATGTATATTAGGGTATGTTTTCAATTTTGGCTTCTTTATATTTTATAAAATAAAAATTATTATTAAATACATGACTAACATGATGAAGAAATTTTATTTTTTTCAAAAAAATTAATAATGAATAAACATTTAAAAAGTAGCTGGTTAGAATAATATAAAATTATATAAATAAATAATAATCCAATATTAAACATATAAATAAATAATGGATATCGTTTAGTACTAAAAAATTTAATATTAATTATAATTATATATAAATAAAATAATAAAAAATTAAAATTTATAAGTAATGAAAATTCTGATTCTAATTTTTTTCAAATATAAATTTAAACAATTAATAAAATTCATTATTTTAATAAAATTTTATTTTTATAATATAACGAAAATTAAAGAAGAATATTAAAATATACAATAGAAAAATAATATTATATATCTATTAATATTTTTATTAAAAATGTTGGCATAATTAGTAAATAAAATTTAGTATAAATTATAACTATACATGATAAAAATCAGTAAATATTAACCATAAACGTAATTCAAGTGAAAAATGTTCAAATAAAAATATTTATTTTATGATCTATCTACAATTAAAAAATTATTGAAAATTATTATCTTAGCACAATCTTAAATATTTTTTAAAAAAATTACTTACGATTATGATAATTTTTTTATAATAAAAAACATTATTACAATATGAAATTAACAGACTTCACATGCTTTATCCTAGTATCGATGGATTTTTATTTATAAATCTCATTCTCATATCTCCTCGCGCTTCTCTATTGTATTTTTACCATACATTTTGAGTTGAGTACTAATTAATAAGCTCATTGTTTGTTGTTACTCTTTCTATTTCACAATAATTATTAAAAACTAAGTAATACATATATTGAGAAAAACAAAAAGAAAAACATCCTGGTAAATTTAGGAAATTATATAAGTCAATAAAATTATCTTTATATAGTCATTATTACTCATTTTAATAAATATATTGATTATATAACTAACACATTAACACAAAGAGTATAAATGAAAGAAAAAATTAATACTACCTAAATAGTCTAAATAGATAAATATTTTAAAATATCTAAACATAAAAAATCGACAATTATTATAGAACGGTTGGAGCAACTCCACCTGGCAGGATAACAGCTTAATGTTTATTATCTCGAGCTCCTTATCCTACATATCAAAATGTTTATTATCTCTAATTCTCAATCCAATATCAAACTCTCTTGAGACGAACTCACTAGAATTTGTATGTGTATAGTGATAAGAGGTTAAAAGAGTACGCAAGAAGTTGTAAATTCAATCCTTCAATGAAATTTTAGAAGTGAAAAATAAAAAGCTCTGTTGAGACTTCTTTAAGATGTTTTTTTATTGTGTACGTTGAGTTGGGTAGTAATGAAGGTTAAAATTTGAAAATTAAAAAAATTATAATTGCACAAAAATTTCACACAAATTCGCACAATATGCAAATGAAGGCAATAATAACGCAATAAGAAATTCTTTAATGTTAGGAAACAAAAAATTTACTCCGCCAACATAATGAGAAATTACCTCAAAAAAATTAGGAAAAAGTGCAGTCTACTCATAAATTATAAGTCACCAGCACTTTAAGCTATAAATTTTAAAAATATACAATTCGACCTTTTAAACCCATTGAATATGCAAATTGACCTTTACATTGATTTTTCCATCTATTATTTGAAAAAAAAATCACAGATTTAAGAAATTCTAGAATAGAGAAATAATTTGTCTGAGTTCCAAGATTCAGAAAATATAATACACTTATTTAGACTTAAATGCACTTTGCAAAATTAAGAAATCAATTTACACATTTTTAAAATTTATGAGCTAAAATGCACATCAAATAGCCTATAATTTAGGGAGATAAAACACAATTTTCCCAAAATATTATCGAATGCTTATAGAACAGGACTGAACTCTATCCACCTATGGTCCTATAGAATGAGAGCAAAGTGTCACTTTACACTTAGAACACCATCTTAGCTAGTGTTTCGTAAACAATTGTTTCCCCCACTCAGTTTAAAACCATGGAATTAGGAATGTTGGAAATTACGCCTTTCATAAACACCCAAGCTATGTTTGGATTGAGAAAGTTAGATGGAACAAAACAAAATGGAATAGAATATAGAATGGAGTGGAGCAAAATAATTACTCCATTCCATTATTTGGGTATTTTTCATTCCATCTCTTTCTGCCCAATTTAAGAAGGAAGAAATTTAAGGCAAATGCATGAAATTGGAAAGAATGAAGTCAACTCATCTCTGTTTCATTCCATCCAAATTCTATAAGTCCAAATAATGAATAAGCAACTTAAAATTTCACTATGTTCCGCTTCATCCAACTACATCAATCCAAAGATTCCCTAAGTATTTGCTCATTCAATCTAAAATCATGGCATTAGCCAAAGTATGTTGGAAGTTGGAAATCTCTTTCCTGAGATGAAAATCACCTACAACCAAATCTATCCCCTTTTCTGTCATTAATCAGATTTGATACGTTTAAAAATATTAAAAAATATAAAACAATTACTTAATATATATTATAAGTAAGAGTGGTATATGTTCTACGTAGAAGTGATTGATTAATAGGAAAGAGGATGGATGAGCATTCCTATTTAAAACCATGGTATTAGCTCAGTGGAAGGCCACTAGGATTGATGGTTTGAGTAAGGTTCTGATTCGAACCTCACTACTATCAATGTACTAATTGTAATTTGAAAATGAATTTTGTAAAATAAACATTAAAAATTAAAATTAAAAATTAAATTTTATAATTTTTATCATTTTAAGTATTTTCTTCGTAAAATTCATAAATCAGAAAAACAAAATTTATAAAACATAAAAACAGAAAACTGAAGACGGTATTATAAACCAAACGCACTCCTAGTCTGCTAGCTTGGAACTTTAACACACATCGAGCACAAAGCCTTGTAGACCTTTTTATTTTCAGTAAAAGAAACTCAGAAAACTATAATTGATAGCTAATTAACACTATTATAAAACTAATATACACACACATTATATAGAAGATAATTAAGGTGTTCATACTTA
This sequence comes from Dalbergia cultrata, assembly GCA_031216105.1. NCBI lineage: Eukaryota > Viridiplantae > Streptophyta > Magnoliopsida > Fabales > Fabaceae > Dalbergia > Dalbergia cultrata. The sequence continues at coordinate 4,276,252 of CM062352.1, forward strand.
GCTAGATCCTAGAACTATGAGCAGCAGCTAAATCAACAAACACTATCTTCAAACATTGCAACTTGATTGAGAAGCTTCCCTTGTGCGAGTGTGGAACCTCCAAGTGAAGAGATAATCCCTGGATTCACAAGACAACTTGATGACATCACAGAAAGCATTCACTGAGCACTTCTTCTTCCTCTCTTCACTCTGCCACTCAATCCTCACCCAGCAAGAGAATCCATTTGATGAAACAGGTATCCTTGAGTCACAAAGATGAAGTGCTACCTCTCCACTTATCCTCTTTCTCTTGCATGATGATGATCCACATTGAAACCTCTCAGTTACCATTGACTCGAGCCAAGGGCACTCTGGTTGACCAACCATCTCTCTGTATGCTGAATTTGCCATCCTAACTCTGTTGTTTGAGTCTGATATCACTGCTGGCAAAGCCTCAGATTCAACCTCTTCCTCAACCTCTTCTTTTCTCTTTGGGGGCTGATGATTTTGAGGCACTGATGTGATTGTAGTAAATGTTGGATCTTCACTAATGCAACCAACACTTATGCAAGAACCAATGGGGCGAATTGGTTGAGGTGCTATTATAACATTATTGTTCTTTGTTGTTGTTGTTGGCCTTTGTAGTTGTTGCAAAAGATCCTTCTCTTCTGGGATATTAGTGTTCAAGTTCAAATCAATGGTTTCTTTTATCTTGGTTATGTCAAATTTTGGTGGTGGAGGGCATATGGGGGTTGAAGGAGAACATGGAAGAAGTGGGAGTGTGACCAAACTTGGGTTGTTATTGTTGTTGTTGTTGGTGGAGGTGGTGGTGTTGGTGCTAGCAATATTAGTCTTTTCCAATTGCAATTGGCAATTGAGCAATCCAAGTCCATGGTTAGGAATAGGGAGTTGTTGGGGTTGTGCAAAGCCTTGTAAAGTGAGGTTCTTTAGTGGAGATGTTACATGACATGGGGGACAAAATCCTAGGACACGAGTTGTTGTTGTTGTTGAGGTTTTGTGTCTCTTGAGGGAGGAAGGCAGTGCTATTGGGGCTCTACCTCTCTTTCTTGTCCTTGTGGGCCTTGCTTGAAGCTGTGGCCAGAGGTTCCTAAGGTAAGGAGATTGCTTGATCTTTTGGGAGAGGGAGTTGTTTGAGCCATCACTACTCATGGAGCTTGAGGAATTGGTGTCAGGCTTTGGGGCTATAGGCCTGTACCTTGACATGATCTCAGCAGTTTTTGCTGGATTTGGGTAAGGATTCAAGGTCTTGATCATGTTGTTGGCTTAAAGCTGATCCTTGCAGCTTGGTTGTGTGCACCTATGTGTTTTTAATTTCTTGACCAAAGAAAAAGAAAAAAAACCGAACCTTGTTTGTGAATGGTGAACTTGGGACAAAAGTTGTTGTAAGGATTCTATGGCTGAGAAATTGGCGAAGATGGTACAATGGGGGATGTGGTGGAGAGTTATAAAGGGGAGGGAATTTGGTGAGAGAAATGGAGGCGTAGCTTGGAGTTGTGTCTAGGTGCCAAGAGAAGCGTAGCTTGGAGTTGTGTCTAGGTGCCAAGAGAAGGGGTCTTGATTTGGACATGATATTTTAACATCTAAAAATAAACATCTAAATTATTTAATTTGATGAATGTTAATGATAAAGTGAATATCTATTAAGACACTTATTTTTTTATGTTAAAATATCATTATCCAGATGTTTTTTGTTCAAGAGAATGGGGGTAGGGTAACACCCATATTTAGATAAGTAGTGTTATTTTTATGCTAAAAAATTTAGTATTTATTATAATATTTTTTTAATTAAATATGATGTTAGTCCTTATTTATTTATTTATTATTATTTATTATATTTAATGATAAAAAAGGGTCACACTAACCTCTATTTTTTTTTCAAATGTTAAAACAATACTACTCTATTTAAATTGCTAGCAATAACATTATATTTGTTTTGGCTGCGGAGAAACAAAAAAGAACAAAAGAAAAAAAAATACAGAGATAAAAAATTGAATTTTTATTTTTTCACGAGTACATTTGGATGAAATAAATAAAATAATTTCTCTAGTTTATTTTTCGATACAAGTGAAATGAATAAAAAACTAACATATTAAATAATAAGCAGACTTTCAAAACTGTTTTCCTTCTATTTTCTATCAACTTTTGAAAAAAAAAATATAATGGATCCAAAGTTTTTTTCACTTTTTTTTTCTATCAGTTTTCCTTCCAAATCAACATAGGAAACTGATTTCTTTCTTTTGATTTTCTTTTTAATTTTTCACCTGATTAAACAAAGTCTAAATTAATTTTAAATACATATTATTTATCGATGGATTTCACTAAATTTTATTGTAAATGTAATTAAAAAAAATTTCTTTTTGATGGGAAAAATAAAGGTGTGTTTGGTTTCAATTTTCTAGTTTTCAGTTTTCAATTTTTATGAAGGAAAAATTAAAAACTGAAAATTTCAAGGCCTGTTTGATTTATTGTTTTCAATTTTCAGTTTTCAATTTTCAATTTTCAGTTTTTGTAAAGGAAAAATTGAAAATTCTGAAAATAATTTCAATTTTCAATTTTTTTTATTTTTTCTTCACAAAAACTGAAAACTAAAAATAACAAATCAAACGAACCCTTAATTTTTAATTTTTTTAAATTTTTTTTTACAAAAACTGAAAACAAGAAAAGCAACCCACAGGTTGTTAACTGATCAGTTTCTATTGGGAAAAAGAAAATAGAAAGAAAAAAGTGTGGAGTTTGTTCGCTTGAGAAGTAAGCCAATGAGAGGTGGGCGCAACATGAAGGAAGAAGGGAGGAGGAAGAGACACTTGTAGATGTACGGCGGGGTACGTGTTAGCCAGGCTCATGAACGAGGACATGTGGGGACTGCGGCTACACCCAGTGGGTCCATGCATGCTTACACATAGCGGCATTGTGAGCTCATTGGATACTGTACTGAAATTGGTTTATAAAAAATTAGATAGCTGAGATGACAATAATCTATCACCACACCTCTATTTACTATTAAATTATATATAAATTTTACTGAATTTGGATCTCATATTTAATAATAGATATAAATGGATCAACCGGTGTCCTACACATTATAATTCAAATAATACTATTCATTAGATAGAGTTGTCATCTTATATTTATATACTTACAATAAAAGTAAATTTTACTAGATATATTCACTTTATTTATGAGTCGCATCATTTTTTGTTGTGTATACATATAAACATGAAATGAAGAAGTTATGGTCATCCGGTGATTTTTCAATTTTAGATGCATCTTCTTAATGTTGAGGAGTGTTATTTGCACACGAAAATTAAAATTTTTACGGACAAAATTAGAAAATGATGCATATAATAAAAGTGATGGTTAACTATTCCTTTTTAATTTTTTTAATTTTTTTCTTTTAAGACATCTAATTTTGTATTCAGATAACATTCTTCTTTAATATTTGAGAAACAACGTGTCTATGGAAAATTTTAACTAGAAAAGTATTGTTTAAATATACAAGGAAATAGACACCTCATGGTATAATATTAAAAGAAAGACAAAACCTTAAGTGATAATAGATGTTAAGAGAAAAATTAGGATTTTTTATATTGTTTTAATTTTCATTTATATTCATGAAGAATCTATTTTTTAACAATGTTGTTAGTAATAAATCTATAAACAAAATTATGTAATGATAAATGAACTTTTGTTTATTGTATCCGTAAAAAAGTTATTTATTTATCAATTATCTTTTATAATTATTAATAATATAATTAAAACTTTAATTAATAATATGAGTTTAATTCTAATGCATTGTTGTGTCATTTAATCAAATTCTCTTATTTGAATGACTTTTGAAATAGTGAGTATAAGACTCAATAACTTTTATTGATATGATAATATATGATTAAAGGATTGTATACAAACATTATATATTATCAATACATAGAAATTAAAATATACTAATATTAATTCCTTTAAACTAGATATCTTAATGATGTTGCTAAAATCTTCAATGCAGATCATAAAATTGATCTATGATAAGTATTTTGGTTCCTTAATTAGATTCAGAGATCTCTTAATTAGAGCTTTTGGAATGGGAAAATAATTATTGTTTGAGGTTTTTACATCTCAATGAACCTCTGTTAGGTCGAATTGGATTAATCAAATTTCTATGAATTTTTTTTATATGTATCTATGAAAAATGTTTGTTGTACAATAAAATTGTATATCAAATACATATCATACACTTTATAACCATTAAATATGATGAATGATTTCCACTCATCCCACTTATTCATTAGATTTAATTATGATAAAATGTATGGTATGTATTTATTATATAATTTTATTAATCACTTAATATTTCTCAATTTCTATTAATAAGTTCTAGATACCAGTGATTTCCTTTTATATATGTATATCATTTGACTATTGAGCTGGATAAGAAAACAGCAGTAGAATAGGAATTTGAGCCAATTTTTATTGTAAATACCCCCAGTGATCAGCTGAATTCAAGAGAGGGGCAGGGGGAGATCATGTGTAAGACCAATGAGGCTTCTGGCTTGCTTATTATACCAAAAGAGGGGGTGTCATCATAACGCGTGTGGTGTTGGTTGCCATGCATGAAAACACCTATTAGGATTGGTTTGGTCACCCTGTCTTTATTTCCGTTCGTTTCATGTCATGAAAAACAGTACCATCCTCCCCAGTCGGTTCATTTGTTGGAATTTCCACATGTCGCTTCCACCACCTTCCCACTGCATGCAAGTGGACGACGCACAATCTGATTGGAGAGTCCCACCCACCATCGGGCGCCAACGAAAACTTCGTGTCCCTTGCATGATGATAGAATACAGGTTCTTGAATTTGGGAATGAAAAATGCCATTTGATTTATCATGTATGAAACACTTGGGGATTCATATTTTATTTATTGTTAAATGAGATATGAATTCCATTTAAATATGGTAAACATTTCACATAATAATAAATAAAATGTGAATCAATACAGTGTCTCACATACGTAATGTATATAAATGACACACCATTTTGGAAATAGATCACTCTGTTAAATATTTACATAATCTTGTTATGTGTAATCTATGTCATATTCAGATTCCATTAATTGTGAAAACTCGTGTGTGATAAGATTATATAAAAAATTGACATAAGAGGATTTGTTCCCAATAAATAACTATTAGTTTTAATTGTGGGTTTGGAGTTTCATATTAGTTTAGTTTTGGATTAAGTAAATAATATATATGATGTGAGAATCTATATAGACTCATTGTTTTAATGCTCTGGGTCAATATGTTATGTCTGATCCACTTTTATAGTTTATTGATCAGTTTGTTTATTTAAATCTTCTAAATTTTGGACTTCCTTTAACCACTTTGCTCATCAAGTTGTGTGAGTTTGAAGTCCTATATTAGTTAAGTTTAGACTGAGTAAATAATATATATGATGGGAAGACTCAAGCTCGTTGCCTTAAGTTTTTGAGTTAAGATATGATGTTTGGTCCATTTTTACGGTTTATTACTCAGTTCGTTTGTTTAAGTCTCCTGAATTTTAATTTGGGTTCATTCAACCATTTTGTTAAACAATAACTAGGGTAAATTTATTTTATATGGATATTCAGTCATATACAGTCTTATTGGTCATGATAATTGACTATCTCTTTTACTACTTAAAAAATACTCATTAAAAAAAATATTTTAATTAGATAACACTCAGTACATTAAAATTAAATTCTATTTTTAATTCATCAAGTATTTATAGAAAAGATTATCTTTATCATGTCTAATATAGATTGAACAACATCATGGAGGGGAGTGGTTTTTTTTGGAGAAGGGAAATTAGGTATTGAAGCCTTCTAGAATCGCATTGTTTCAAAGTCAATGTATCAGTTCATGTGATACGTTAATATTATAACACAACATATGTATTATTCCATTAGCGGGGACTTACAAGATATACCAGTATGTCCTATTTTTTAATTCTTGAGAAACCATAAAAAAGGTTTCATTCTTCGATTCCTTGTGCCAATATAATTAATGTTGCTTCTACCAATTCTAGGTATTAGGTTTTCACATTCTATTTAAAACTCCAAAATTATGCAAATCATAATTTAGAGATTTTTAACAAGAATTAGAAACCAAACCAAAATACTAGCTATTAAGTGATGTTATTTTTTATGGATTTCTCATGTACTCTTATAAAATTTAAGAGTATCACCGGTACCTCTTAATTATGTTTGATTAAGAATAAGTTATGTGTCTCACTAACCAAATTTTTTTAAACATTTATTAAATTAAAATTATTAATTACACAAAAGAATATCAATACACCAAGCTTACCAAAATAAAAACCTACTTTTTAAGTTGGGCTTCAAATTAATACCAAATTGTGTCTAGGCACAATGTATATATGTATTTATTCAAATCAGAATTACTTGGGTCCAGATGTCCAATGTCCAAAGAGTGTATTAATTTTGATTTCTTGCACCGCGTGACCCCCATTATGAATGACTAAACGACATGATGAAATGTACCTCACAGTCATAGAAGGGTTTCGAACTTCCGATGCTAGCGGACACCGGTGCTTGGCTTGGTTTTATTGGCCGGATTAAGTTCTCTAAAGTTTTTAGGTGGATAAAGGGAGTACCAAGGGTTTTATCACCAATACATCAATAATTTTTATTATATGTGTATTTTATTAAATAATTTAAAGATGATTAATTCCTCTTTTTTTCACTTAATCATTCTCATCTTTTTATACAAGTAAAATTTTTTTTGGCGACATGCATTTGTTTACTCACACTTATATACTGCTTGTTTGTGAGGGGAAAATGAAAAAAAAAAGGAAAATAAGAAGAAAAATACAATTGATAATATTTATAAATAGGTAAATCATATAATACAGAGGTAGTATGACCATCCAATGTATATGTTTGGTATCACCTGTTCGAGACATCAATGTAAATAATTATTATAATTGTTCTAATGCCAATTTCATTTGTCATATAAGCATAATCTTATTTGATAAAATTTTAATGTGAATTTGTAGGATAAGTTCAAATTAACGGCCTTCTAATTTTTTTTATTTTTTATCTCAGCTCCCGTTTATTGAGTAATTAAATTCATAGTAAATAACACAACTTATTAAAATTTAAAGGATCTAATCTAATAAAAATAATTTTACGATCGAGATCTATAATCGAAGTATTGTATCAAAGAAAGAAGTAATCTAAGACGGAAAACTTAACTAATAATAATTTAAATTAATAATATTTTATTATCAAATCTTAAAAATTATTTGTCTTTATATTAATAATACATAACTATAAATATAAACAAAGTAATTGGCCCATTGTTTCTAATGGGGAAGGCGAAGATAGAAATTTGAATGAAAAATGGTAATAGAAATAATCTCAATAGTTAAAAAGGAGATGATTGCAATTGGTAAAGAGATGAATGAAAGTATGAATGATAATGGGTATTCATGGGGGGAACTTATAAGTTATAAGTGCCTTACCCCTCATTTCCATTCAAAATTTTGTCCCTCATCTCCATCCCTATTCCAATCATGGGCCCCTAATCTCCATCCTTCGTGGAGATTTAAATCCCCATAGATATCCATGGGTTTTTTAAAAAAAATAAAAAGAGAAGATTTAAAAGAATACTCTAATAATATTTGAATAAAAATACATAAATATCCATAATAACAATGGGTAGTTATAGCAAACTCTCTCGAGATCCATCAAAATTAAATTTATCCTCCTCTAAATTTTAAAATTACATCAATCTCCCTTCAACCCAAACAGAGCTTAACAATGTTAACGGCTCATGTGAAATGATATATTTACCCTTAAAAGTTAAAGAAATCCTAACCCATTCTTTCCCTAATTTCTCACTTAGCATGGAAACTAAATGAAACCCAAGTTGTTGTGTTCTTTCTCCCACTGACTACCCTGTGTACTGTCTTTCTAGCAACAGCAACAAGGAAGAAGGAGGCTCATTAGGTTGACCTCATGATTGTTGGATCTATCTCGTGAAGTTGTTGTTTTTATTGAAGGAGGCTTGTGGGGTCGACCTCGCTGTCGTTGGGTATCTCTTGTGAAGTTGTTGTCGTTAAAGGAGCTCGTTCAACTTCATCCTGGTGAACTGCGTCCTTTACTTGCTTTGGCTGATTGATACCAAATTGCAGCCATAAATGAAATAATTGTGAGTAAAACATATTTGAGACTAGCACTACCCAAGAAACAAAACGAAAATGTGGAAAAGTAGAGAAGTGAGAGAAAATGGATACTATTTCTTGTCCCATGGTTGAAGCTCTATAGGATTGGCACCATATTTCACTATTCACTTCAACAAATAACAAACTCTTTTTTCCAAGAGGCCAAAACTGTCACTGTAGTAGCCTCCCTGTTCACCTTGCAAGCCCTAAAATGTTTGATGAGAAAGGTGAAATAATTGCAAAAAATAAGTGAATTACTTGGGAAAATAAGTACTTTCACACGCACTTTTTAGTTTTTTTCAAACGAAAAAATATGTGTTTTTCAATGCCGGTAACAAAGATAGCATCTGTTAATGGAGAAGGGAGATTTCGATTATGTCATAAAATAAAACAAAGGAGATGGGTGTAATTTTAAAATTTAGAAGGAGTAATTACAATTTGATGGACCTCAAGGAAAGTTGCTATAATTATCTCTAATAACAAATATTACTAATGGAACATGATCTAAAAAAATAAAGAAAAACAAAATACATATATAATACAAATTCAATAAAAGATAATTTAGAAATGAAAGTATGCTAATGTTTTCTTGGTTTATGTTTATATATGTGTGTGTGTGTGTGTGTGTGTGTGTGTGCTGGCGGTGGGGGTTATTCAAATGATTTCACATAAATAGGAATTTGGCAGGTTTCTATGGGGTGGGGACTTCATACCCTGTCCTTGCCCCATTAAATAAATGGGGATTTTGCCCTTAACTTTATGGGGACTAAACTTGTCGTCATCCTCATCGCGGGTAATCTTCGTGTGACCCGTGTAGGCGAGTTTTTTCTCCATCCCTAAATGAAAAGATTATCATGATTAGATGAATAGAAATGAAACAATGGAAGAAAACCAAATCCACTAACATTAATGAACTTTCAATCATGACCATACATGAATGGTCAGGATTGAAAGTTATTAATAGTAATTAATGATCGCGTGATAATTCAAAACTATCATGTGATTTTATATTTTAATCTTGATCCTTTATTAAGATTCAACTACCTAGATTTACTCCTCTCACCCATAATAAATCAGTACTTTCACTACAGTCACCTTATATATACATACACACACACACACACACACACACAAAAACATGTATTTTTCCTAAAATATTTTAAGGAAAATAAATTTTTTGAACAATGGATTTCACAATGAGTCAATATGTGTGCCTTCTTATAGCATCACTTTATATATAGATATAGTAAGGATCTGTTTACTCTATCTTGTAATTTTTTTTGGGCATGAAATTTTATCAATTCTACCATTGAATTTAAAGTTTATACCAATTAAAATAAGTATATAAAGTTTTATATAATTTGAAAATAATTTCATCATTCATCATTTTATTTAATTTTATTTCATTGTTAATGCTATTATTGTAAAATTTTTATGAAATTTAGCATGTTTGATAATAAATATAATACCACATAAATCAACGGTCAGATTGATTAAATTCAATATAAACGAAGAGTTATAGAGTAGAGTAAGTGTATAATATTTACTCCTAGAATAACAAATCCCCACTTATATATATATATATATATAATATCATATAATATAATATAAATTCATGTAACATTTTTAAATGCTCATGTGATTATTAATCACCATTAAACAACTTTCAATTCTAAGTATCTATGTATGGTTATACGTGTCACGACCTTATCTGGGCACGTGATGGACATGTGAGAAATCTCATTTCTACATAAGCCCCATGACCTGGATTCTTTATATGCACAACAAATCATGAAATTTTCTAAAATATAGTTTTATTTTCTAAAGAAAATTAGTTACTGCTCTGTTAAGTCATGATAATCAAATCTGAACTTCTAAAATCTGTCTCTGAAGATAGATATCACAAGGCCATAAAATATTTATAAAGTCTATTATATATATATATAACCATGAAAACTAAAGTTACATAAATACAGTCCAAAATAATATTTTAGTATACAAGACCATGCCAAACATAACAATGCTCTATAGTCCAGGATCTTGCTTGCAATACACCAGAGCACTCTAAACATCATGATAATAAGGCTCACCAATAAAGGTCTAATGCTGTTGGGAAGTGGATAGCTGAGAGGGATCCACAACAGCTGCTTTATCTATAAAAATGAAAAGGAAGAGTGGGGTGAGTTTTGTTACCAAAACTCAGTGAGTGATGAATCCTCACCTGGAAATCTCTTCATCGAACACTAAGGGAAGATACACAACACCGTAATAACAATAATTGTAGTAAAATTTTAAAACATTTTCTGTTTGTAATCATGTAATCAAAACCATAGCTTTCAACAAATCGACTCAACAGTATCCTAATAGAGAAACAAATCTCTGCTCTGGTTACGCACAATATACATAATGTAACAAAATCTCTAAATATAAATCTCTGGTCACATCTGGGCGTTACATATCGTCATTTTCAATGTGACAATAAATTCTTTGTTATCTTTGGCCTAAGCTACTCGATACTAAGGTTAATGAATTAATTACCATTAACACACAACCAGTTTCTCTATAGCTACTACTAGCTCAACCAGATATCTCAATCTTTTCTCTATATTTCATAAAGTCTTCTATCCTAGGGTTCAAACTTTTCCATAAGCAATATGCAACACTAGAAATCATATACTCCTTAAATCAATTCTAAACAATCATATTCATAGTCTAATTCTTCTAGAAACTTACTTTAACAATAATGGTCTCATGAGTTTTCAAAAATATACATTTCATGCTATTTCAAAATCATATATTCATAATTCAACAGAAATCTTAGTTGTTCTTAGAAATAAACTCTTAAACCATATACTATCTCGATAAAAATAACCATAATGACTAACATAGAGAATTTCGATGTGAACCCACTCACCTAAAGTGATAGAAGTTGGTGGTTCAACATTGATAGAGTTCCTCGAAGCAGGAGTACCTGCCATAGAAGTAATAGAATTCTAAATTAACTTCTAAAACCTATATATAGCTCAATTCCAACTCTAATACAACAAAAAGACTTCACTTCTTTAAAGAGCATGGAAACCCCTATACCCCCTCTCAAAACAAAGAAGAATTGAAGGAGAGAAAGCAAAATAAGCAAAACAACATACTTTAAAGTCTTGGAAATGGAATATTGAAGTTGAATTTAAGAGAAAATGAAAGAAAATAGGATTTGGAGATGAAATAGGGGTGGAGAAGGCGATGTGAGAGGTGAGTGTGTGTGGTTTGGACCCCAAAACATAGGATTTTATGAAAATTTTGACCGCTGCAGCACTTACCCGAGGATCTCATTTTCCCTACCTGCACCGCATTACTGTTCTGCAGTGCTCATTTTAGTATTGAAGCACTTTCCAGAGTGATTGTTCTCCAATTTTTGAGCAATAATTCAAGCGGGGGTCTACCACTAACACAAGTAGGTCCCGAGGAACCCTATGACAGTCTCAGATTTACCTAAGGACATGTGTACTACTCTAAATTCTTCAAAAAAATAATATACCTAAGGTATTACAATACCACTTAGATTTGCTCATCCTACTCGCATAATAAACTACTCTTCTCAGTTGAGTCGCCCCATATATATATATATGTAGCATATCCCATATCACATGCGAGAAATGATCTATTATGAAAGTGAGATGAGCAAATCTGAGTTGTATAACATTATATTGATGATCAAAATTAAAATTCAATTAATTGTAATTAATGTTCACATATTCATTTTAAAAATTTATATGGTTTTACGTTTCAATCTTAACCATTTATGTAAGATCCAACAATCACGATTAATTCATCTCATTCTCACAATAAGTCATCACTCTCATTTGAGTCACTCTCTGTATATATAAGACTTCAATTGTGAAATGAAAAAAAAAAAAAGGGAATGAAAGTTCTGGATTTGGCTTCCGTAGATTGAAAATGGTTGTAAAGTGAAAAAAATGAAGGTGTAATTATCCTAGATTGGTAGAACCCATACCTAATAGAAGTTAATAATTTATATATAGTTAACATCTCATTTTTCTTATTTTGTAAATCTCTTTATTTTAGATGACCCAAATCTAAATTTTTTTTAAAAAATTATTCATAAATCTCATCTATAAAAAATTTCATCTTCATTTTCACTTCTTAACCAAACACACCTTTTTTATTTTTTGTTTTTTGTTTTTTCTGCCATGGTTGCCTTTCTTTTTTATCTGTGACAATTTTTTCGGTCATGGTCTGTGACATTTTATGCCTTGTAGTTTTTGGGGTAAGCCATTTTTTGCTTTTTTATATTTGGTCAGAGCTTTTTGTTTCAGCATGGAAAGCATCCAGTATGTCTTAGTTGGCCGGGCCGTAAAAGTGAGAGCTAGAGGTCTGATCTACATGTTGAAAGGACCTCATACCCAAAAAAATTAAAAGTTGAAAGGGCTTAATTTGGACACATCGTACAATACCTAATGGTTGAGCAGAAATAAAAAATTGATAAAAAAAATGCAGAAAAGAATTTGAATAAAAATCATACGACACAGGTAAAAAAATTATATCCGAACAAAAAAACTAAAAAAATTTATATTACACCTAAGTTAAAAAAAATGATATGACGTGTCTTTCTGTTTTTTTGGATGAAACAACAGTATCCATCATAAAAAATAATGACTAGATATTTAAGAAATTGAGTTAGATACCAATTGTGTTAAATCACTAAACTTTTTGGCAGTCATGCAGTAATGCACTAGAAATTTATAATTTATAAAAATAAATTTGACTTCTCTAAAATAAAAGAGTAATAGAGTATAAGAGTAAAGAATTAATCGGTGTTAGCTTTATCTCGGGTGCCCTTCTGCCTCATCTAGGTTGGAAAAACAGGGTGTCCACTTTATCTAGTGGTTTTACGTGCACATTCTTAGGGTCAAAGTTACATGTGTTGAACCTAACTATTTCAAAAAATTTGAAATGAGACTCGGAGGCAAGTTTTTTCCTTCTTTATTTTCTTTCAGTCTAGTTCTCCTTGTCCACCCTATCATTCTCACAATTGTCACATGCATAATCTTCATTTGATAGTGTTATTTAATGGTTACTCCTATTTACGAAGAGTATAAATCAATTTTTTCTATTTAATAAACAAAAAAATCAGGTATCTTTGTTCTTAGTTTTTAAAAATTATGGGTACTTTTGAGATTACCTTATGATGTATTTTTTAAACTGATTTATGTCTTTTGAAACTTAAAAGACTAGTAAATATTACTCTAATTAATGATATTAAAAGTCGAAACTATCCTTTTTAATACCAATATCCTTTATACTTATTTTGAATTTTAAAAACAAATTTATAATATATTTACCAAACAATAATATGATAGCTTCTCTTTATGAATATTGAGAGTAACTTTTATCAAATAATACTATATTTTTTGAAATATCATAATCCTAATTAAGAATCAATAACAAATATCAATAATAATTAATATTCTATACTACACATAAAGGGAATAGTCTCTGTCCAAAATTCCTATTTTCTAAAATATCCTTGATGTATATAGAGTTGAAGGAAATTATAAAAACAAATGAAATAAGTTAAAAAGATTAAAAGAAGTTACAAAAATAGAGATTGATAGGCACGCAAGTGCATGTGAATTCACTAGTAATAGTAATTAATGAATAATATTGATAATCCATCTATACTACACCATTGTATACAGAAGATTGTGTTTTGTAACTGCTTTTTGATCTCTCTAAATTTTATTAAATTTATTTTCAAATTCAAACATATTTGAATTAAGGTTATAAAATAATAATTTCCATCACCATTCTCTAAATTAATAACTTCTGCCACTATATATAAAACTATCCAATGACTTCTGATATTATTTTTCAGTTATAGATTTAATTTTAAATTTTTTTAAATTTCACGCTAAATTTTTGAAAATGTGAGTTGATAAGCACACAAGTGGTTATCAATAATTATTACTAATAATCGCTACCTTGACATCTCCATGTAAATGTTAGGCTTTAGAAATATTTGGATAAAAAATAAATAAATAAAGATCAAAACAAAAGTTTGGTAATTTTTCAAGGATCAAAGATATATTTAAACTATTAAAATATTAATTTTATAAAATATATTTAGTTTTTTAAATAAATAAAATAAAAAGTAATTATGTCTTTCCCCTATTTTTCATTTATTTACACATTTGTCCAATTTTTCATTCAATAAAAATCGATTTAAATGGACTTCTGTATCAAGTTTTAAATTTTCTCCGGAAGTACTCAAAAGTCAATTTATATTGACTTTAGGTGGATGGCCACCTACAATTGTCATATACATTAGTGTAATATCTCAGGTCCAAGTATTCCTAGATAAGTCTAGTACAGTCTTAGGATCTCTTGAGACCTACCCATGTTACTGGGAATGCCCCGGATGCAAAAGTCAGCATGAGGTGTAACTTTGGCATATTTGACACTACTATAATAGTTAGAGACTGTTATAGCAGTCAAACTGTTGGTGGGGAAGATCCAGGACCTCTAGTAATCGCTATAGGGATACCTTGATGCTAGTCCCCCTCGATGTTAGAATAATACTAAACAACACAGTTTCATTTAATGATACTCCCACCCTATATATTTAAACTTCTTAAGACAAATGTATGGCAAACTTCGAAAAGTTTATTTTTATACACTTATAACCCGAAATTAGGTAGTATGCATAGGGTTAGCATTGCGTCTATTGTAATTTTGAAAGTAAAAAAAATCATTTTTATTAATATGTGTATTTTTCACTCCATTTGTTTGCAACTATTTCTCCAATTTTAAATATGCACATGAATTAACCCCTTGCTTTTTTTTTATTAACTTAACCTCTTACTTTTATACTTTACCAACTTTTTCAATTCAAATAAGCAAAAATCCTTAAAAACTAATTGAAAATATCTCAATATTTAACCTCTTTTAATTTTTTAACTTCTTTAATTTATTTTTGTAACTTTCTCCAACTCTTTGTACATGAAAGGTATTTTCGAAAAAAAGAATTTCGGATACAAAAGAGACTATTTCCTTTATAGTATAGATATTACAATTACAATAATACCTTGAATGTTAATTATTTCTCTCCCTAAATTATTTGTTTCCATTTATTTTCTCTCTTATTTAACAAAGGTATAATTAAAAGAAATAATAAATATCATTTAAAATAACTAAATGAACAGTAATTTGCAAAAGATGAAAGTTTAAAATTGGATAATTATCTCTATTAGGAGATGGTATTGTTTTGGTAGACAAAGTGAAATAAAGAGTGTATTTTAATAACTTGCTTAACGAAGGGGTTATGGTGCTTCCCTCGTGTAATTTTCCTCCACTTTTCCTAGTTGTTCCAGTCTCACTCCCAAGTCACAGAGAATGCGTGCACCCTGCGTCTTCACAGCGCTGCGTCTTCTTCACAACCAAAAAACACACACATAGAAAATGGAGCTTCAGCTCATGTCTCAATCCTCGTACTAAATCGAACAGAGCCTTGAGCCATTGTTGTCTCTGAAAAATGGAGGACAAGAAGAGCCTCCACCCTTCTCTTCCTTCCAACTACGTCACTCTCGCTCAGCTCCATCAACGCTGGCTCCAACAAAAACAAGAAGAAGAAGAAGAAAAACAACAACCTCAACAACCACGAAAACAAGAAGAACAACCAAAACAAGAACAGGAACCGAACACTCAACAGCAAGGTTCACACCAACGACGACAGCAGCAGCAGCAGCAGCAACGGCAACGCCGCAGCACCGGTTTGATGTGGAAAAATCGCAGCGATCGGAATCGCCCAAAAATTGGTACCGATTCGGGAACCAACGGCGAGAATGATCGCCCCGAGTCGGAGGTTGACGCAGGAATCGGAGACGGAAAGGCGAATCCGAAAAATAAGGACGAGGAACCGAAGGAGAACGAGAAGAGCAAGAAAGTGAAACCGAAGAGAAAACCTAAGGTTGAGGGAAAAGGAACAAGCGAAAAAGCGAAAATGGAAGAGAAAAACAATGAGAAGGAGGAAGAGGAAGAGGATCCCGGGAAGGGCAAAACCGTAATTGAAGGCGAATCGAAGAAGGACCAGAAGAACAAGAAGGTGAAGCCGAAGGGAAAACCTATGGTTGAGGAAAAAGGAACGAGCGAAGAAGCGAAAATGGAAGAGAACAACAAAGAGAAGGAGAAAGAGGAAGAGGATGCTGTGAAGGGAAAAACCGTAATTGGAGGCGAATCGAAGGAGAAGATTGCTGAGGAGGAGGAGGTTGAACGGAAATTTGGGGGTTTTTCGCAACCGTTGAAGAACAGTGGGAATAATGGGAGAGCGCGTGGGGGTTATTTTGGTCAATCTCAGTCTCAGAGGGCTTCTTATGGTGCACGCCGTTACGGTAACAGAAACGGTTACCGTTACGGTTACGGTTACGGCGATGCGCATTTTGGGGGTGGATTTTTGCGGAAGCGGTATGAGGTAACTGAGAAGATGGTTTGGGTGAGGAAGGATGACAATGGTGGTGGTGAGAGTGGAATTGAAACCTAGTTTTTCGTTTGTTTTCTTTTTATGGGTTCTTAGTTCTTGATTATTCTGGGTGTTGGTACTTGCTGTGTCTGTTTAATCATAGGGCTTGATTTGAACCGTGGGGATTGCAATTTCTTGGGAATTATTGTGTCACAAATTGTGGATCTTGGTGTGCACATATTATGGATTCTACGATGTTTAGCATCAATTATTATGATTTGAATACTACAAATCGAGTTTTATTTTTTATTTATTTTTGTTTGATTGTGAGTGCTCGAATTAGAGCTACAACCTTGTTTTCACAATGATTAGGGGAGGTGTTATTTGAGCTTGAAATTATTGGTGAATTTTAATTCATCTTGACATATGTTTAATTACATTTTAATCAGAATTTTAGTCTCAAGTCATTGTGTGATTTGAGTACAAGTTAAAAAAGAAAAATTGTCTTTTAAATCATTGTTTAAACAATAAACTATAAACCAAAACACTCCTAGTTATCAATGTCATTATGACCTCATGAAAACGGATTTCCTTATTATTATTTTACTGTTGCTCTGGCTTTTCAAGAGTATGAGTTGCACATCTTAAATTTTAGCTATCAGAGAGTCTTGTTGCTGCAGGAAGGGGCATAGTGGAATTAATAGGATAATTGGATAGAAGCTAGGAGAGTATCTCTGTCCAATTTATCATTATAATAATAGCCGCATCGTGTGTGTGAAGCTTTTGGATGGGATGCGGGGAAGAAACATGTGGCCTGTTGTCAAATGTTTCTTCGTGTTTGACGATTGGACTTAGCTTTCTTAGGGTGAGGTCCTAGTTCATCCTAACTTTGTCTTATTTCCCTTGCAGTTCCTAACTAGCAATTGTCAATTTAAATTATGATGCACACCCTCTTCCGGAATCGGTGAAATAGGTAGGGTAGTGTTTATATTTGGAATGAACCTACCGCTTCCCCTTCTTTCCTCCTGACATATAATGGCCTCCTTTCTGTGAATGTGAATCAATGAGGGGATTATTGTTATGGTAAACATAATGGGAAGTGACCGTTGTGATGCGGGATTCCCGAGAGGGCCAGGGAAGGGGTTAATACCTGGTTAGGTTGTGGGTTGGATCAAGCTAGCTGGACGGTCGAGTCAGCGATAATCAAATATCTAATTTCATCGAGTGTCGGCACCCAATTTTTTATTAAGTTAAAGAAATTAATTAATTAATTTTATCTTTTAATTTTATTTTGAATATCATATTTAATCGATGTGAATATTATATATTTGTTGTCTCGTATCTTTCTTTTTGTGTATTTTGTTTAATTTTTTCTTTGATTTTGCTTTTGTGTATTAATAAAAAAAATAAAAATCAAGTTTATTGTCCGTGCTTCTTCATCAATCTAATTTCTTGGCCAAGAGTCCAAACACATCTTTTTGTTTACAGCAGCCCATCTTCACATTTTGTGTCAGCCCACAATCTTCTCTAATAAATTCCATTCTAAAAAATGAAAAATAAAAAAATCATTTATTTGTTTGGGTCGGGCTCCTTCAAGCCGCTCCCTGTAAAACAAAGACATTCAAGGAAAGGGAAAAGAAACAAAATGCTTCTTTCCTTCTTTTCATATTCTGTAAAACTAAGAATGACAATCTTGCAGTATGAGACATGACCCAACAGAAGAGGAAAAGATTAAAAAAAATAAAATTGAACTACCCAAAGCACATGGATCCAAAGCTTTCTAGCTAAGAATAAAAGGGAAGGGGAGATCTGAAGCAAGGCGAATCGATCATCATTTTCACAGACTCACATCCCATTCGTTTTCCAGAACCCCAATTCCATCATTAATCAATTTAACTCACAATTTTGAATCATCATCATAGTTGTTACAATTTTCTTTTGAATAGAACATTTTAACAGCCATATGTACGAGGGTAGCATTTAGTTTCTATCCCCGAAAAAAAAAAATAGTGACACTAGAGATATAAAATTGTTTAATGGTGTAGAAAAAAACATGGGATAAAAATATTTTCTGTCCCAGGACACAAAATACATAAAATTTTTGTATCTTCAAAATAGAGGGAAAGTGCAGACAAGATACGGAGATAAAAATATAATATTTTTGTCTTCTAATATTATCTTTGTACATATTTAATATTTTCCTATTTGTCCTTACTACTATTGATGGTCCAGTGACCAGCGGTGGTGGTTCGGTGGCGATCTGAGAGGGGTACATAATTTCTTTCATCATGTATTTATTATCTTATCCCCTTGTTTCCAAACAAGATACTAACACAATTGTTATGTTTTGTGCTCCATAGCCAACCGTGCAAATGCAGCCATGTCCTGTGAAAGAACAATTACCAGGAGTTCAGTATTGCATTACCAATCATCCTCCATGGGGTATGTTCTTATATTTATTTCTCTAACAACCAATTTGGAACACAAATATATTGCATGCATTGAACAAAAACTGTTACATTTACATAGTCAAACTTGCAACCTAAGATACACGAATACTTCAAAATAGTTGACGTACTTGTATTGGATACACATCGTAATAGATACCAATACGATACTTTTAGTTATATTTTATATATTGTTGGTTTAATTTATAACTTATTTTCATATCGCACCCCTATTGTATTAAATAAGTATCCATCAACATAGCATGCAATCAAATGTTGCGGCATTTGCACTTGTTAATGTTGTATAGTCTACCGTTACATTTTGCTTTTTGAAAATTTTTGGCATGCCAATCCAAAGATGTATGAGCATTTAGTGTTAGACGATGCTGATTGAATCTTAGATCACGACACAGGTCAAGCATTTTTAATGGGGTTCCAGCATTGTCTTCTGACTCTTGGCAGGACGGTTCTGGTTCCAACTATAATTGTTCCTTAAATGGGTGGAGGAGCTGTAATAAGCACTTTTTCCATTTTTTTTTTCTTTGCTTTCACACACTTTTACATTTTATGGTAGCACTAATGAACTCAATCCTTTGATTCAACGTATAGGTTAAGAAGGCTACGGTGATACAAAGCCTTCTGTTTGTTTCTGGACTAAGCACATTTCTTCAATCTTTGTTTGGAACCAGACTGCCAGCTGTAGTTGTTGGTTCATACAGTAACATAATACCGACAATTTCAATTATCCAGGCCAGCATATATGATTCTATTATAAATCCTTATAAGGTCAATGTGACTATGTTTGCTGCTGCTTTTCTAATATGCTTTTAATGTACAATGTTTCATTTTCTGTTATTACTTAGCTTGCTTGGCCCAAATTGGTGATTTTTCTCAGAGGTTCACTACGACAATTAGAGGGATTCAAGGTGCATTGATCTTAAGTGCTTGTTTCCAAATGGTTATTGGATTTTGGCTTTTGGAGGAATGCTGTTAGGTACATCAGCTAAGCAACTACTTTAATAACTCCCACTCATCTTATTTGTTACTGCTATATTGCACGATACTAGTATGATTATCCAGTATGTCACCTATTTCAAAATATCTGTGCATCATTGGTAATCCCCATTTATTTATTTATTTCTTTTTTTTCACAGGTTTCTAAGCCCTCTTTCTGAGTCCCTTATGTAACTTTCACCGGACTGGCTCTCGATCATCATGGTTTCCCAATGGCAAGGAATTCTATGTTGTTCCACTTTTTTATTCAATTGGCTTATGATCTCTAGCTTATTAAGTTCTATACAATTGCTTGCTGTAAGTTTTGAATTGACATGCTTATATTTCTCCTCTATATTTGGCAATTGATGTTGCAACTCGCAAAATGTGTTGAAATTGGGCTTCCAGCACTACTTATTGTGGTTTTCATCTCACAGGCAAGTAGTTAGTTTTGAAATAGTTATTATTATTGCTGCACTTGCTTTATCTTTTATTCTTGTTGGTCTCAGTATCAAGGACCAAGCAATGAAAGATTTGCATATCAATTTAGTGTTTAGAGTATCAGAAGAGATAAAAAGAGGAAATATAGAGAAAAGTGAGAGAGAGAGAGAGAGAGAGAGAGAATTTCTGAACTGACAATAGTCATTAACTGAACATTATGACTTACTGATAGGGGTCTAAGGTTTATATTACTGCTCAAGGAAGAGCAGCCCTGTTAGTTCAGCTGTAACTAATCTATAACTTTCTAACAGCATCTGCCAACAGAATCAGTTAGGCACTAACCACATCATAACTGATCTAGCATACACTAACATGCCCCTCAATTCAAAGGGTGGTGGCTTATCTAGCAGACCACCAGAAAACTTATAACAGAAAACCAGAAACCAGAAAATGTTAATAAAGTACAGTTGCTGCATATTCATTTACATAACTATAATAACATAAACACAACTTATCACTATGATGGCCCCTCAATCTGATGGGTCCTGGCAGAGCTGACAGAGAAAGAAGGCAGGTAAACCTTGAGTTTTTGCCGCAGGCGGTGAAATCATGCAGTAGCCAATGGCTTAGTGAAGAGATCAGCAGGCTGATCCTCTTAAGGAATGTGCAACACCTGCAGGGAATTTTTGAGGCACTAACCACATCATAACTGATTTAGCACACACTAACATTTACCAATAAAAAATGTTGTTTATACATAAGTTGCATGGGACACTGTGTATGTCTCTTTACCAATAGAGCAATCTAGATTTGTATTTCTCAGGGAAGTATGAACTGCGCCAAGTAGCACTTAGCAGAGTTGTTGTTTGGTGATAAGAAAGTTTTGAAAAGAAGTTAGAATATGTAAATAGGATATGGAGAAGTTTTAAATCCATTTAATTTTTCTTTAACTTTGGTACAAGTGTTTAATGGTTTGCTATGCTTCTGCAGTATCTTCATCGTTTCATTGTCACAAAGAACCGATTTGCAGTGTTGTCTACTGTTGCAATTGCATGGTTATATGCACACACTATATATAACAAGTCAGAAAGTACAGAGACTAGCTGCCACACTGATCTTGCTGGACTAATTAGTGCCACTCCATGGTAAAATTGTGTACACTGTCTATGGTTTTCTCAATCAATGATCAATGACTTAGTTGCTTTCAACCAAAGAAGATTTATTACTCTGCTGTGATTCATTGTTTTAAGGAGAGCACAATTTTATGTTTATGTTCCAAGTAAACATTTGTTGTTTAGATAGCTTGACCTAAGAGTTCACATTTGTTCTGCAACTACAATTTATTAAAAATTATTTGCACTTATGCAGGGTATATTTTCCTTACCCCTTCCAATGGGGAAGTCCTACTTCCAATGCTGGGGGAAGCTTTTGCAATGACGGCTGCTTGTTTTGTTTCTCTTTTTGAGGTAGGCCTTATATCCCTTAATAGAATCCCATCTCACAATCATAATACCGGTGAGGAATGCAACTACATCAGTTACTAGTTTTTCACAATAGAACCCATTGAAAAACTGAAAAATCATTTAAAAATGCATCTCTTCCTCACCCATTGTCTGTTTCAAATTTTCACATTTCCTTTCTTATTTATATGCAGTCTACAGATACATTCTATGTTGCGGCAAGATATAGAAGTGCCACGCCAATGCCACCTTTTGTTATCAGCCGAGGAGCTAGCTGGATTGTAGGATTCACCATAGTTTGCAATTCTCTCTCGACCCTTGTACATGCAATTTGTGATGAAAGTATCTATGTCTCATTCTTGTTGTAATTTTAGGGAGCATCTGCTTTGCTTAATGGTATGTTTGGTTCTGTTACTGGAAGCAGAGCATGAGTGTAAGTTTACACCTCACCCCGATTCCTCTTTTTTTTTTCTTTTGGGTCCCTTGAATGTTTAATTGAGGTCTAGTAAGTATCTTACCAAATTAACAGGCACTTTTGAATTCAAACAATATAGTTAAATTTCTTTAATGCTGAAAGAGGTCTCGCCTCTATAGCTGATTTATAGGGTATCTATCCTGCCTTTAGCCTCTTTCTCCTTAAAATTTTTTCTTATTATGCTCTCCTCCTATTTCAGGTAGAATGCTAGTTTGTTGGCATTGACAAGAGTCGGAAGCCGAAGATTCATCCAAATATCAGCTGGCTTTATGATTTTCTTCTTTGTATTTGGTACTTTAGAACCAATATGATATGTACTATTTCATAATTTCAGCATATTGGCATTGGTATTCTACTAGTCTGTCTAACTTCTAACATAATTGGGAGCTCTTAATGATGAACTAATGTTTTTCTATATGGATTTTGCTAAGTAAAGCCCTTAGGACAAACTCCCCAATGCAAAATTTCTTTTATTGTTTCCTTAAATAGTGTCTAGGCCACCGATTAGATAAATTCTTTCAATCACTTTTATAAATCCAAAATTGACTTTCTTAGTGCTTCCCATAATTTATTGTTCTCTCTACCATTTTCCCTTCAACCAGGAAAACTTGGAACGTTCTTTGCTTCTGTACCTCTGCCAATCATGCCAGCATTATACTGTGTATTATTCTGCTATGTGTGTAAGTTCCATCTAAACTAGTCTTTAGTGTTGTTCTGGCATATTCTGCATATAGAACTTGACAACATTTGGTAATTTGGCATATATAGCTTTTGCTGGTCTTGGTGTTCTCCAATTCTGCAACCTCAACAGTTTCAGAACCAAATTTGTGTTGGCCTTCTTCCTAGGCATCTCCATCCCACAATATTTCTCAGAATATTACCATGTAGAACATGCATCAGCAGGTCCTAGATGGGTGAGATATATGAACCAAAACCAATCAAAATTCATTTATGTGTCCACACACATCCCATTTGCTTAGTGATTGATTGTTTCATTCTAACGATTTTGTAGCTCAATGATACTGTGACAGTCATCTTCATGTCCCATACAACAGTGGTAGCCTTGGTTGCTTTCATTTTGGATATCACACTCTCGTGCGAAGATGATGCAGCGCGAAAAGACAGTGGTTTGCAGTGGTGGGAGAAGTTTAGCTTGTATAATGCTGATGTCAGGAACAATGAATTCTATTCCTTGCCATGCAGGCTAGATGAGTTCTTTCCAGCCCTTTAAGACTACAGCTTGTCATTTTCATCATTAAGGCAATTCTTACCTTTTTTTTCCAATTACATTGTGAACAAGTTTCTTGTTACATGGTTTCACTGAGATGTGTTTGGACTTTGGAACATAAAGTAATGGTGGCAATTTTCTATTAATATATAATACTTGATGTTGCAGCTTGGAATGTTATTTAAGAGAAGTCAATGTTTTGAGATGTTAGGCTTATGCGATTGCAGGATTGAAAAACAACAATGATACAAATTGTGATGGGATGTAGGATTAATTAACTGGTTCTTAATGGTTTGGAGCTGTATAATGTTATATATGCTACAAGGATACCAAGCTAGCTTGAGAACTGGCGTGTTTGGTTGTACTTTTTGTGTATGTAACACAATAGCAACAACATCCTAGTTCAGGCCCAATGTGTGATGCCAAACTTGCATAGCGAGCTAATGGTTAGGCTTGGAGATTTTGGGGTTGACAAGTTCGGTCTTGGGCTTAGGTACATGTTCTTGATGGAGTCATTATGATCCAAATGGCTACTCCAAAGTTATTCCTTTGATTGTGTTGATTTTAGGTAGAATTGATTTTAAATTAAAGTGATTTATATATATGGTAATTTATTTAAGTGATTTTGATATAAAGTAATAATTTTTTCATTTCTCATATAATTAATTCCGGAGGAAATAATTGATTTTGATAAAAATTATTCAAACAAAATGACACTACTTTCAAGATTCTATTGCAGCTTTAGAATTGATGGAGATGTACAAATGTGCATCCAAACAAACTAAATATCTAGATTCAATCTCTCTTACGACCAACGTGGAATTCAGTATCAAGCACGCAGTTGTTCTTCAATGGACATGTTGGCCACTTTTTTCTTTTGGCATTTTCTGTTCTGAAGAGCTTATAGCGAAGCCAGGAATATGAAAGAAAGGATAAACACGTGGAGGTCGAACCTCTTGCCCAGAAATAGCAACTCCCTAATACAAAAGCTAGGCTTGATATTGTTGTAGGTATTGCTATGGCTTATAAAAAGCTACTAAGTTATTTGGCTCTCAAAAAGCTACTTTAGTTATAATAGTATTTTTTGGTAAAATAATTACTCATAATAAATAAGAGTCAAAATAATAGTATTTGGTAAATATGCTCCAAATATCTAAAATGATAATAATAGATATAGACATTAAAGAATATAATTTCTATATTTATTATTAGAGTAAGATTCTATTAGACTTTTGAATTTCATAAAGCAGAAATCAACTCCAGAAAATATCCATAAAATGCTTTCAAAAGTACCTTTGCTTTTTTTTTATTTTGTTAAATAAAAAAAATTAACTCATGTCCCATTCAAAGACTATTAGCAAACCCATCCTAAGAAAGGTGTCACTTGAGCTACAGCTTATTGGAGCATTTTCATATCGGCCTGATGATCATAAGGTTGCATTAGAGGATAGTATGTGGTGTTTGACTTGAAGTATGCACGCTTCGATGGAGCCACCATGGTCAAAGTTTGTCCAAGGATCTTCACCCGTCTAAGCCTTATAAATTATGTTAAATTCCCCTTGCAATATAGGCGATATCTGTGGACGAACCAGAATAAATATCACTGGTAGTGAAACTTCATTTTCTTCACTAGCATTAAAAAAGAAAAAAAAGGAAGCGAAACTTCATTCACTAATGTATATGAATACTCTTGACACCTTTTAGGAAATCACGAAAGAAATGTTCAAAATTTACTTGTGGTATCCCTTAAAAATAAATTCACGGAAGAAATGACAGAAGAAAGCATGGTAAAAAATTGGACATTAATTATATAAGTAAAATTTGGCATGCATTAGGAAGCAGGCCACCCCATCCGTATAACGTGCACTATTACACATTTCAGTTTTCCTAACATTTAATAAATGTTACTAAATCTTAAAAAAAATGTTGCTATTTCCAATTACTAACATTTTTGCAAATGTTGTATTTACCCTATGTGGCTATAGTGTTTTACCAACATTTTTTTCTATACTTTTACTAACATTTTAAAAATATTACAATACATTTTTTTGTAACATTTTCCAAATGCTACTATTTACTATCTTTTTTGTAATATTTTTCAAATGTTACCATTTATTATTTTTGTAACACTTTTAAAAATATTGCAATTTACTTTATTGTGCAACATATAAAAGTGTTGCCAATTTAGATGTCAAAACTAATTTTATCTAGCTTAAAAAGTATTACCATTTACTCCTTATGCTCGTATTTATAACAGCAACACATTAAAAATCAGGCAATAACTTTGAACAAAAAAAAATTTCATTCAAAATTCCACATATATATTACATTCCAAAATGAAAAAAAAAAAGATAAAATAAAATAGTATAACTCTTCTAAAACCAAATACAAAACTCATAACATAAAATTAAGTCATACTAGAAAAAGACAAACAACCTCTTCAAATTATATGGCCCTCCTCTTCTTCAAAATGGTTTGAAAGACCATCAGCAACTGCCAGTCTAGAGATTCCCACCAACTCAAGCATTAGCTACAATGCTCTAGCCGTTGCTTCCAATAACTGGCCAATTTAACAAAGCATGATGAAAAAAACATGTATGTGCTAATGGAAAATTAATGTTTACACTATAAAATCGTATGATATGGCTGTCCAGTAGTCAGAGAAAACAAAATGTAA
This sequence comes from Dalbergia cultrata, assembly GCA_031216105.1. Taxonomy (NCBI): domain Eukaryota; kingdom Viridiplantae; phylum Streptophyta; class Magnoliopsida; order Fabales; family Fabaceae; genus Dalbergia; species Dalbergia cultrata. The sequence continues at coordinate 4,302,658 of CM062352.1, forward strand.
ATAACTCAGAGAATCAAATTAAGATTAAATTTATATATATATATATAGCCTTTTGGTGATAATTCTTGAAGGCGATTTTTTGGTTGAATTCATATTATTGTAAGTAGATAAGGAAAAACTAAATCAACTCTAAAAAAAAAATAGAGACACTGCCTTAACCAAAAATAAATAAACAAATAAAAGAGAAAGAAAAGGCATTGAAAATGCATGCCAAGCAAATGATGCAACATGTTACCTTCAATTGTGATAAAGTGCAATCTTCTTCATCCACTAGAACCCCAGCTAGGGCTCTTAGTAGTAAATCTGATGCACTTGCCACAATTACCAATGATTTCACACTTAGGTGTACTCTGAGTAACGAAAGACAAAAGATCAATCAAGAAGCGTTGAGGCATTCAAAATATTTGCAGAATCACATTTGCAAGAGTGGCTAAGACAATTGGAAGATTAATTTTTGAAGGTGAGAGAAAAAGAAGACAACAATTAGAGACTTCTATTTACAAAACACCATGAACAATTTTAAAACCAATAAGGGAAGAACTATTTGGATTGGCTTGCCTAGCAAAAAAGCTTCCAATTTATCAACATCTCACTTATGGAAATGCAATCCATACATAGTTCCCAATGATATCTTTCTAGTGAAATTAAATGTACAAAAAAGTAAACACAATTATGCTGATCACCTCAAAAATTATGGCATTGCAAAAAAAGCACTAAGGACTAGAGTCTTCAGTCTTCAAACCTTTCCATTAAAGGAAGAAGTCCTGTAAACTAGAGAGTGAAAATGTATCTCAAATCACATCATGTAATATCTGGTGTACACGTGTCAATAAATAAGTTCCGTATTGTCCTAAAGTCCCCCGAGACCCACCGGTGTTGCCGGGTCTGGGTTTTCGCTAAGTCTGGAGCCCTATATCTCCTTGGAGGGCTATATATTTGAGCCACAATCTTCGGACCAAAAGTCCCGGTAATGGCTCTACAAAGGGAGATGAATTGAAGGGTGATTTTTAATGAATTTTAGGAAATCTTTAGATGTTTTGTTTCTAGCCCCCAAATTTAGAAAATCGCCAGAATTCTGGAATTTGAACTAGAACTCAAAATTGAGATTTTGATTGGTTGGGGTTTTGATTTTTTTGATATTTTATTTGAATCTAAATGAGGGGTATTTCTTTATTTACATTTATGTTTTAAAGTTAATATTAACTTAGAGTAAAGAAATGTAAATAAGTGAGTGAGTATAAGAGTAAGCTAATGTCTTCATAGCAAAAATTCTGCATATTTGAATTTACTGTCATAGCTATAGCAGTCACAGCAATGACTGCAGTGCGGTGTGGCTCCCTAGAGACCGCTATAACGGTCCAAGACTGCTATAACGGTCATAAGTGACCAATCCGCCCCTGCCCACATGCCCCGACCGCTATAGCGGTCCCCCAGAAGCCCAAATAGTGCCAAAACGCATCATTTCACTCACAAACCCTTTCCCCATTTTATAAAACCCTTCCCACTTCTTCCCCTCTCTATTTTCTCAAACCAGAACCTCCTCCCTACCATTTTCTCTCATTTTTTCTCAATCTCATTCAAGTGTTACTCCCCCAAATCATCAAGGTATGTTTATGTTAATAAATTTTGGTGTCTTTTCTTTTATTCCCTTCATATTCTTAGTATGGGTCATTAGTTTCCCTCATTGTTGTCAAGTGGGGGTGCTCCCCCAATATTGTTAGAACTAGATTAGAGTGATTTAGAGGTTGATAAATTTTAATATTGAGTTTCGTGATTATTATAGTTGACGTTGATGCCCTCTCTACTCCCCGGAGCTCAGTTAGTGTTAATGACATCTATCCTCCCCCTCCAGATGAGTGGGTTTAATCTCATAACCTTATTTTGGTCATCCTATAAATTATTTCTAGCATCATAAAATGATTAGAGATTATTTGCTTGAGCTTTTCCATGAATAAAATATTCAATTGTATTTTAGCAAGGATTAAGAGAATATGTTTTGAAGCTTAGCATGAAAATCTACATTTATTAAAATGCATGGGACTACACTTGGAATATAATTGCTATCACATGATTTAGTTATGATCTTCAAACTTGATTTGTTTTATGAGGAAATGATGATGTGAAATGTTATGTTGTTTTATGAGAAATTGGAACGGTTGCACTTAGATGTTTAAAATCCCCTTTTTAGACTTTAGTATGATTTTAGATGGGAAATTACTGGGAAGAACAGAACAGTAAGTTAACAGTAGTCATTTCGTTAACCTTGGTATACCAAGGCCCGCTAGGGGCAAGTTATCTTATTTTTTATCAGTCTGCCAGGGACACGGTTCGCCAGGGACTGTTAAGATTTCATCTAGTTAGGGACTCTTGTTCGCCAAGGACTGAACACCCACTATATAGTTGATGGATAGTCTATTCCCTTTTTGTAATTCTGAGAACCATTATGTTTTTATATTCCAGCAACCAGGATTTTGTAGTTAGTATGTAACTATAAATGAAATGATTTATACTTATTGTATTATTATTATGTATCTTTTTAATGTCCCATGTATGGCTATGAGTGAGAATCCACTCACTGAGTTTTGTTATAAAACTCACCCCTATTTTCTTCCTTTTCTCATAGATTCAAATGTAGCTCAGGATCCTCCTCTTCCTCCCCCTACTCAACAGAATTAGTGCTTTCAGCTTTGGGGTGAGCTTCACATGGGTGTGAAGTTTGATTATTTTGTATAGAGTGCTTTAGTGATTATGCGGGTAGGGTCCCGGACTATGCATTTATTTTATTTTTCTTACCATGATTCTTTTGTATTAAAATGATCTAGCATTCATGGTATATTTTGTAAATGAGCAACTCAGTTTAATCTATATCACAGCTACAATTTCAGATTTTATTTATGAGAAAAAGTATTATTTAGGTTTATTATGAGTTCAAGATGAAATTCAAATTATGATTTAAAGTAGATTTTATGAATAAAATATGCATATAGTACGGCACAGCGATCGTGAGGCTTACGTGGGGACGGCGATCCTCACGTGCCGGTCACAATCCAAATCGAGTCGTGACACATCCCATTTATCTCAATAAGTGAAAAGTAGAAACAGAATTGGCAAATGACTAATCTAGGCTACTATGTTGTGCTACATAATTCTTCCATCAAGACTTGCCTAGAATCAGTTCATCATTGGAAAATCATATTTTCACAAATCTTTAAACACATAAAGTTATCTAACTTTCAAAGTAAATGAAAAAAAAAAGTAGTCTACATCTAAGGAGTATAATATTATGCTTCAAAAGACATAACTTTGGGGCTACCTTCTATATTTGTATTCTGCAAATCATAAGCAAAATTGCTAATTTAATGCAGCATTGGCAAGTAAAAGTCTCAAATATCAACTTGTACGTTTTGTGATATAATTGCCAAACAAGTCCTAGATTTTCTATAGCCTAAAGTCATAGAACTTTGGCCTACTAATTGCTTGCCTATTTTCATATGGTTAGAGATTTATAAAGATATAAGCTTCTAATCCTAATCACAATAATCAGTAAAATATCACCAAGAATATTTCCTAAAATACTGCTCTAATGTGCCACCAATATGGTTACATTTATGGCAAATCGCAATGGATATTTTATCACATTATAGCAGATATTCCAGCACATTAGGAAGTGTAGGTGAAGCCACAAAGTAAACAGAAAACACGAAACCAAATCAAAAACAAAGTACCAGCAGAACCAAAGCCTTATATATAATAAAGTTATTCTTAATTCATTACCAAAACATTTTAAATGCTGACAAACCATGTACCTGGCAAATAGGCAGAATCTGTGAGTATATGACTAGAATCCTTACTTGATCACTTTCACCCTCATTTCCCTTCAGATTTCCTAATTCCTAAAGCCTTTATTTTCCACACTTTCACTATGATTTCTCCATTTTTTTCAGAGAAATTTATGTCACTAGATAAACATAGACCAAAAGCTGTACAAAATGAGTGAGATATTTCAACAAACACATCATAAGCTCAAATAACCTAAATTGCATTTGCAAACAAAGAAAGCTAATATAGACTATGTTTTCTCTAAATATCAAGTCAATGATCTAAGGAATCTAAGAGAGAAATCAAGATTGAAGATTCATAAACATATTTAAAACCGGAGTGAGGGAGAAGAATACGAACCTGGACAAGAAATGAAGCAAGATCGCTTCTGAGCAAATGAAAGTGCACAAGCGATTCAACTATCAATGATTTCGAAATATCAAAGCAAGAATGTTTACACTCTCAAGAGTTGGGATTCAAATCAAGTTAGGTTTTACAAATCAAATTTGAGCAAGAACTTAGAATCATGATTGATCCATTGAAACATGAGTGGAAGAAGATATGAGGTTTGAATTCAGCTTGAGGAGTAAGAGCTTGAGCTTGATAGAGAGAGATCAATTGAGAAAGATCTGGAAATCGAGAGAGGCAGAGAGGCGTGAGATGTAGTGTGCAATAGCTCAAGTATTGAGAGTGTGTCATTTTAGGTAGAGAGGCGTGAAATTGAGTGGGCTGCTCTTTCAAATCGTGAATAAGAATGATATTAGGTAACATTTTCAGTAAAAGTGTTGTTTAAAATATCATTCAACAACATTTCAAAAAATGTTACTAAGAAAATGTTAGTAAAAACGTAATGTGTAGTAGTGTTGGAGAATTAAAATATACATAAGAAGACCAAAAAAAAAAAAAAAACAAAGAAAAGAGATGACGCCGGATAAAATATAATCAACAATTAACAGGAATTGTGTCTATTAGAAGAGATCACGTTAAAAAAAAATGAGTATTTTCGATTGCTTTTAACAATTAACAATTAAAGTATCAATAAAAATATTGTTAAGAAAAATAATTTGACATAAAATGATTGTTGAAAATACATTTTTTGACATTTATTATTTGTCGATAAAGGTTTATAAGTATTTCAACGGTCACTTTATGACAAAATTACTTTTATTGACAATACTTTTATTAACACTTTAAGTGTTGAGAACTGTTGAAACTATCCATTTTCCTTGTAATGTTAGTCACCAACAATGTGACGAACCAAAGTTAAAATTATATTTCAAAGGAAAAATATTATTTTAACTCATAATATGTAGGGCATTATGTTGACTCAGACTACCCACCACCTTACAGTGTGTGAGAGGCATGATATCCCATTTATAATAATTACAAATAACACAATTCATTTGAAAGAGGTGCCGACCTACCTAGGATGAGTTGCCTCTAGTGAAAGATCCCCATGAGAAATCAACGATACATACTCTGTCACCTACAAGAGTAAGGTTGCGCCTCCATATGCCCTCATCTTTCTAATGCATTGAATCATCTTTCTAATTTCTTGAGTTCCACTATGTAAGCCATGGATTAAAATTTCAACAACAGTAAGTATTTAGATCTTCAATACATCAAATGTGTTGAAAATTTAAAAACTTTATTTCGTTCACAAAACGTACTACTTTTGAAATCTTAATAGAAGATGACAGAATCTATGACAAAGATCTTAATAACATCCATACACTACATGTATAAAAAATTATATACAGAAATTATCACAAAAATTATTATAATTGTTGGATGAAATAAAGTGCGTAATATAACTCGCTAATTTATATAAAAGTTGACAATTACAGCATATCAGTCTGAATATAACATGTTGACAAAATAAATATGGTTGGCATTTTCCAACTAACTTTATTCAACTTGTATAATGGGTAGCTGGGCACAGCATTCATGTGCTGATCCGTACAACCCGGGATACATGTACGGCTAAGATGTGAAGTATGACTACAGTGGAAACAGTCATAGCTTTACACATACCAGAAATAGAGAGGAGTAAAGAAAATATTTATTTTGATTTATTTATTAATTGATAATTTAATTTTATAAATTATTATTTTCTTCTACTTTTTTATATTTTTAATATAATAACTAATTTATCAATTAATAAATAAAATAAAATAAATATTTTATTTTGTTCTAAAAATATCTAAGAATTTTCCAATATATATATACACACATGTACATACAAGTATCACTTACACCTGTGATGAATGATGATGGCCGGGTGTCTCATCAGCATATCAAAACTGGGAGATAGGGTGATTCGATCACATGGGTCTCTCTCTCTCTCTCTCTAGTCTCTTTCTCTCTCTTGTTTTGTTTGTGTAAGTAACTGACCACCTGTGTGATTGCGAGGGATTGTTGGGATTGGGTGTACAAAACAGCATCTTCTCTCCATTCCACAAAGATGTATGCAAATTATCACACGACTATCATCCGGAAAACATGGTCAGTGCTAGCAGGATCGCCGCTTTCCTTTCAGACTCACTTGTTGCAGGGAGCTCGTATTCTTTGTTGTGTTGTGTTGTGTTCCCAATCTCTCTCTCTCTCACTCACTCTTCATTGTAACAAGTGGCTAGAGTTACATTATTTCTTTTTTTGATAGAAGAGTTACATTATTTCTAGTACTAGACAAGCATGCTTATTTAATGTCATGTGAGTCTCTTGGTCTAGTTGCAACTCCACTGGGGACTACCTCTCTTACACCATGTGGCTCTAGCTATAGCTGCATCTATAGAGAAATTTTTAGATGGCCTTGGAGTACCACGCATGCATGTTTCATATTCACTAACATATTAAAGTGATATTTTAACTATAAAAAGGAACATTAAAGGTGGGTCTTAATTAAAATATTGATCTATTAGTGGATATACAGTATATTCGTGTGACACTCCAGTTATATATGTGAATTTCTCACATCCAATTAATAAAAGACCTTATGTAATGATATCATATCTGCTCTTGGTCTAGTAGTATCTGCATAGGGACTGGCATTTGGTGTTACACATTAATACAAGATACACTTTAGGGCAGAAAATGACAGACTTTCTTCTGGTCAGGTTTGTTGTTATTAATAATGTTAATATTTGGTTGGTTTAAGTAATTCAATAATTGCTCTGTCTTCTTTCTTCAATTTTGGATGTGAGTTTTGTGTATGAAAAAAATAAATATAAATAATGACTAGAGAGCTTTACACCATAGTAGGTCGACTTGCCTACTTGACTCGACACCGATTAGTTAGAATTTAGTACATTTCTAATATTATGGTTTATGTTAAAAATTTATTATCAATGTTTCTATTGGTACATAAATTATTATTAATATTTGATACATTAATTTTATCATTCTGTAACTTTTTCCTCTTTAATATAAGATATTATGTGTATTATGAGACTTATGAAAAGGTGTTGAAGTGAGAAGTAACCTTAACCTATATACAACAATGTTCTTAGGAGACTCGATAGAAAAATCAATAAAAATATTTTGTGGTATAATCAAATCATATGTAACATGAAAAGACCCTAGAATATCAATGTTCATGTTGATTGATAGCTTTATCTGTTGTGCATTATGGTGAAATGACAGCCTTTTGTTTTTCTGAGATGGTAAACTAACGGCTAAATTAAAGGAAGAATGCATGCACCCAAAAAAAAAAGATGCAAACTTAATTGTTAGGGAAGTCTACTATTTAAGACAAGGTTGAAAGGAATAATTTTACAACACTAACAACTACGGTAAGAATACCTAGACAAAAAAATAATAATAATAATAAAAGGAGCGGTGCTAATTAGGCAGAAGTTCCTGGCACAATTCCAACATTTTATCCTTATTCAAACTTACAATAAAAATTGAATCTATCAATTTTATTTATGATACACTCACTTGCTAATATATCTCACTAATTTTATTGTAAGCGTGTAAAAGATAAAACATCAAAATTGTGCTCACCTAAAAATGTTCGCTACTTAGAACTCACAAGATCAGGTAAAGTCCTTGTTTAAAGTAAAAATAAACTTCAAATTGACCTTTCTAGACGATAAATAAGTGAGGGAGAAAAGTACAGTGACCAAGTTAAAACAACCAAATGTGTTTTGCATCTTTTACGGGGAAATTACATTTACTTCCTTTAATACAAAAACATTTTACAACTTTTCTCTATTTACAAAATTCGTTAGAAAGACACATAGGTTCATGAAATCATCCTATCACTCTCTTGTGAGTTTACAAAAATCACAATACTATCCTCTCTTGAATTTGTGAAATCGTTATATTCTCTGATACGGCAAGTGTCGTCCCAATAAATAACGGAAAGTTGGTGAATTTTTCCAAATCTAAGGGAATATACCCTATCTTGTGTACTTCTAAAATTATTTGCTTCATTAAAGTGGTCTCAGTGTGATCCTGGAGATGACCACTAGGTACATGTGCAAGTTTACCCCTCAAGGCTTGGGGCCAAAATTTTACCATGACGACTGTGAAGCTTCAGATTTGTCATTTGTAGCTTCAGAACTGAGATTGACTTAACACTCGTGTTTCAGAAAGACGAAGAACAGCAAGTGAGTTTTCAATTATGTCTTTATTTCGTCACACTCCAGTAGTTCAGTGTAAAAGATGCATGCCAATGTTCTGTACACTGCCACTCATGAAAACTAGATTCTCCTGCTTCATGCTTCATAACTCTCATTCATTAGATACCATTCCGCTTAATAATTGAGACTCTTGCAAGGATTTAATTTTAATGTAATGAGTATAAAAAAGTTTTACAGCATATTCAATTATGTGCTATAATATATTATAGAGACTTTTGTGATTGTGGATGTTAACGTGTGACTAATTTTGTTGTGAGAATAAATAATTAGATAATAATATAAAAAAAAATTTACACTAGGATGACTCGATTGAAAGAAGTGGTTTATTATTAAAGTGAAATGAACAAATATAAACCGTATAATCATTCATGAATGGTCAGAATTAAAAGTTAATTAATGATAATTAATACTCACACGTGATTACTTAAAGACATTTCATAATTCATATAAAATCTAACAATTAATATTTACTCTTCTTATGCTCACAATAAACCACTTCTCTATCGCTCCCTTTTACATCATGTGCATCAAAATTAATAATATCTATCTGCAATCCTACATGTATTTTAGAACTCTTTTTATGTAAGGCCACACATAAAATGTGGAGTTCGTAATTATCCATCAACACCACCACCTAATGTCCCTTCTTTTTTCTAGATAGATAGAAATTGAAGCCGAAGATTTGACTTTAACCAATGTGATATGGACTTGATTATTTGTCCTAGGTGTGAAAGAGATAGAAAGTTGATGGTAGAAAAAGAATCTCTTTTGCAAGACTTTGAATTTTTCCAGTCGGTGGTTTGGCACTGTTGCCATAAGCAATCTTTGACCTTTGCATCAGAGAAGGGGACCATAGTAGTAGCAATGGCTTGCTGCTGCTGAAAACACCCCCATACTGATACAGTGATGCTCTCTCACAGCTCTTTTGCATAAAAACAAATGCAAAAGGTCCAGGAGATACCATCCGTCTGTCATGGTATTGTTTTGAGTGTCTTTTTCTTTCTTTTCAATTTTTTTTTTATTTTCTCTATTAAACAGTAGAAACTGTAGAAGTAACTTATGTGTCATGACCCATGATTTGAACTGCTCATCTACATGGGCTGAGACTTAGACTTCGTTTGTTTGTGTCTTCTTTGGTCACATCCTTTACCATTACATTGTTTTCATATTACACATTGGACTTTTCTGAGATAAAAAGGGTGGTCTAGTGTCGGAGTCCTTCATCTCGTGGGGTATGTCTCTCATGCTTGGGAGGTTTTCCTCCACTAACAGGTTTATTTGGGAAACTTAATTTATTCTGATATGGATGGCAGATGGGCTTACATTTTTTGACTTCAATAGGACTCCTTATGAGCATTGTTTCTATCTACTACTATCTAAAAATAATCAAGTTATTAATGACCAGATGAAACTAAGAAATAACTCCTCATTTGTGAAATTATAGAAGGTACCATTTAAGATCAAACAATTTTATTGAATTGAGTATGATTGTACATGTGATGTACACACCTTTATCTATGTGCAAGTAGAGAGACTGTTTCTATGATCTGAAACTTTTAGATCACAATGCAATAATTTTACCGTTGAGAAGAAGCTTGCTTTTTTTTGTTTTCTGAAATAAGTTATTTGGATGAAAATGTAATCATGAGTTTTTCTGTTTATCTTTTACTCCCAATGAACAAAGTTACATGTGCCATAACAAATTCAATGGTAAGTACAAAAGAAGGGGTAGAGATTTAGAGTAAGATTCTCTGGTTCCCATCTTATAAACCTTCTTGCAGTCCTAAATTCCATGATAAAAATGTATTTGCATAATAGTTTTTTCTCATTTAATAATGTTTAGAATTTAGAGTTCTACGGGGAGAAATGATTGAGATTGATAGCTAAAGTGCTTAACAGAGGAGTATGCATAAAAAACCAGCTAATGGACACATTCTATTAATAGGGCGGGACCAATTGGAGTCAGACCAGAATCATATAGTGGCCCTATGATCTTTGCATAAAGTCACATTTCATTGTCAATCGACACAACCCAATAACTAAAATAATAAAAGTAAAACAAAAAATATATAAATTAAAAGAAACTAATGAATAGAGGTTCGCTGACTTCTTGAAATGAGGTAGGGTCGGTGACTACCCTTAATTGATCATTTTCTAAATAGTAAATAGGCACGAGATCAATCTAGGCAAGCAAGATTTATTGACAATACCACGTTTACTATGCCAACTGATGGAATTGTTTTTACTGTTCAGTTGCATTGAATAGTACAATATGCTAGATAGATATCAGTTTTCAAGCCTAATGTAACTAAAATGTGACATTGTTTTCACAGGTACAAAATCACATATATGGAAAGGGAAGGGCTAGTTTCCAAGCTTACTGGGCCATAGCTGTGCTGCAAGTACCGCATGGATTTTCCACCATTTGGCTGAGAAGAGTTTCTGTCACTAAGAGAGAATTGCACATATGGGGTGTTTCTGAGTCTGAAATGTACTAGAGTCATGTTCATGGCGTATCTTTTGTACTATGTCCTCTCAAAGCTTGAGTGGTTCACTTTCTGCATTTAATTTTCACCTGCATAACTTCCAGTTACCTTCATTGAGGAAATTCAGTGATGCTAATTAAGAGGATAACAATTTTTGTCGCAGCAATGCTGCTATACGGTGTGAGCAAACGGCCCGAAAATGTTGTGCTAGATACAGTTGGTACACGTGTTGGCGAATATTGAGTGGCTAGACGGAAATCACAAGTAGTTAAAAAAATTAAGACATTCCTATCACATTTTGCTACCTGATTCTGGAAAAATAGTTGATGACGAATATGGAAAGTGTAATAATGCATTGCTGTGAGATTAAAGTTTCGGACACCGCTCAAGTTTCAAGCCTTCCTAACAATTGCTTTATCTAGGATTTGAATACGATCCTCTATCTGAATAACGTTTTGCTGCATATGAATTTGAAGGGTGAAAAAGGAAAAGGGAAACATCAAAGAGAACATGACTTCTGAGAATTTAACCACTATGAAACAACTGAACTCAAATAACCAGCAGTCTTTTCAATGCAAGCACAGTTGCTTCTTACTAGCATTACATTCAAATCTGCTGCTCACCGGTGCTTTATTTCAATCGAACGTGGCCCTGTCTAGCTCTTTTAGGAGACTTACATTCATAAAACTTTTAGCATAAGTGAACAAAACTACTCAAAATGGTAACTTCGAAAAAATGAACGAGCAAAATTAAATAAGCAGTCACTTTAATTTGTTCTACTATTGCAAGTCCCCCATACCCTTTTAATCTTTTAGTTGCTTATCACCATTTGTAGATACTTTCTGAGGCCCCCAATTCCAACTTTGAAAAAAGGGGAAGAAACCAAAATAACCCTCAAATTATATGTGTGATCAAGATAACTGAAAAAGTGTATTGGTTTTTGATAGAGCCGAAAGCTATTGAGCACAACCTTGAAAACAATGATAAATCCCATTGACATATTATCCTCACGATTTGTAAAACAACACTCTAATCTTGTTTAGGTAATATTATATTTGATACCCTTATATTTTGTGGAATGTGACAATAAACATTTCCATAAAAATAACACTGAGTACCCCTATAGAGGGTTCAATGGAGACATGACAAATTGAGAGATGCAATGCAATGTAAATTGTAATGTATAATATCACCTAACCTTAGCCAAGTTTAGTATAACTTACCCTAAAAGAAATTACAGGCTTCATTTACAACTTAAGAAACTAGTTTTGTTGGTTGTTACAAAACAGACACAATGTTTTCAGAGGTGAGAGGAACATAAGCAGAGCAAAAGGCACAGGAGAGGGGAGCATACCACATTTATTGTGGAGTCAACTTGCAAAACCCCCTGGTAACCATTAATAGAAACAAAAAGCTAATCATTAAAGTATCATTAGCTGTGACTTGGCCAAATTAAGATTAGCTTTTGTCCTGAAAGGACAGCACTATCTCCCTATGGGAGGAGCATGGTAATGCAAAGCTGCCATAATATTTCTCACCCCTAATCTCGCTCTCTCTCTCTCTCTCTCACTCTTTTCTGACAGCCACTGCCGTACACACACGCACACAAGGCCAACTGGCAATATTGATTCATTCGCATAAAGATAAAATAACAAGGCGAAAGGATTGTGCTAAAGGACATATGCAGTTTAGAATTCTAGTGCAATCCCTTCCTCTTTCCTCTCTCTGCCTCCGTTTGTTTGTTAATGAATTATTATATTTTTTTTCCTCTTTTTCCCACTTTTCTTGTACAAGAAATTCTTATATGCTCGGAATAAGAAAAAAGTTTTATTTTATACTATGCAAAATTTAAAAACATTAATTTGTAGGTCATTATTGTCTCTTTTGCTATATTTTTAATGCAATAGCTAATGTGTGTCAGCTATCAAGTGTGATGAATAATGCTAAGAAAAATTTTTCTCTTACTTTAAAAGCATGCAAGAATTTCTCAAAACTACATAAGAAGCACAAAGGGTAAGCAAGGGTAAGAGAGTGCAAAGCAGCTACCTCTAAGGTCCTCTACCACTCTATGGTCTTTTTCCTTTGATCACCACTATTGAGATTCTATATAAACACATCAACTTTAGTTCTCAGTTACTAGAAGGAAAGAAAGGTTTGAAATGGATATATCAGCTTCACAATACAATAGTGCTAGTGAATCCGGTTGGACTAATTACTTGGACCAATCCTCTCTTTCTGCGAATTACTTCCAGAGGAGAGGTGGTGAGAATATTGTCGACTATGAAGGTAAAGGAGCAAGAATGGAGGAGTACTGTGAAGAAGATTTATCCATGGTCTCTGATGCTTCCTCAGGACCTCCACATTATGATGATGCACCATGGTATTGTGAGAATTGGTATCCTTGCCACTCAACTTCCCAATGCTCCAAAGAATCCCAAAAGAAGAAGATGGTCAAAGAATATGGAAGAAGTCAACAGCCTTCACCTCTTGATGACACTGCCAGCTCCCCTATTTTCAACTGTCCCAAGGAGAGTCACAAGGTTGATGTCATTGACATAATCTATGTATCTATAGTTTCTCCTTAGCAACTGAAAAAACAAAATTGTTGATAAGTTCTTCGTTTTTTGAACAGAAGCAAGTCAGTTTCTCAGGGAATGGAGCAGTGGAGGATGCATTGGATTTTTCTCAATTATCTGTAACAAGAATAAAGGTATACATCTAGTTCTGTTATTAATTCTTCCATACTGATCATTAATTTTTGACTATCACCCACTTGCACATTTTATTGTGTTGAGCTGAATTTGTTAGCCATTGCAGAGGAAGCCAAAATTCCAGAAGCTTGTCAGAGGAAAACAAGCTTCAGAGGAACCAGGTGATCCATTGTCTTGATTATGCTGTTTTGTTTAACCTTCTCTTAGAAAAGGCTTCAAGGAAAATATGCTAAAAAGTTGCCTTTGTTTATCTCCTCATTAGGTGGCTTTGATGAAGAAGGAAGGAAATGAACCATTTTGATGTGGCTATTGTCATATCTTCTGCATTGCTGTGGAAAGAGAGACCAGTGTTATATTGTGATCAAAAGTATTCAATTTCAATGTCTGCCAAAAGGAACTCATTTCCTTTCTTTCCCTTTTCCCTTTTCTCTTCTTCTTCTTTTTCAACATGTTAGCAAAGAGAATAGCTCCCTTTGTATTAATTTTTCACTCTTTTTTTTTTCTCTTGAATATGTTCCTGTGCTACCGCCAATGCAGTTGGGAACAACCTAAGAAGAATATAAGAAACTGAATGAGGTTTCTGTCTTTCATTTTTTCCTCCTTTTTGTTGTCAACATCAGTGGCAAGCACAGGCATGTCTGACACCTCCAAAGGCCTTCTTCCCAAATCGTGGTCATCATCACATACTAATCACAAATTCTTCCTTAGAAGGTGTTCATCCCCCGCCCCCTGGCCCCCGAAACAAACAAAAACTAAGTTTTGTTCCACCTGTATGGATCAAGTGATGATATAGGAACCCCAGTAACAAACATTAAAAAAAAAAAAACTACAAATAACTAATTCACCAAGTCACCACTGCAACATAGAGAGAAAAGGATAGGTCACTTCACTTCACTCACTCACCACCATGAAGGCATATATCAATCAAATCCAAAGGCCTAGTTGTAAGTAGTGGCCCCCACTTTATTAAGTTCAGCTACTGCCAGCCTAGCTCTCAACTACTTTGGGTGGGTGAATATGGCAAAGGGTGAGGCCTCTTGACACCCAAAATAGACAAAGTATCGAAATGAAACCAAAAGCCAAGTTTCATCTTCAGCCTAAAGGGGCAACCCCACCACCCTTTTGATAGCTACCCACTTTGAAATGTGATCCATTCACAACACTAGTACAATAATTATTGAAAATATTATGTTTTGGTAGGATATCCAACAAAATCTCTTCTATTTAAAAATGTTTTATATCCTCAGACTTGAACTAACCGCATGGATACATTAGAAAAGGAACTTTGACATTTGGAAACGGACAAACACCCTAGGTTCAGTGGCCATTCCTAGTTGTCATGAAATCATTTCTCCCAAAAGTTTAAACTGATGAATAGAAACACATATATGGTTTTTTATTCTAATATATCCCCCTACGCAAATGTCCAATATGAACAATTTATTATAATGGGCAATAACAAAAATTGAATTCCTAATTGATTGGTCGTAGAGGCTTTACTATCACGTCATGAATAATTTTTTTCAAAAGCTTAAGCTGATTGATAACACGACTCCCTTGTGCATTCATGGGTTCACCTTTGTGATTAGGAGATATAAATTATGCTAGCTTGTACTTGTATGAATTACATATCATGTTAACACCCATTCATTGCCCTATATTGGAGGGTAGAAGAATAGATTTACAATGGAAACATCAAAGCATCGCATTATAAGTTTGGAAAAATGCTAGTACACTTTTCATAATTTAGTTTCCAGAAAGAAAAATAAGTGAGTTATATTTCTTCATCATATTTAACGATTATGATAATTTCTGTCAAAAAAATTTTAACATTCTTAAGTGTATAGCATTGCTCAAAATTTAACAACCACATAAAGAATAGAGATTGATTTTGAAATAAAGCCGGTGTAATGCATTTTATACTATCAATCAACCATATTTCATGGACTAGACTCTCAAGTTGGTCCTAACAACAATAAGGATAAATTAGTCATGAAAAAAAAGAAAAGAAAACATTTCATAGTTTCTCGCAGTTAAAAGCATAAAAACAGTTTATCCCTTCTTAGATTTCAATGTAATTAATTGTTCTATTTATGTTTTTATTATAAACCAATTTAAATTATTTATAAATTATTAGGAATTAATTTGTCCTATAAAATTATTAAAAATGCTAAAAAAAGATTAATTTATCCTACATTTTTAAATTTCAGAAGACTACAGAATATATTTATTTTCTCGAAGGACCAATTAACTCCATATGAGGAACCAACTTAGAGATGAACACTTTTACATGACTTTTCATGTAGTTAAAGGGTGTTTGATATAATATATTAAACATGATAATATAAATTAATACTATATGTTATGCTCTTATTCGTTGTTTGATACAAATAATGTATTGTATAATCTTACACGTCATAATTCCCTTATATATCAAAATATTATATAACTTAATATAGCACGAGAATATCGTATTAGACCTAATTAGCATTTAAAGTATAAGATCATTTTTATTTTTAAATATTTTATTAAAATAAAATGATTCTTAAATAAATAATAATAAAATAAAACTATAAAAAATAATTTTTAATAAACTTATTTTATAATAAATAAATACAAATAATATATAATATTAGTTCAGATATATGATAAAAATAAATAAAATAAAATCATAAATATTTAATAACAAACAAATATTTTAAATAAATAATATGTAATATATAAAATTAAGGATTAATAATTTAAATTTAAATTTAAATAATTATGATTAAAATATATAAAATAGTATTTTTTTTATTTATACAATTTATTGAAATAATAATTATAAAATATTAAAATAAATAATAAAATTTAATATAAATTAAATTTTAATTAATAAATGTTTACTAAATATATCTGAATATTATTATAATAAAAATTCCTATTTGATTATTGCTTGATTTTATTTAATATTTAATTAAGGCATTAGAATTATTTATAAATCAATATGATATTACTAAATGTAAATAGAATATTTTATACAATTTTACATCAAACACTATAAAATATTAAAGACTTATCAAGCCTTATACTATCAAGTATTATTTTATCAATCTTTATCATATCACACGTGCCAAATGCACCCTTATATAAAAGAAAATGTATTATATCTCATCCTTTTATATAACTTTCTAGCTAGTTATAAAAAATAAATTCATGTAATAATGTAACAATACATAATAATTGTATTGAAAAAGAATTGCACTCGTCCATAAAGACATGCTACAAAAATATAACCTACATCACAAATCTTTAAGGTAAAAGCTACGGCAAAATGAGTTTTTTTTTTTTTCACTCAGTTAACCAATCATCTCAATTGACTGCACATATCATTTTAGAGATGTTAACACTGCAAAGAACTCTAATAATCCGTTCTAATGGATAGGAAATTCCAGGGGTATATGTATGTAAAAGTGATGATAAAATTAAATTTTCAAATAAAGTACATTTTTACACCAAGGTCATGAACCAAAAAATGGTTGTACTTGTTCTTCCCTCCAGATTGACACACTTGTCTATTAACATGAACACAAGAATATTCCCTACTTTCAAGTACGTCTTAATCATCTTATGTCAAAGTGTCATGATAGATTCTAGATGTCAAGCAAGAGTACTTATTAGAACAAAATTAAGGAGTAAAGCTATCATTAATGGAACAAAATTGATTATGAAAACACAATACATGATAATGGAACTCAGCCATGGAGACACAAAAAAGTGGAAAACAACATTGAATGGGACCTTACTATCCCTAAGATGCACCCCCCTTGAGCTGAGAACAATCCTCTCAGTTGTACCTAGGAACCAAAAATATGTCTGTGGACTGGTGGGGCTTCTAATTTTCTGACCACTTCCAACCAAGGTTTGTCTATCATAAAGAAGGAATTTTTTGAAACGTGAGCTAAGAATAAAACTGGGTTATCTAAGGGCAACACTTCGAAGTTTTTCCTATATTTAGTCCTCTTCTTAACATTAAAGTTTTGTAAATTCCTGGCCAGTGAATCTTGAGTACTTAGCAAATCACTATCATCTTGCTCCACAGGCAACCCAAAGTCAATCAAGCACATTGCCCTGAATGTACAAACAATTTTCCAAACATGAGAAAAACTTGAACCAAAAAATGAAAAGTATAAACATCACAAGTTTAATATTTTCATAGTTTATGAGATAGTCAAGAATGGTTATATATCAGTGTATTGCAATTGTGAAACAGGCAGATGTAGATCTTTGATTGTGAAAGATAACTGTCGTAGAAGCATTTTTAAGTGATTTTAAGTTTCTTTTATTACAAATAACAGACAAAGTATGTGTATCATGGATTTACTATACAACAAAAAACTACTCACACAAGAAGTATATAGAGCCCCATGGTAAGAGATTTCAACATGTCTCAAACAACAGATAAACCACAAGTTTCAAACCAATAGACAGTTAGTGTAATGTTGTTTCAGATTTTTTGACCAAAAAAAGGGTGTTTTTTATTCTTAAAAAACTACTTTTTATAAGAGTAATTGACATCAGTCTATTAAAAAACTAATCTTTTAGTTTGGCTTTTCAGCACAAGCTGATATGAGTAGTTTTTATAAGTGATTTTTTTTTTGTTAAAACAAAATACTTTTTGTCGCAAAAAAGTTTGAAACAAACATACCCTTAAATTCATACTAAAGAAATTATCTTGCACGTGATATTTACTTCTCTTGTTGGCTTTGATAATTTAACCAATGCAAAATGTCCTCTTTGTATTTAAAATAACAATTAAAAAAAGTACCTGGAGCTATAAACAACAACTGAAGATGAAGTTGACGAGGGAGGAAATGAAAGCCCAATAACTTCACCAGGAAATTCCTGGTATCTCCTGGGAAGAACAAATGTGTGCCGCATTGACCATTCTCCCAACTGCTTGGCCTCTACGTCAAATGCATACACTTGGTTTGAGGAAGTGGTAACTATCATTACATTGTTGTTCTGGGGTGGAAACCCTCCAGCTGTAACAGAGGCACCATCTAATCTTGAAATGAACCAGTGCTGCCTGTTGCACAAAGAAGTTTATGCTATAAAATATGATTACATAATGTGAATATCAAATAATTCATGCAATCATTCCCACCTCCCCTATTTAGAAGTCATCAAAAAGAAACAGGACAGCAAGGGATTCTTGGTATTATCAGTTAAATTAACAAGTTGTACCTAAACAGCTGGCTTGATACTCAAACCTACAACTGACATAAATGACAAAGAAAGTTCAGTTGGAACCTTCTGAAGGTTGTCTAATGTTCATTGGTTTGTCTCTCCTGAAAGTTTTACGTTTAACTTCCTTTGACAATAAACGGATATCCTAGTTACCAGCAACAAAGCTCTACAGTAATAGGACTCCTGAATTGAAAAGAAAAATAGTTAAAGAAAACTAGTAACAACACCTTAGTGTCTCCAAGTTAAATACATAGATATCGCCAAAGCAGTTCACAGCTGCCAACCACTGCCTGTCTGAACTGGTAAACAATCTTGTTATGGGAGGCTCAGTTGGAGGTAAATTCTCATCACTCAAGTCCCGACACGGGGTAAAAGTATGCACTGGCTCGGAGCTGCTGACATCCACAACCTATAACATTCAAATACTGCCATGTTTAGACAATCTTTGATGCACTATAGAGAAAGGTAAGCATGCTTTAAATGAATCCTTGATTAGAAGTGCACAAACATAATAGGAGTGAAGTATATTGCTAGCTTACATATATCCTCCTATCATGCCCAGCTAGTATCAACCATGACGAGTCGTGAGTGAAAATCATTGAATGGGCAAATGGTAATCGCTGGGGAAGTTTCTTTCGACTGACACTCCATGTGACCTTTCCAACTTCAGACCTCTTTAACTCAAAAAGACTAGGCTTTGAATGATCGGAGTATGCAAAAAGCGCCCCTGAATTAGAAATGGTGCTGCAAATAATCTTCCGAGATTCCTTACTCTTTACTCGGGCAAGGATTTCGGTCTTTGCAAAACCACCAGCTGTGCGGACATTTCTGAGTTGTAGTAAATGAACATCTAACCATTGTGGGGACTGGACTAAAAGCATTGACGATTGATTGAAATTGGAATTAAGCACCAGTTGAATTGGTGTCCTCTGAGGCGCAGGACAGATATCATGAGGAGAAAACTTGGTGAATTCCTTTACAGGGTATGCAAAGAGTTTTGTGTCATCTCCTGCTGAGATAAGCATGGGGACCCCCAATTGGGCCCACTTATGGTAACTAAAATCAATGGGCTTTGATTCACCCCGAGGTCTTTTAATCCTCTCATCTGGCAAACAATCTGCAAAACAGAAGTGCATATCTAAGGAGAAGAAATCACAGATTCATTCTGCACAACTAAAGACTCAGTTAGTGCTTGAGATATCCAGCTCATTGCATATTTGCATAAGCATTTTTTTGTGCAGTAAAGAAACATTTTTTTCATTGAAAAGCACTTTTGGTTAAGCTATAAAATAAAATTAACCTTCTAAAAATACCACCAAAACCAATTTGCAGTTTTCAGCAAAGAATACAAAACGTGTTCATTAGACCTAGGGAACTTTCAGATTATCAAAAGAAGCTCATCCAAAAACACTAATTCAATTTTCAAGAATTAAATAACAAAAATTTTGAAAACAATAGAACTTTCAAACAGACCTTCTTGACTTATCGGCACAGCAACAGTCAACGCCCTAACATCATGCGTATGAGCCCTCACATACTGAACATAGATCCATTTCTTCATCATTGTGGGGGAGCTGATACTGTCAGATGTCACTGACTGACTAGACAGCTTATAAAGAATAACCTACAAATTAAATATGCCAAACCAATGTTATTATTATGCAATTGGACAACATACAGAGTATGGACAAGAACATGGCTCCTTATGTTCAGCAGCCAATAATTTAAGAACAAATACAAACACAGTCCTATTTGAAGCATATGGAAGATAGAGCACATGTAACAAATAGATTTTCATTGAAAAAAATAAAGACACAGGAAACAAACCTGAATACTAAAACTATAAATAATGCCAGAAAATAGCTTTCGTACTATTCAATCACATTGCTAAAATACACAATAAATTTGCCTCCCAAGGTACAGAACACTATAAAATCCATTAATTTTACACTAACTTATTTAGACTGAAGTTTGGGATAGAGGAGAAAATGGAGGATAAGGTGGATGGCAGTTCACACACTATCATAACAAGGCAAAGTGATAACCAAGTATTAACAGAGGTTGGAACATGAGAGAACTAAGGAATATATATGCTTAAATTTTTAATATCGACCTTTATTTTGGAAATGGCTCACAATTTGCTAATTCAAAGTGACACTAGTGATTAGGGTCATCTAATCTGCCTAAGTGCCTATTAAAATTTGTCTCACTCATCATATAACCACAAATTTTTCAGATATTCGTCAATCTTTACCATGATAAAACAGCAGCATGAATCTAGCCCAGATCAGCACTTGCTCAACTCAACGTAAAAATGAAAAATAAAATAATAAGAGGCTTCTAACCATCTGAAAAATGAAAAAAATAATAAGAGGCTTCTAACCATCTGAAAAATAAAAAAATGAATCAAGCCCAAATCATTATGCTAATTAAACTCTTTAAATCTTTCTTTCCTTGCTTTGTAGCATTTGACATGTACATTACCATCATCTAAAACTGTCTATTTTTCAACTAAGTCTTTCTCGATGACCTCATATATACTTATTCCTGGTCTCTCTCTACCTCTAACTTTTAGTTTTAGGTTACCCTCGATTTAATCTACTCTTAGAAGAGCTTCTACAAATCTTCTAATATGAACAAACCACCTATGGCTAAATCCTGACTTCAGCCATATCAATTTAAAGAAAAAGTACAAGTCACGATTTTGTACTCTTAATGACAGAATCCTTCAGTCCTTGGATAAAAGTAGTTGTGTCCAGAATCCTTCACATGAATTCTCCTCACCACTAATCCTGTCTGAGATGGTAGATTACCTCTAAATTGTACTATTCAAACTTTTTAACTCTTCCATTCATTGCAACAAAGCATTTGCATATGTACATTACTAACTTCCAAAACCATGAGTTAAACTTCAGGCATATCAGTGATTCAGTTCAAAGAAAGAAGTATACAAATATACAAAGTCACCACTTGAACTTGACCTTAAAAATATTGGCAATCGTGAGATAACAGCTATTAAATGTATAGCATCAATAATAAATAATTTCTTCAAAATCAATATATTGCCAAACAGCTAACAGAGTTATGAAAGACTGAAGTGATGGAATAAATACAAGTCTATTGCGATGTGGAAGCAAAAATAATTATGGATTCTTATGAATCCAACAAATTGTGCAACTCCATACCTGCCCATCAGAACCAGCAGAGAAAACCCTATCGTGACTTGGGGCTGCAGCCAAAGCATTTACATCACCCTTGTGCAATGAATGTGTTTGCAAGAGAGTTCCATGTTGGCAGTCCCAAAATTGAACGCTGCCACTGCTGTCCGCACTGACAAGTGCCCCAGATCTAAATGTAAATAATAACCAAAGGATCAATGACAAAGGTGTTTCAAATAGCAGAAAGTAGTCCAGTATCAAAATTGTAACAATATGGTGAATATGAAATGCAGAAGTATTCATATTATTTAGTTAATTTTAACAACAGTTCAACAACAGATGGCTTCACTGTCACCTTAAGGACAGTAATGACCATATGCAAAGTTCATGTCCACTGCCCAAACCTCCATGTCCAGCTGTAATCCTATAGATTTCGTGACCAGATGTGGCATCCCAGCATCGTATTATCCTGCAAGGAGACAAAGAAAAGAAGCATGTGATAAGCATGTTCAACCAAGTAATGAAAAAAATAATGTTTGTGTATCGAGTCTGGTGGTATATCTGCATAATTAATAACAGAGTCAAGTAGAGATATTTGGATTCAAGAAAAATAAAAAAGGTACCAAATTCACTGTAATTTTAAAAGTGACGTAAGACAACAGTCACACACTGATCATTTATTAATAAAAACATCAATACATACCCGTCACTGCTTCCTGAATATATGTATTTGGCATCAGTACTCCAAGTCAAACTTAAAACTCGTCCTGAAAAACACAATAAAGCATTCTCTTAGTACAATCAAGCACAACAGAAAGAAAACCAGCAGCAAGAACCAAACAATGCAGTGGGAAATGAAAACTGACCTCTGACCCGAGGCAATGATTTTACATATATGAACTCATCTGCATCAGATATGGCATAAATTTTCACGCATCCATCATCATAACCAATTGCCACACGTGGAGATTCAAGAACAGATTGCTTGCTGGTATCTGGTGAGTCATAATCTTCATCACTTTCGCTGCTCTCAGGCTCATCCGAATCATTAAATCTCCTCACATATCCATTCCCCATATGATCACCATTATTAGGCTCAGCGTTTATTGCATCACCCTTAGGGAACGTCACAGCCATTTGCCAGATGGACACACCATCTGATTCAAGCACAGTCTGTAAAGGCATATCAAATTAACCAAGAGTCCAAGACAAACAAAATATAACACACAAGCAACAAACCAACAACCACCAATTAAAATAATAATAATAATAATAATTTCGATATATTGACATTGTAAAACTCCTTTACAATGTTAGTATATCAAAATTAAACTAAAGCACCCGTCCTTTTAAAGAACAACCTTTCAGAAACACAACAAATATCACAATGGCGGGCAGCTCCAAAAAAAATAACAATAACAAAAAAAAAGCAGCCCCATCACACAGAAACTAACCTAACTGTCCCAACTCCTAAGAATAACACAATGTCTCAAAGTTTCATGCTGCAATCAGTACTACTACTAACATCACAATTCCTCAAACAGTGAGTTTTTGAAATCTACGAGAAGAGATGATAAAAAGAATACAAAACCTTCTGCTTCAAGTGGAAAAGATCCCACTTGGAAACGGAGCCATCAATGTTGGACGAAAACAAGCGACCAATACCATTAGAGCCACCGCTGGCACACCAAACAAGCGAAGATACTCTTGTTCTAGGGTCTCCATGAATCGTCTAAGTAAGAAAACAACAACAATAATAATAATAATAAATTAATTAATTAATAACGGGAATGTTATGAATTTATAATGAAGAATTAAGAGAGGGATTGGAATGAGGGAAGGGGGGGTTAATTACGAGTTGGCAGTGCCAGCCAATGGAGCCGGGAGAGACTAGCCAGAGCTCCAGAGAGCCGTCTTGGCGAGCGGCGGCGACACGGAGGCCGTCGATGCTGGTGGCGAGGGCAGTCACCGGAGAGGGTCTCCAGTCGATTGAGCTGATCTTGTAGAGCTCGCCCATCCCGTTAGAGGAGGACGAAGGAAAACCTTAGCACTTTCAAAACAACAACAACATCAATAACAAGAAGGAGCGAAAGTAATAGAGTGAGAGTGAAAAGTAGGGTACAAGAGAAGAGCAACAATGGCGGCCAGGTTCTGCTAGCGTATTAGGTTTTCTCATTCCTAAAAGTTTTAAGCGCCCATTTTATTTTCCGGGTTTTTTTTTTTATATATACATCTCATGGAAAATGGGTCACCGACCCGCCCGACCCGATTCATTATTTTTTTGTTTTAAATAAAGATTTTTGGGATTGGCCCGTTATAAAAGTTTCAAATCAAATCAAATCAAAATGTTAAAGAAACCAAACAAAGATATATGCACTCGTGTGTTGCTTGCCGGGTACCAGTGCAATACGAGACTGCGAGTGACGGAAAGACATTAGCGCCGGCGGTGGCTCGCTTCGTTAATCCTTTTTTTTTTTGGTGATAGACAACGGTGGGCTTAAAAGCCCAACATCAGACTAAAAAACAATTCTCCTAGGGAAACAAGTTCCCATCAAATCAGCATAAAACAAAGCAGGAGCAAAACTAGGAAGAGAATAAAAAGCAACTACATTATTATCTAAGCAATACCTATAATCTATAATCTATCTCTATAATGTATAATCTAACTATCTATCTATAATATGTATAATCGGAAAGCTATAAAATGGTTAGTTATGCCAAGTGATAAAATGTTAACATCAATATCAATCAATATATTTATATAAAACATAGTTTATCTAATTAAGGAAATTTAACGTGACAATCCCTCCTTCATTCATCTTTAATTCAATTTGATTATTAAAATGAAGTGAATTATTTAATTAATGTATATCTGAACAAAAGAAAGTCACACAGATTATCCAAATTAATTTCATTCATACAATAATTATTATCTAAAATTAATATAGGATTCACATATATTAATATATGAACCATAGATATATTTGATATTTTTTCTACTAATATCGATTCTCTAATAGTATGATTTATTTATATCATTCTTATGAATCTGATATAATTTTCAATTTTTATGAATCAAAATTGGACAACTAATATCAATTGTTCTATCATTCTTATTCAAAATTAATTTTCCAATGATGTTTTAGTCTCTCTGATTTTGTAACCAACAATTTCAATAAGTTTTTGCATTTTTTTTTCAATTTGTATTTAAACCTTTTGGTAGTTATTGTTTTATATTCCATATTTTTATTTTGAACTTTTTGGTTTTGTAGATTTCTTCATTGGATTTGGTATTGAAAGATAATTTCAAAGAGAAAATGTAGCCTTCTTTTAGTGTTCTTTTCTTCCTTTTGCAGTTTGTTGTTCCATTTTGTAAAAAATATATGCGAATTAAATCTTTTCACTTGCAAGGAGCATCTTATCTTTTTCTTCTTCTTTTTTCATTTCATTTGCTTTGTAGAATATCTACAACAAGTCATAATAGAACTGTGTAGGAAGTAGGACACCATATAACTATCTAGGAAAAGAAAAACGCTGCACATTGATGCCAATTGTGAAGATCATTATGGACATTGATATGGTACTAGAAGATATTCTCTTATAATGATAATCTATTACTTTAACGATAATATATTACTTTGTGACATGAGTTGAAAATATGCTTAATTTCTCTAATTTGTTATATATGCTCATCTTTTAATTGTTGATTTTTAAATTTTTTGTTTTTATTTGTTAATTAATAATACTAATATATTTTTCAGAAATGAGATAAAGCCTCATGTCATCATGAGATATGATTGACAGAGGTGCATTTGTTGTGTGTGATATAGATCGTAGGTTCCTTTTTAGAAAACTTTCTCTAAGTTGGTTGAAGAGATTCAACTTTGACTATTTTAAGCTCATCAAATTTAGTTTTATATTTTTTGTTATGAAATTGAAACCTGTTTTTTTCTTATTTGCTATGCAGGATATCAATAGTGGGAAGCTAATGGCCTGTTTGGTTTGCTGCTTTCAGTTTTCAGTTTTCAATTTTCAGTTTTTAATTTTTGTGAAAGAAAAACTGAAAATTGAGAACTGAAAACAACAAACCAAACAAGAAAATACTATAGACTTATAGTTTTCCTAAAGGCTATGTTGTTTCATATGATGGTATCGTGTTGCTTGAGGAGAGTGTGGGTTTAGTTGTCTTGGTGCTTTTGTGCGTTTTGCATAAGTTAACTCTCTATTGATGTTTTGTTTTTTGTTCATTTAATTGTGGACTAATATAAATTTTGTTTCATAGCCCGTTTCCAAGGGTATCTATCTTTATCATTTAAAAAAATAATTTACTGCTTATGTTAGTATAATATATATTTTCTAGGATTGTGGTATATGACCTCCTTTTTTGCTTTGTTGAATTGTAGTTTTCACAAAGTTAATGAGCAAAGTCTAGATAAGAGAAATTCTAATCTAAATATTGTTATGTTTTATATTAGTGTTTTTTTTTTAATTTAATTGCTTACTTTTCAAAAGCTAGCTTAGAATTTAATTTGATTATAACAATATTAGTCGTTTTTAACCCCCAAATGAAATCATATATTCAGTTGTCAAATTAAAGACAAACACAATATGTTAAGTTTTCCTTTTTTTATCACTAAAACTATATTGGTTTGTAGTTAAAAGTCTATTTAATTCTCTTGCTTCATTTTCTTTTTTCTCTATTTATTTTCTACTTTTGTAGCTAGCGTGGATAAAAAAAGAAAAGCTTAGAGCGTGTTTAGTTTCAACATTTCGTGTTTTCATTTTCATAGAAAATGGAAATTGCTATACAAAATATGTTTGGTTAACCATTTTCATTTTCAACTTTAGGAAATGTTTCCAAAATTTTTGAAAATTTTGAAAACGTCAAAAAGTCATTTTCATTGTTTTCAGTTTGAGGCGGTGGGATTTTTGTGGTTTTACCATCATTTTCATTGTGCTTGCTACCCTCCCAGCCGCTCACCACCAAGCTCACCCTTCTTGATCCAATAACCCCCAATCATCAACCCCCACCCTTTGATCTTCCCAAATCCACCACCACCTTCCCATAAGCCATTTCCCATGAGTATCACCTGATTTTGAAGGTGGGTTTCTGAAAAGCTTGTGGCTTTAGTGTTCCCTTGCCATGGAGAATGACCGCTACGCTGAGGAATTGGAGGTGGCCATGAAAGTTGTCCACTTTGGCATGCACTCTTTGCAGGAGGGTCTAGGAGCGCCTCTTTTCAATCGCGGCCAATGACCATGTTCTGTCCAAGGACGATGATTCTCCCGTCACTATTGCAGGTATTTCTAATTAAATCCATTGAATCTGATGTTGGGATTGTTGTGAATTGTGTAATTGAGTTAGCCCTCTCATGGTACCTAGTCTCCACCCGCTCCATGAACTTCGTCTTGCCAGTGATGTTCAGGTAGTCGCATCTGGTGGCAACGACGGGCTCACCGTGGCAGTGGAAGAGGTCGATGCGGTTGAGGATGAGGCGGGTGGCAGCAGAGGTCATGGAGGGAGTGGGGGTCGGAGGTGTGGGCATCATATGTTGTGGCCATTGTTGTGATCAAAGAGGGATTTGGACAAGAGAAAAAGGTTTAACAAAAGTGAAAATAATAAACCAAATATATTTTCAAATTTTTAAAAATTGAAAATGAAAATCATTTTTAAAAAATGGAAATAGAAAATGAAAACAGGAAATATTTTCACAAACTAAACACACCCTTAGATTGTGGTTATTTTAAAATACAGTAAATTAGAGATGAGTGCATTTCAGCTTTTTTACCTTAATTAGTCTTCCTCTCACTAATTTTCTTTGCTTGTGGACTCACATTTCTTACTGTGGTTGTTTGAAATTGAAAAATATTAATATTTTATAGATGAATTCGTATTTTATGATCAACTTAGAATGATAAATACTCAATTTTTGTAACCATTTGTGAATTTATTCTTCCACTTGATGTTTTCTCTAAAACTGATATGACATTGTAATTGTTTGCCTCGTCTTCTACTTTACTACATTGGTAATGCCTACATCAAATTCATGTATATCTTTAATGAATTATTAATCATACATACATATTAAGCTACTAGTGCCAATATGCTAGTGAAACTTGATGCTTCCGTTTAAGAACAACATATATAGTCATTTTTGTTAGGTGGTGATGTATATTCATGCTTAGAGCTTGTAGAGAACTTTTATCAACGTCGAAAAAACTTAAAAAAAGCATGCTGATTTTTGCTAGATAAAATATAGGCGCATTTTTCTTGAGAGGAATCTTTATCTTAAAGATGGGAGTGCTTTCCCTTGCACATGGATAAGGTGAAGATATGGGGAGGTACTTTATCTAAATAAGGCAAGGGTTTGAATGTTAGTAAAAGTGGTTTAAGAATAAATTTATCTTCCCCTAGATACTTGCTTTTACCCCCTCTGAAACGATTTATATATTTAATGATATCTAATAAGTGGTGTATTTTTCCTAGCTATTTATGCTGACAGGTTTTTGTAAAATTTTATAATTTTGTTGCTTTGAAACATTCTATATAGATTTTTTTAAAACATTTTATAGTTTGCTGCTCTTATTAATATTTGACTAATGTCTGTCCTTCTCTTTGATAAACTATTATGCTCAACAATTCACCCACTCTTCCCATGGGAGTCATAATTGTGGTTTGTTTGCCTTATCGTACTAATGTATTATCTTTCTTCCGTAATAAAAGTTTTATAAAGATAGCAAGGAATAAAGTTTGAGAAAAATAAATTTTCATATGATTTGATTGAACTATTTGCAAGTTAAAGAGTTTTAATTTTGATGGTTAAAGGTTGAGCCAAATTTTGAGCTTTTAATTTAGTAACTATGAAGAACCTCTCTTTTAATGTGAGAATAAAGCATTCACTTACCAACTTCACAAGTTGATAGAAATAATCAGAAATGTATGAGTTACTTAAACCCAAACTAACACTTCCAATGTGAGGACAATGTGTGTGGTGTTTTTAACATTTTTTTTCAGTGTTTTCTCAATTGTATGAGAAATAAATTGAATAGTTCAGTTGATTTGAATGATTCTCAAGTAGACAGAGTTTTATTTTACTTAGTCATATGAGCTTAATAATTCAGTTGATTTAAAAATTAAGTTTTCAAATAATCAAAGCAAGGGGATCACAACTTACAAAACCTGCTTGCATAGGAGCTGCATATAATCTACTATTCTATGTGTTGGTTGCGGTGTATGTGATTTTGATTGGTTATATTCTTCCTAGTTCCCTCTAATAATTTTTAAGCAAAAATTCACATACTCAATTATCAGAATCATGAAACTTATGGAGATAAGCCTTATTGTCTATTGGAATGGTGCAAATGTCTACTCTTTACAGATTTTAGGGCACAACTTGGCATGTTTTTTCTCTAGATTGATGTACTGCATGTTAGCATTCTTCTTGCCGAAAACAACTTGTGAATATAATATGCGTGCACAATATTTTTAATACAAGTAACATAAATATAATATTTTAATACAAATTAATCATTTTTCTTTGCAACCTAATCCTTGAATCACTACAAATAGCACACTGAATATAAATATTAATTTATAATTGAAATAATATACATATATATATATATATAATATTTCAAAAAATGGATAATAAATATGCAATATTTTAAACGCAGATAACAAGTATTTGTTTTTTTCTAAATATCTAATATACAAAGGGTTCAAATACTTCAATTTTTTTTCTTTCTAAATGGTCCTAGTGAAAAGGACTCAAATATCTTAAACATTAAATCCTAGTTTGATCCTGAAATTTATGTGTATGGAAAAAAATAATGTGGGAAGAATCCCAACTTAGACATCTAACCATACACTGGGAGATTTGTATCTCGCAACTTGGGTGAGGGAATACTCTGAAAACCAAAAAAAATTCTTCAATTTAAAATTATCATGCTTGCACATAAAAGAAATTATCACTCTTCCAAATACTTAAATGACAAATTAATTTTTTCCCACTTAATTAATTATAAATTTAATTGGTTTATATTTTCATATGAATTACGCTATTTGATTTGAGAAAAAAAAATCATTTTGATGTCTAAAATTAACTCTTTCACTAAATAAATAATAGATCTAATTGGTTTATATTTTCATATGAAATATGTTATTTAATTTGACCTTCTTTTGATTAATCGACAATATATTTAATTATGTCATTTAATCATATTTAATTAGTTCATATTATGTCTTAGCATTGACATTATATAAGAACCTAAAAAATAATTTAAATACGAGTCAAAACATCATCTCAATAATAAGAATTACACAATGTTTGAAAAAATATCATATAACGCTCGACAAAGGTATAAAAATTTGATAAGACATAATTTCTAAAAACTGCTTTACACATATACATATTATAAATTAATTATGACTGGGACCTCATGCTGCAAAGAGCATGTTCATTTCTGATTTTTTTTTTTATTCAAAGCAATATACATACACAACTCAGCACCAAAAAAAAAAAAACATAAAAAAATAAAGGCCTTAAAACGTAACTGAATAATAAACAAATTTTCTCCTAAACCTTAAAAAAATTGAATTAATGATAAAACAATATTATTGAGCAATTATTAATTTAAGCTTAAATGTGTAACATCCCTTTTTTTAATAATAATAATGATAAAAATAATAATAATGATAAAATAAAATAGTTTGTGTACCATGTATCAAATTTAAATATTTTATTGGTCTTACTTAATAATTTTATATCAACATCTATTTTAAATATTAGATCAAAATTTTAAAATATAGATATTAACTGTTAAAGGTGAGACCATAAATTGTTAGTAATGAACTCAAAATATATTATACTAAGTTAAGAATAAAATTTATTAAGAGTAATAGGTAATAATATGTTAAGTATTAATAATTAAGGTGTATAATTTTTGTACAAGAAAAATAATGTATACAATATATATATATATATATATATATATATATATATATATATAAAATGGTGGGCGGGGCACACAGGCACTACTTACTCATTAAACGCACCACAGAAACGAAATTTCTGTTGGCGTGCGTTGAATATAAGTATGTGTTGTGTGTGCGCAGTGTGTGTATGTGAGCACAAAGGAAAGAAAAGAAAAGAAAAAGTGAGAGAGAGCGTAAGAGAGGCAGAGAGTGACGAGGAGAGAGAAGAGAAAGAGAGAAAAAAAAAGAGAGAGAAAGAGAAAAAGTAAGGTTAGTATATAAAGTTCAACTAGTCCACATAATTTTCATCTGTCAGCCAATTTAAAGGTAGGAATGAATTTATTTATGCAAAATAAAACCATGGTTACAATTATTATTACTATTACTTATTTTATATACTGTCATTTTACATTACAAATACTCATTGTTGTTTAATATTGTTATTCTTTTATAATTATGGAATTGAATATTGGTTAAAATAATACTAATAAAATTTCCTTCTCTCCTTACCGGTCCCGTCGGTTCACCGCGCTCTGGTTTCTTTTAATATTTAATTATAAATGTTCCCTTCTCTTCTTACCAATCTCCGCTTGCTCACCCAAGGCCCAGCTTTCTTTTTATCACTAAATTATAAATATTCTCTTCTCTCCCCATCGGTCCAGTGCGGACTACCGCTGCTCCGATTTCTTTATTTATTTTGATGTTTCTTTATATTTATGCGAATTGTTATTTAATTCAAGTAAATATTCCTTTTTATTTATGTTGCTATCTGTTCCATTTTGAAATTTATTATATTATTTATATGATATTATATTAATTTGAATTGTCGATATTTATAATTCAATTGGCAACTCTATGGGTTAATACATTTTATTAAGTCATTAATTTATTTGGTTCAATTTATTTATGCATGAATTAATAAATGTTATGCATTGATGTTTTACTATTTAAATTAATTTAAGAACTCTTATTATAGATTAATTGTATGATTTCCTTATTATGAAATTATGAGCAATAACTATTAAATTAATATGATTTGCCACTAACCACAGTTAAGGCAGAGGGATACACATAAGATCCTTTCATGTTACCTGCCTTGGTTAGAATGGCTAAGAGTTTTGCTTTGTCGTCACAATGAAAGAACAATACGAAAGAATAGAAATTCCCTAAGATAAGGCCTTCAAGTATGTATGAGATAAGCAAACAGATGAAAGAGAAAATTAAAGTAAAGAAATCATAAACTTGATAAGATATGCATGACATGTTCTACATGGCATATCTTAATTGATTATGTTCATATAATGTTATTGTAACCATGTGTATTTTCTGTGCAGACACGGTTGAAACCAACCATAGTTCAACTATTTTAAAACCATTCATTTCTACTGAGAATTTTCTTAAATTCTCATTTTCCTTTATTTTATTTCTGGTGGTTTCAGATTAACCAAGTAGTATCGAATGGAAGGCAGCTGCTATAAGTTTATGGATTTATGTTTAATTAATGTTTGATTTTATGTTACAATTTTATAGAAATATTCAGTTTGTACCTAATGACATTAAGTTGTCATGCTAGAACCTTATGTTTGTAATCTTTTTACTTAATGTAAACTGTTGTGCTTCATGTATAAAATTATATAATTAGTTTATTTAACGAGCAGTGTTACATTTATGGTATCAGAGCCCCGTTCTCTGGCTATTATAGAAGTTATATGTAGATTGAGTCTCTTTTATTTGCATATCATGGCCCTAGTTTCTCTCTGCATGCCTTATAGTATTCTCAATGCACTAAATATACAATATTGAGCCTGATCAACTCAATATTGGGTTGTTTTTGCACTTGTAGGACTATATGGCATCAGGAGATCAAGAAATCCCAGAAGATCAGAGTGCACCAAATGTCACTCCATCAGGGATGATGGGAGCCATGATGAGTCTAGCTATCACAAAGCCTGCATGTAATCAAATAGGATGCTTTTTCAACAAATGCAAGAGACTCAACATAAGAATAATAATCATAATGGGGAAAATAGTGGAAACCTTATTGGGGGAACACTAGTAACTAATCACAACTACCATGGGCTATCAGAGTTTAGGAAAGCCTCACCACCTTCATTCCATGGGGAATATGACCCAATTCTTGCTGAAAAATGGGTCATGCAACTTGAAAAGATTTTTAGTGTTTTGGGATGTACAAATATGCAAAAAGTAGTCTTTGCTACCTATATGTTAGAAGGGGAAGCAGAGCATTGGTGGAGGGGTGCCAAAAGTCTGTTAGAGTCTAGCAAAACTGAAATTTCTTGGGAGATATTTCTGACCACTTTCTTTGATAAGTATTTCCCTGATAATGTTAAGGATGAGAAAGAAGCTGAGTTTATACAACTCAAGCAGGGGAATTTGACCATAGGTCAGTATGTGGCTAGATTCGATGAACTTTCCAAATTTTCCTCTTACCTGAAAGGTAATCCGGATGGGCGATGGAAGGCAACAAAATTTGAATTAGGTCTAAGGCCTGAGATTAGAGACAAGGTGTCCACCCTAGAGATTAAAGACTATGCCACTCTAGTCAATAAATGTAGGATAGCCGAAAAAAGCTACCTAGACCTAGAGTCAGAAAAAGAAAGGAAAAATTTTCTCAAAAGAAAAAGGATGATGGAAGCTCAAAAGAAAAATAATTTTAAGAGTGGAGTGAACCCAGGGAAGGGAAAACAATTTCTGACTAGGGAACCTTTATCTACATGTAGTAAGTGTGGAAAATCTCATGGGTCCAAACCTTGCCTTTTTGGACAAAATGTTTGTTACCGATGCGGAAAGCCAGGACACTATATCAAGGACTGCACCAATGGGAAACCATTGAATAGCCTTACACCAAGACCACAAAATAAAGGGAGAGTATTTACTCTTAATGGTGAAGAGGCAGATCATTCTTCTAAGATGATCAAAGGTACATGTTTCATAAAAAATTATCCCTTAATTGCATTGTTTGACTCAGGAGCTACACATTCGTTCATGTCTATTGATCAAGGCCAAGAAGTTAAAATTGTCTCTATCTTATTTGCCTTTTAATCTGTTAGTTTCCACTCCCACAGGAGAAAAAGTTTCCACCTCTTATGCCTATTTACACTGTCCCATTTTAATTAAAGGAATACCTTTTATTATTGATCTTGTTTGTTTACCTTTGTCTGGTGTTGATATCATAATTGGAATGGACTGGATGTCTTCTAATAATATTCTTCTATATTGTCCCAAAAAGCTTGCTTACTTTTACAATGACCCAGTCGAAAAATAAAATTCCTTTGACACCTTTTCCCTAAATGCCACTCAAGTAGAGAAGTGTCTCTTGGATGAAGTTCAAGGGATCCCCCTTTATTCTTTAAATACTGAGGTTGAAAAATATATAAATAGCATACCTTTAGTTAGAGACTTCCCAGAAGTGTTTCCCAAGGATATAGTAAACCTGCCACCAGAAAGAGAAGTTGAGTTTTCCATTGAACTAATACTTGGAGCAGGACCTTTATCCTTTGCACCTTATAGAATGCCACTTCTAGAGCTTAATGAACTTAAGAAACAAATTGAGGATTTGTTGTCCAAAGGATTCATCAGGCCTAGTGTATCACCATGGGGTGCACCAGTTTTGCTGGTCAAGAAAAAAGATGGGAGCATGAGGTTGTGTATAGATTATAGGCAGTTGAATAAGGTTACAATTAAAAATAAGTACCCACTCCCTAGAATAGATGACCTATTAAATCAACTTTTAGGAGCATCAATTTTTTCAAAAATCGATTTGAGATCAGGATATCATCAAATAAGAGTAAAGCAAGAAGATATATCTAAGACAGCCTTTAGGACTAGATATGGTCACTATGAATATCTTGTGATGCCTTTTGGACTTACCAATGCTCCTGCAGTATTTATGGATTATATGAATAGGATTTTTAGGTCTTACCTTGACAAATTTGTGGTAGTCTTTATAGATGATATTCTTATCTATTCAAAGGCTAAGGAGGAGCATGAACAACATCTTAGAATAGTGTTGCAAACTTTGAAGGACAAGCAGTTGTATGCTAGGCTAGAAAAATGTGAGTTTTGGATGCAGAAGGTAAAGTTTTTAGGTCATGTGATCACTCAAGGAGGGGTGGCTGTTGATCCAAGCAAAGTTGAAGCCGTAGTTCACTGGGAAAGGCCAAAGACAGTCACTGAGATTAGGAGTTTTCATGGATTAACTGGTTATTACAGGAGGTTCATTAAAGGATTCTCCCAACTAGTTTTACCATTGACTAGGTTAACTAGGAAAAACCAAGCCTTTGAATGGAACTCGACTTGTGAAACTAGCTTTCAAAAGTTAAAAGATAGGCTTACCTCTACCCCAGTGTTAATAATTCCAGACCCTAGGAAAAACTTTGTAGTATATTGTGATGCATCCAAGAAAGGATTAGGTTGTGTTTTGATGCAAGAAGGGAGAATTGTGGCTTATGCTTCTAGGCAACTTAGGTCTCATGAAGAGAACTACCCAACCTATGACCTAGAATTAACTGCTGTAGTATTTGCCTTGAAGATTTGGAGACATTATTTATATGGGGTAAAATTTGAGGTTTATAGTGACCATAAGAGTTTGAAATATCTTTTTGATCAGAAAGAATTGAACATGAGACAAAGAAGATGGGTTGAATTTTTGAAGGACTATGATTTTGAATTAAAATATCATGCTGGCAAAGCTAATGTTGTAGCTGATGCCTTGAGCAGAAAGTCCTTGCACATGTCTTTGATGATGATAGAAGAGCATAAGTTACTGGAGGAATTTAGGAATTTGAAAATTTCAGTATCCCTACAACCCCATTGCTTATATGCTAATGAATTTAGAATAGAATCTCATTTAAATGATCAAGTCAGGAATGCCCAAGACAGTGATGAGTTCTTAAGGTCCCTCAAAAGCAAGATTGAAGTAGAACAACTTGAGCATTTCCAACTTGATGAAAGGGGAGCTGTAATGTATGAGGGAAGGTTATGTGTGCCTACCAATGAAGAATTGAGAAATCAGATTTTGGCAGAGGCACATTGTAGTAAATTCACCATACATCCAGGAACAACAAAGATGTATCAGGACCTCAAGAAATGGTTTTGGTGGAATGGCATGAAAAGAGACATAGCTAATTTTGTAGCTAAGTGTCTTACTTGTCAAAAGGTTAAGATCGAACACCAAAAACCTGCAGGATTGTTACAGCCTCTAGACATTCCTGAGTGGAAATGGGATAGTATATCAATGGATTTTGTTGTAGGACTACCAAGAACTCCTTCAGGCTATGATGCTGCATGGGTAATTGTTGATAGATTAACCAAATCTACCCATATTTTACCAATAAAGATTAGTTGGCCATTGTATAGGTTAGCTCAGAGCTATATCCAGGAAATTGTAAGGTTACATGGGGTACCAACTAGCATAGTCTCAGACAGAGATCCTAGATTTACCTCAAAGTTTTGGGTAGCCTTACAAGATGCCTTAGGTACTAAACTTCGTTTTAGTACAGCTTACCACCCTCAAACAGATGGTCAAACTGAGAGAACTATCCAAACTTTGGAGGACATGCTTAGAGCCTGTGTGCTAGAGCTGCGAGGAAGTTGGAATACTCATCTACTATTAATAGAGTTTGCCTACAACAATAGTTATCATTCAAGCATAGGCATGGCTCTATTTGAAGCTCTATATGGTAGAAAGTGTAGGTCACCTTTGTGTTGGTTTGAAATAGGAGAAAAGAGTTTACTAGGACCTGATATAGTACAACAAACCACAGAAAAGATTAAGTTCATTAGGAAAAAGTTACTCACTGTACAAAGTAGACAGAAAAGTTATGCTGACAAAAGAAGGAGACTTTTAGTATTTAAAGAAGGGGACCATGTTTTCCTTAGAGTCACTCCCACTACTGGAGTTGGTAGAGTCCTTAAATCTAAAAAGTTAAGCCCAAAATTCGTTGGTCCATTCCAAATTCTTAAAAGAATAGGATCGGTTGCATATCAAATTGCACTTCCTCCCAATCTTTCAAATCTTCATAATGTCTTTCATGTCTCTCAGCTCAGAAAGTATTATTTTGACCCTTCACACATCATAGAATATGAGACAATGCAAGTAAGATATAATTTAACGTATGAGGCTAAACCAATGCAAATCATAGATAGATCTGTCAAAAACTTAAGGGGAAAAGAAATCCCTTTGGTCAAAGTGGTTTGGAAAGGGTTATCACCTGAAGAGGCAACGTGGGAACTAGAAGATGAGATTAAGAAGACCTATCCAAAATTATACCAAACAGGTCAGTGAATTTTGGGGGCAAAATTCCAAAAAGGAGGGGAGAATTGTAACATCCCTTTTTTTAATAATAATAATGATAAAAATAATAATAATGATAAAATAAAATAGTTTGTGTACCATGTATCAAATTCAAATATTTTATTGGTCTTACTTAATAATTTTACATCAACATCTATTTTAAATATTAGATCAAAATTTTAAAATATAGATATTAACTGTTTAAGGTGAGACCATAAATTGTTAGTAATGAACTCAAAATATATTATACTAAGTTAAGAATAAAATTTATTAAGAGTAATAGGTAATAATATGTTAAGTATTAATAATTAAGGTGTATAATTTTTGTACAAGAAAAATAATGTATACAATATATATATATATATAAAATGGTGGGCGACGCACATAGGCACCGCCACTTACCCACAAAAACGCACCACAGAAACGAAATTTCTGTTGGCGTGCGTTGAATATAAATATGTGTTGTGTGTGCGCAGTGTGTGTATGTGAGCACAAAGGAAAGAAAAGAAAAGAAAAAGTGAGAGAGAGCGTAAGAGAGGCAGAGAGTGACGAGGAGAGAGGAGAGAGGAGAGAAAGAGAGAAAAAAAAAAGAGAGAGAAAGAGAAAAAGTAAGGTTAGTATATAAAGTTTAACTAGTCCACATAATTTTCATCTGCCAGCCAATTTAAAGGTAGGAATGAATTTATTTATGCAAAATAAAACCATGGTTACAATTATTATTACTATTACTTATTTTATATACTGTCATTTTACATTACAGATACTCATTGTTGTTTATTATTGTTATTCTTTTATAATTATGGAATTGAATATTGGTTCAAATAATATTAATAAAATTCCCTTCTCTCCTTACTCGGCCCGCTTGCTCACCGCGCTCCGCTTTTTAATATTTAATTATAAATGTTCCTTCTCTCCTTACTGGCCCCGCTTGCTCACCGCGCTCCGGTTTCTTTTTATCACTAAATTATAAATATTCTCTTCTCTCCCCATCGGTCCAGTGCGGACCATCGCCGCTCCGATTTCTTTATTTATTTTGATGTTTCTTTATATTTATGCGAATTGTTATTTAATTCAAGTAAATATTCCTTTTTATTTATATTGCTATCTGTTCCATTTTGAAATTTATTATATTATTTATATGATATTGTTTTAATTTGAATTGTCGATATTTATAATTCAATTGGCAACTCTATGGGTTAATACATTTTATTAAGTCATTAATTTATTTGGTTCAATTTATTTATGCATGAATTAATAAATGTTATGCATTGATGTTTTACTATTTAAATTAATTTAAGAACTCTTATTATAGATTAATTGTATGATTTCCTTATTATGAAATTATGAGCAATAACTATTAAATTAATATGATTTGCCACTAACCACAGTTAAGGCAGAGGGATACACATAAGATCCTTTCATGTTACCTGCCTTGGTTAGAATGACTAAGAGTTTTGCTTTGTCGTCACAATGAAAGAACAATACGAAAGACTAGAAATTCCCTAAGATAAGGCCTTCAAGTATGTGTGAGATAAGCAAACAGATGAAAGAGAAAATTAAAGTAAAGAAATCATAAACTTGATAAGATATGCATGACATGTTCTACATGGCATATCTTAATTGATTATGTTCATATAATATTATTGTAACCATGTGTATTTTCCGTACAGACACTGTTGAAACCAACCATAATTCAACTATTTTAAAACCATTCATTTCTACTAAGAATTTTCTTAAATTCTCATTTTCCTTTATTTTATTTCTGGTGGTTTCAGATTAACCAAGTAGTATCGAATGGAAGGTAGCTGCTATAAGTTTATGGATTTATGTTTAATTAATGTTTGATTTTATGTTACAATTTTATAGAAATATTCAGTTTGTACCTAATGATATTAAGTTGTCATGCTAGAACCTTATGTTTGTAATCTTTTTACTTAATGTAAACCGTTGTGCTTCATATATAAAATTATATAATTAGTTTCTGTACGAACGAGTGTTACAAAATGTACTCAACGATTCTCATAATCATCAATTTCAGCCCACAAAAAAAAAAAATCGTCAGTTTCAAAATAGAATTTAATTTGCTTCGGATGCTTTCAATAACAGCTGAAAGTAATTAAACCATATTTATGTAAAACAATAGCATCATATTTAGTACTCCATTCCATCTTCCTAACCATGTTTGGATGAGTAGGTATAGGGGTTTCAAAACTAGAGTTAGGTCACAATTGGGTAGAGAGTTTATTCAAGCACTTATATATAAATAATTTTTAAATAGTAATTTATGAATAAGTTATTTTATATTAAAACATAACATAATAAAAATATTTAGTTTTAGTGTTTTAGAAAGTATATCTTAAAAAGTTAAATATTTAAGGGCCTGTTTGCTTTGCATTTTCTAGTTTTTAGTTTTCAATTTTCAGTTTTCAGTTTTTGTAAAGGAAAAACTGAAAAAACTGAAAACCACAAATTTCAATTTTCAGTTTTTTTAGTTTTTCCTTCACAAAAACTGAAAACTGAAAACTAGAAACTGGAAACTGAAAATTGAAAACTGGAAAATGCAAAGCAAACAGGCCCTTCTTAAAAATCATTAAGAATAACTTTTAGAAAAAAAAAAAGATTGTTTAATTAAATAGGACAAAAGATAAAAATGTGAATTTTGGCTTTTAGAAAGTTAAAAATAAAATCATAACTTGTACTATGTAAACGCACCCTTTTAAATTTAGGAATAATTTGGACATAATTAAGCACTTCTTGTGGAAATTATATCTATAATGCATTAGCTTTCCTCTTAAATCACGCTCTACTCAATTGAAAACATGTCTTCACTTCCATATGAACTTTGAGCCATCAAACTTTCCTTGAGCAAGAGCTTAGCCATGCAATTCACATTCTTCTATCTCACACCACAA
The DNA here is from genome assembly GCA_031216105.1 of Dalbergia cultrata. NCBI lineage: Eukaryota > Viridiplantae > Streptophyta > Magnoliopsida > Fabales > Fabaceae > Dalbergia > Dalbergia cultrata. The sequence goes on from CM062352.1 coordinate 4,342,909, forward strand.
GCACAAGGTAATTTCTTTTCCTTCACTACTTGCTTTTGCACTTTCATTTCTTATTCCATCTTAAATTTGCAATATTGAACAATTATTCACACAACAATCATTTTGCATAACTTTACCCTATGTAGATTTGCAAGATGAGATTTACAGTTGACAATAATTTTTCCAATTATTAAATTAATAAATAACTAGTCTTTTTTTTTAAAAATGGTTGATATAAAATGGACAAATGAAGCATTATTTCTTTAGTAAATAAATTTCTATGCTGACTCTAATTTTAATCTTATGTATAAAGTTTTTCACAAAATAATAGACTCAATGACTCAATTTCATATTTTATTTTTATACGCTTTCACCAATACAATAACTTTAGTAAGAAAATGTCATGAAAATTGCGTAGCAACACTTCCTATGTTAAAAATGATAGGTGAATTCATCCTTAACAAAATTAATACACAATTTAAATAAAATTATTTTGATGTAATAGTTATTGATGATTTTTATAAAATATTTTAATAAGATATTAAATGTAATAATATTCCCTATATTGTTTATTTTTTTAAAAAAAATTTATCTTTTTCATTTGATGTAATGCACAACTGATAAACTTTTCAATAATAAAACTTTACTATTATTTGTCTGCTTGCTCACATTCAACTTCTACTCACGTATTTGAGGCCTATTACCATCAAACATAACAATTAAACAAGACTTGCATGTTAGTTTCTGTGTCCGTTCAGTCAAATCCCAAAATAGAGGAAGATGAATTCCAATTTGGTCAGGTTTCATAAATGTTTGCTCCGTTAACTATAACTCATCCGAATTTGAATCTTGCATCTACCATAGACCATATATCAAATGTTTCTTATAAAAGATTTATATTATAAAGTAAAAACTATACATGTTAATTGATGAATAATCAACATGAATCCACAACTAAATCGCCTTCAGGAGCAGCTGCACTATCAGCAACTTTGTCCATTTCCACCCTCACAGCCTTTTCATTTTTCCTATCATCCTCTTCTTTCTCAACCTTCAGTCTCTGCTTCAAAAGAGTAAGAGCTTTAGTCACAAATACAAACTATGCAGAAGCAAGAACACTGGTTGTTTATGATCACACTCAACAAAGATCCAGAGCAAGAAAATAAAAATTAGGGGAAAAAAAAGAGATGATACACAAATTCCGAATTTCAAACACACAGAAAAAAAAACAGTAATGAGGTTTAAACACTAATCACCTTTGTTGCCATAGACAGGTCCGTTGCTTTGCGCGTCGCAAACATATTTTCATAGAGCTTAGCGTCTTTCTTGTTATTCTCAGCCTGAAGTTGTTTCAGTTTCCTCTTAATTACCATTACCTCCCTGGAAAATGAAAAGCCACGTTCCAATAAGAAGTATTAGAATATAAAACCATTCATGTGTCTTTACCCATTAAATTAAACTTTTGCGAAAGATCAGTTCATGATGTGGTATCAGAGCCTCCATAAGAATTCTCATTCTAACAAAATTGTTCACACTTCAAGCCTAAAAGCAGCATTTGTATGATGAGGTATGTCAGGGTATAAAATCATTTATATGCCTCTACCCATCAGGTTAAACTTTTGAGAGAGACAGTTTCATCACGATAAGAAACATTCATTTTAATCCAGGAGTAATTTACTTTGGAGAATCAACACTTTTTAAGTACCTGTTTTGAGGGTCCACCTCAAGAGCTTTCTTGATGTCTACATCTGCTAATAGGAAGTCTCCAGTCTCTATGTATGCTTGCGCCCGTCTGTACAAAGCTTTCACACTGTAAAACTCAACATCAAGCACCTGGTGTAAAAATTAAGAAATGTGAGACAATAACTTCTCTTATAACTCAGGCCTCCATGCTATAAGTTGAATAATGAGAGCATATTAATCGATCCTTCTCCCATGAACTTGGGTACAGTGAATATTAGTGAAGCTTGTCATATAATAGAGGGTGAGTTTCGACACAATAGTAAAGTTGTTATCCAATGACTTGGAAATCACTGGTTCAAATTTTAAAAATAGTCTTTCCACAAAGTAGGGGTAAGGTTGTGTATATCTACCCTCCCTAGATCCCACCAGATGGGAGCCTCGTATATTGGGCTGCCATTTTTTTCAAACTTCATTGTAATTAGTTTTCCAATAGCTGTATATGCCAATATAATAGTTTGCAATGCCCCTATGGTGACTGTCAGTTATAAATTATAATTGAGCATCACCATTATTTAACCTGAAATTATGAACATAGTGTATTACTTTCCAGAATTGAAAATTATGAGCATCTCTAGTGGACTAATGTTGGTTGCAATATGGTAACAATCTCAAGACAATCAGTGTTGAAGCACCTTTTAACCTAGTACGCTTCTAGCCATTTATGCACCATCAGTTCGTGAGACAACTTAGACTGGAAGAGGACCGTTGCCAAAAACATTGTTACTGCAAGTAACTGAACTAATAATTCAGAAGACCTGTCTACTAAATAGCAGACTAGGGATCCCACGAAAAGTCGAAAACTAGTTTGTTTCATTTCCCTCCTAACCAGTTTTACCTAAAGCATACAACTTGTCATCGATTCTCCTACCCACAATTTTTCATACCCTAATAGCCAATCAGCTCAAAGAATAGGCTGCTTCAAATCTTATGAATGACATGTTTGGCTGTTTACCTGTGAACATAACTTGATTGCTCCAGGGAAGTCATTAAGTTTAAGGCAACAAGCTGCGCCATTCAACCAGCATGACACTCTTAGTGCCTTGGCTAGCTTTTGCTCATCATCCCCGAAGGATCCATCTTCATTAATAAAATCAGCAGCCTGAGAGAAAACCAGGGATCATCGATTTGCCACAACTTTAAAAGAACCTAAATGAAACTTGATGAACCAATGCCATTGCAATCCAAGTATTTACCTTGTCATACTTCTTTGCTGCTTGCTGATACTTGCCACCTTTAAATAATATATTTCCTTCTTCTTTCTTCCTCCCAGCCACTGCAATTTTCTCATTACTATTCAATTCCCATGGTGTTTTCTCCTGTTAATCAAATAGAAGTTAAAGTTATTGAAAACCACTAATGCAGCCAGACACAAATATGTGTGTGAATGAGAAACTACACACTACATTAGAAACTAAAGTTACTGTAAGTTACTTTGGTTTTCTCCATTCTTTAGTGAATGATACTAGCTTGCATCATAGTACATAGAACAAACTAAGATTGGCAATTCCTTAAAGGACTGAAGAAGAGTTTCCCCCCTCCCCCCCTCTCTTCTTTTACCTTAATAAAGTCTATCATCTCAATGTCATAGACTACATGTGAGCCTGGTGGCACAGTAGCTAAATCTCGTCTTACTTCGACATTTCCAAATGCATAATCAGGATGTATCCTAATTATGGCCCTCTCACCCTTCTTCATCGTTGCCACTGCTTGGTCTAGACCAATAATCACTTGTTCTACAGACAGCACAATAAGAAAATTGGTATCACCACTTCATAGATGCCATAAGCACTGGATAATCGTCGAGGAAAAAAACAAGCATGTAAAAGAGATTAGTTAACATATAACAAGAATAAACTCACCTTCATCAGTTATGAATTCCAAGGGCTGTGTTTGACCAATCCCTCTTTTCTCAAAGACAGTTCCATCTTCCAGCGTAGCTGTATAGCTGACTGCCACAGCAGTTTTATCAAAACCAATAAGTAAAATGAGCCCCCTATTTCTTATATTGCATTAATTTGTACAATAAATAACATAACAGTTGCAGACTTGCAGCAGCTTCTTAGTCTGAAAGAAACAACAAAGTTTATATTTGTAGGTATAAGTGTTTTCTCATAATGCCATTCCACATTCAATTTACACATTCATTTTTTTATTGTACATTGAACGCTACAATAGTCACTGCATCCTCTTGTTTACTTTCATGTGATTAATTTTGTGCCAGTCCCATTTAGCTGCAAAAAATACATTTCCTTTGATACTATTTTGCTTGTGATGATTTAGGCATTAAAGTAAATCTGAACAATATGGGGAAAGAAACTTTCGCTCTTGACACTGGATTTGGGAGCAATTAACACAAAACTAGCCACAACTCACAATCAGTTTTAGCATATAAGATACATGAACTGAATTATTCTTTCATCCTAAGAAGCACGGACACACCGACTTAGTGGCGTGTCCGTGTGTCGGACACGTGTCGGTGTCCGACTCCCACACGACATGCCTCAGTATGCATCCAATTAAAAAATAATTTTTTTGAGCTCGGAAACGTATCAAACACAGCTAGATACTACTCTAATTCAACATGAGTCTAAAATCAACTCGAGTTATTTGGTTGAACCTATTCTGTTGGATCATTTTATTTTGAGAATTCTTCAATTGATCCCAAAATGACAAAAAATCACACAAAAAAATAAAAAAATTATATATATATGCCGTGTCCGTGTCCTGTAATTTTTGAGTTTGGTGTGTCTCCGTGTTCGTGTCCGTGTCGTGTCCTGTGTCCGTGTCAGTGTTTGTGCTTCATAGCTTTCATCACATTAGTTGGTAAATTATTTCATTTCAATTTTGAGCTTCACACTTGAGTGACAACATAGTTTATGAGATCCAATACTTCTCATATGCTAATAAACTTCAACACTAAGATGCCAGATATCAGAATTTGAAAAATTAGTCACGACAATAGGCTGAAAATATTTGATAATCCTTGGGTAAAAGAATGTTGTTTCGCACGAAACATCTGAGCATGGCTATAGGTTTGAAATTTCCACTAACATCATATGAAGATAATCCTTACTATTATAGATCCATTCTGATTGAAATCAATTACACCAGTAGCAACCCTCCAATGCAAATGGCAGTACTAGCATGGCTTAAATAATGAAATGCATGTTATTTTCTTACCTGTAACATTTGCACCCTCATTTGCTGTGAAAGCACCCTCCCCTTCCTTCAAAATCTTCTTAAGCACCATGAAGTCACCAGTAACATTTATGACAGGTTTGAAAGACACCAATTCAATATTAACATGCAGCACTGAATTTGGAGGAATTGAATGTAGTCCACTGCCAACTTCTCTACCCTCCTCCCCAAAGGCATCTGCAGGCACCGTATGAAATACAATTCCAACTAACTGGTTCAGATATTGGACCACAACATACTAAAGCTAAGGAAGAAACTGATAGGTTGGAATCTTCCAGACATAGAATAATTTATAACCAAGAGGAACTAGTCAGATTCATTGGGATTGTATCCAACTTTACAGAACAAAGATATATAGGCAATTTCTACTCCGAGATTAGTCTCAGGTAGTTTTCTTCTTTTTCAACTTTTAGCCTTGTTCATCTATGTTTATTTACTGAAAAAAAAAAATTGCTTACTTTCAATAGGCTTTCATGATTGATGAACAAACATTAAGAGTTGCAGTACAATGGACTGATTAATTTATCGAGGCCAATTATGATATAGCAACCCCAAGATGTAGGCAACCAAAAACTGACTCAAAGTATGCAGAACTGTTCCAATGCACCGTGAAGATTGTTACAACATTTTCATTTCAGTCAAAGTCATATTCATAGAGACCAAAGCTTCACACACCTTGACAGAATGAACCTTTCATTTGGCTAGGCCACTGGAAATACTAAAACAAGTATATTATAGATAGGTGGATTTGAAGAACAGAAGACATACACTGAGGTTGAACAACTAATTTAGCCTTCTCTCCCTTTGTCATACTCATGATTACTCTAGGCAATCCCGGAAAAAGATGACCTTCAACAAGTATAATAATGGGTCACACTCACTGTAAGATGGAAAAAGGAATTACATTCCCTGTTTAGTGAAACAGAGTAACACAAGTCAACAATTATACCATCCTTCACATGAAATTCAACCCCTCTGTCTGGGGTTTCTGCAACAACAGTGTCATCAGCTAGCGCCACCTGATACTTCACTGCAGTGGCAAAAGAATAGGAAAACTAATAAGCTAATATAATCTTCGTTTTTAAATCCCCCCAGCAGAGATATACAGCAACAGAAAACATGAAATGGACATAAGTCTCAACTTGTTGATATGTTCAACTGACTGCAAGCAAAAAATATGCATGAGCGGCTGTGAGAATACCAAGGACTTCATCTAGATCACGGGGTCGCTCGTTACCAGCACCCTTCTCCATAATTTTCTTGATAATCCCACCATCTTTGCAAACATCCACCACTTTGATCCATGAAATGAGCTCCACCTCAAACTGCCTAACCGAGTTGGAGTTGGGAGATGAAACGCCCAACTCAGCAGGCAATGTGAACAATGCTACCTCCCCCTTCTTCATGGTGATTATCCCATGATCCAATCCAGCAGCCACTTGACCTGTCAACCCCATCAACAAAACAAATCTAAAGCACACAATTTTTTTTTTTTTTAAAAAAAATCCATTTTTGTTAGACCACTAAAATTCAGCCCCTTTAAACCATGCATCATTAATCCCCCATTATGCGGAAATTCAAGGATTATACCGTCTCCGTGATCCTCACAAAGGAAGCGTTTTGACATACTTTTAAAACAACATTCATAATTTTTTTCTTTCAAAGAAAAGTACTCTTATCGGAAACAACTTCTACACAAAAATGAAAAACCTAAAGGTCTGTTTGGTTTCTGTTTTTTGGTTTACTGTTTTCATTGTCCATATTTTTGTTTTCGGGATTTTGTAAAAGGAATTAGTGAAAATAGTTTAAAAAAATTAAATCATGTTTTAAATATTTTCTTCACAAAATCCTAAAAACAGAAAATACAAACAATGAAATCAGGAAATGGAAACAAAAACCAAACATATGCTAATTGTTTCTTAATTTTACATTTCCAAAAGTCTAATTGAAAAAGACAAACAGTCTACACCATTTAATTTTTTTAATTAAAAAAATCGATTTTCTTAAAATAAGCACGAACAAACGAAGCCAATAAAAATAAATAGATTTCTAACCAAAGAAATATTTTTCATGAAAGCTACTCATCTCCGCTTCTTACTCACAAGAAGTGATGAGTAGCTTTCGTAAAACGTGATGATTTTTTTAGCTAGAAAAATCACTCCCACCCCCCGCCCCCCCAAAAAAAAAAAAAAACACAACAAAAGAAAAACAACAACCCCAAAACCCACAACAAAAAAAAAAAAACACAAAAAAAAAGAGCTTAATCAAACATAACACACCCTAACATTCGAACTTGCATTGCATCATCCTCATCATCTGATAAATCGAGCTTGTTTGTGTACCACCAAATCCTTCCAATTCCCATTATATATATATATAAAAAAAAAACCAATAAGTAGTTGTTTCTGACTTCTAACCTTGACCAAGAGTGAAAGTCACTGGCTGATCTCTATCCCTGCTGGAATCAAACTTCGTTCCATCTTCCAAACTCCCAACATAGTGAACTGCAATATTCTCCCAAAAAAAAAAAAATTCAAACATAATTTTTTCTACTACTACGACATTCCATCATATTTTTTTTCTTTTCATTCTACAAACACAAAAATGATAAAAAAAAAAGGAATTTTTTTTTTACCAGTGACTTGGTCGTTGAATTCGGGGGTTTCCCAACCGAGTCCGCGCTTGAGCAGCTTCTTCTTGAGGCCACCCGCCGCCGAGTTGCCGCTACTGAGCTGCCGCTCCTCGCCGACTTTCTGCGGCGGCGCCGATTCGATCACCTCGCCGGGCTCCTCGTCCAGCTCGTTGTCGCCGCCCTCGTTTATGTCTGACAACACCGCCATCGCTCCGCCGTAACAGGCTGAGCTTCTTCTTTTTTTTTTCTTTTTTTTTTTGGTGTTGCCTTTCGGGAAGGATCGCGGGATTGGAAGAAAGAAGGGCCTTTGTGATGTGGATTGTTGGGGAGACAGGACAATGGCATTGGTTTTGGCTAAAAAAAATTCAAAACAAAAAATTAAAAGTGGCAATGCAAATAAATTTTTTAATAAATTTTTTAATTATGTATTTAATTTCCGAAAAATAAACAAATTTTTATTTTAACCTTTTTTTTCATTTTGGTTTAACCATTTTCAAAACATTTTTAGTCTATTTCATTAGATTGTTTATATCAAATACTGAATTAATTAATAAAATGTCAATCATTTAATATTACATGACAACCAATAATTATCTGCAACAAAAATTAAAATTGATAACCGTCTATGCATCACGATGGCATCAGACGATTAATGTGAGGGTGCGTTTGGTTGAGTTTAACGAAAAAATAATATTACAAAACTTAAATTTTATATATAACTAGAAAATTTATTTATTATTTTCTTTTAACTAATTTATTTTGGAAGCCCTCTGAAACAAAAGTTAAATCTAATTTTTACCACAAAAAAAAATTACATCAAACGAGGGCAAAATGGAGTCCTGTTGCCAAAATCCATTCAAGTCCATGACCAAATCGTATGCTATATCGAAACTCGGGTTTTGTTTTTTTTTTTGGATCAAAACAACTGAATATGATTACATAGAGAGAGCCAAAGGCCCAACAGCCCAAACAGCCCACTAAGACAAATCCCTTTGGTCCGAAGGGTGATTTGGCGCACGTAATATTGGGGCCTGAACAGCCAAGAGAAATATATGCGGATGTGCCTAGTAATAAAAATAAAAAAATTATTGTGATTCATTTATTAATTAACAAGTAAGTTTTACAAGCCATTATTATCTCTCAATTTTTTTATATTTTTAATACAATAATTGATTTATTGATTAATAAATGAAACAGAACAAATATTTTATTTTGCTAAAAGAATTTCTCGAACAGCCCATCCATGTTTAGATTTCCTTCCATCAAAACGAGCCACTTGGTCAAAACTCGGGTTTATCTTCAAAAACTTCTAACTAGGCCCATATACATTATTTGTTTTCCGAAAAATGAAAGTTCTTTGTTAGCAGCCCAAATTTACAAGTTTTATGCCTTCAAAGGCTTTGATGATCGTCCCGTCGGGGACATCCGACAAAAATCACAAAAACACTTTGATGAACTGAAATGTACCACAAAGCAAGTTAATGGGACATAGATTTGTCTATCACCTTCTTTAATAAACTTATCATCATATTCAACGATTCAATTCTAAGAAATCACTGGTATATGTTTGTTTCTATACAACCTGAGAGTATAATGTTTCATGTTGTTTTAGAAATATCGGAGATTTGACGTGCTCATCTTTATATTCATGAGGATGTATACTATAATGCGATAACATTCGTGTTTTGAACATCTTATAAAAGCTCTACAGTGGTTATTGATTAAATTTTTCTACATTTGAGCTTTTTAGTGCCAACAAAATTTGATGGATTATATTCAAGTTTTTATCTAGATATTTTGTACATTGGCTTAAGTACTTGATTATTAATCAAAGAAACCATTCAGCCAAAAAAAAAAAGGAAAATAAATGCTTTCACCGAAGAAAAGAAGTTTTTCATAAATAAAGGCGTAATTCGAAGAATATTTCTGTCATAAGTAGTTAATAAAACGTTGTCCACCAAAACAAGTAATTTATAAAACGTTTTATGGTTTAAGAATAAAAATTGTAAAATTCAATCCACAAATCTCACTCCACTTGGGATTACAAATTGAAACGCCTGCATGTAAGGTAGTACAGAAGTAAAACAAATGAGGTGAAGTAGTGGATACATCCGTATAGCTCTCAAAGGAGAGAACAAGGGAAATTATGGTGCGTTTGTTTCAATTGTTGAAAATATCGAAAATTATTTTTTAAAAATTATTGTTTTTAGATTCTATAAAAAATTTAATTTTTAATTTTTTTTAAACTTTTAATTATTTTTAAAAAAATTATCTGAATATATAAAAGTAACTTTTTTAACAAAAAAAGTTATTTTAAATCAAAATAATCCAAAATAAGCGTACTCTTAGACTTTTACATGAGAGTTTAATATGATTAGTTTAATTTTAGTACACTAATTTTTATCTAATTAAATTCTTTTATTTACAAGACATTTTAAATACTAAATATAAGCCAATTATATTTATTTATATGATAATATAAAATTTACTTACTTATCGTGTTCACATTGAATGATTGAATAATACATTATAGTAAGAAAAAGAATAATTTTGGATCTTGAAAGTCGTACAAGTTATTTACATGATGTGAAATTTGATTATTATATAACTAATGATCGAGACATCCATGGTAGTAATAAACTGTAAAATCAATGGTTCACCTGAAGCGTCGAAACTTGAAAGTAAGTCAAATCGGTTACAGCTCTAATATAATCTAAATGAACACATCTTTTCCTGGATAAACACTAATATATTTCGTATAGTCATCAACTAAAAGCATGAATTATTGAGCAACATACGACCATAGACTTTTAAATTAAGATTGATTCCCGAAAGCTCTGAAAAAGAAACTTCCATTGCCGTGTTTGATGTGTAGTTTACACAAAGCAGACCATGTTGGATGTTGCAATAATTATTCTTAAAGGAAAAAAAGACAAAAGACTTATGAACTATGCGCGGATTTCGGGGCAGTCTTCTCTAACCAAACACACCCTAGAAGACAATTAGTGGCCAATTACTAATTGAAGAATGCTAAATCACACAAAAACACTTAAAACAAATGAGTTTATGACTAATACATATCGTGTTGTTCCTGTTTTCTTCTCTATCCTACTCATGAGTTCTTAGGGGACGTTTGTTTTTAGTTTCAAGTTTTCAGTTTTATTTTCAGTTTTTTAGAATTTGTGAAAAAAAAAATTTGAAAAAACTGAAAACTGAAATTTGTAATTTTCAGATTTTTCAGTTTTTCCTTTACAAAATTTGGAAAACTGAAAAATTGAAAAAGAAAACTGAAAACTGGAAATTTAAACCAAACATGCCCTTAAAATTTATAAAGGAAAAACTGAAAATTCTGAAAACTAAAATTTATAATTTTCAGAGTTTTTAATTTTTTCTTCACAAATTCTGAAAAACCTAAAAATCAAAAACTCAAACTAAACAGGCATTTAGTTTCTTACTTGTCGCATGATTGTTTCCATCCTGTAAGTATCACGTTTGCTTTGTGAATTTCACTAAAGTAATTCATGAAAAAATATATATGCAAACCAATTAAATTTCTATTACAGAAGTTTTGACCAAGATAATGTGATATTATCTTTGCTTAACTATGTTTTTTATCTCTGTAAATGTAAATATAATTCATTTTAGTTTTAGTTATTTTTAATAGCTTTTGATCTCTCTTTTATTTAATACCGTATTATGTAACATGTGTGATACACGGGACAATAAATAGGAACATATAAATTAATTTACGGAATAACCATATGATAAAAGTATTATATAAAAATATTAATAACACTTGATTTTGTTTAAGAATTCAGTAGTTATCCAAGGTGTTATTTATCTAAAATATGATTTTATTGTAACTAATATTTAAAATTTGATGCTGTATAAAATAAATTTAAAATTTAGAAAATTAGATTGATTCTTAAGAAAATTTATCAATATTAAAAAAAAAAAAGGAAAAAATGTAATACCAGTTTATTCATAGGTTAATAATATGAGTGTACACATGAAGCACAATGATTTACATTAAGTAAAAAGATTACAAACATAATGTTCTATCATGACAACTTAATGTCATTAGATACAAACTAAAAATTACAACATAAAATCACACATTAATTAAACATAAATCCATAAACTTATAGCAGCTGCCGTCCATTCGATGCTACTTGGCTAATCTGAAACCACCAGAAATAAAATAAAGAAAAATGAGAATTTAAGAAAATTCTCAGTAGAAATGAATAGTTTTAAAATAGTTAAACTATGGTTGGTTTCAGCCATGTCTGCACGAAAAATACACATGGTTACAATAATATTATATGAACATAATAAATTAAAATATGCCATGTAGAACATGTCATACATATCTTATCAAATTTGTGATTTCTTTACTTTAATTTTCTCTTTCGTTTGTTTGCTTGTCTCACACATACTGCGCCTTAACTTAGGAAATTCTCATTCTTTATTCTTTACATTGTGACAAAGCAAACCTTCTAGCCATTCTAACCAAGGCAGTAACTTAAAAGGATCTTATGTGTATCCTCTCATTTTATCTGTGATTAGCGGCACACTTTAATTAGTCATATTCTTTTTAAATTAATTTAAAAGTTATTATTCATAATTTCATAATAAGGAAATCATACAATTAATCTATAATAAGAGCTCATAAATTAATTTAAATAGTGAAACATCAATGCATAACATTTATAAATTCATGCATAAATAAATTAAAACCAAATAAATTAATGCCTTAATAAAATTCATTAAACCATAGAGTTACCAATTTAATTATTAATATAAATATTGATAACTCAAATTAATATATTATTATATAGATAATATAATAAATTCTAAAATGGAAGAATGATAAATTAATGTACAATAGATAGCAACATAAAGGAATATTTAACTCACTTGAATTAAATAACAATTTGCATAAATGTAAGGAAACGTTAAAATAAATAAAGAAATCGGAATGACGGTACTCGCACCTAATAGATAGAGAAGAAAATATTTATAATTTAGTGATAAAAAGAACCTGAGCATGAACCGACCTTAATTAATGAAGAGAGAATGAAATCTTTATAATTAATAAGAAAACCTGAGCAGAAACCATTTTAATTTAGAGAGAGAATGGAAATTTATTAATATTATTTTTACCAATATTCAAGCCCATAATTATAAAAGAATAACAATAATAAATAACAATGAATATCTATAATGTACAATGACAGTATATAAAATGAATAATAGTAATAATAATTGTAACCATGGTTTTATTTTGCATAAAATAAATTCATTCCTACCTCAAATTTGACTGACAGATGGAGATTATATGGATTAGTTGAGTTTTATCCTCTTTTTATAAAGTACCGATATCAATAAATTTTATAGGATAAAAGAGAAATTTACAAGTTTAAATATATTTAATTTTATTTTTTTTGGTGAAATCAGTATCCGGCCACCGGCCAACTAATTTGGATTCAGAACTCCAGAGCCCCATTACGGGACAACTCTACAAACCCTGTTTGCTACATTTATAGCTCTAAGATCCGACTTGGACATTGATTACATTTAAGTTTTGGATAGACAAATAATCTTGATTACTTTTACATGTATAATTTATCCTCTTTGAATTTTAATAAATCTAAAGTAATAACTTGAACAAAAACTTCTATGATGGACAACATTACTTTTCAGGGGTGTCTTTGATTTAGGGTAACTAAAAATAGAAGAAAAACTTTCATAGATAAATTTTGCATACAATTTTATATACAATACTTGTTTTTGAAAATTGTTTCCCTAATTTTACCCTTCGACGAAACACGCCCAAAAATAACATTCTCTTGATAATTTTATTCTTCCGCCACCTCATCTTGGAAAATATAAGAAAGTTCAGCATACCCAGAAAACAAAAGCATTAATCAAATTACAAAAGTTCTAATTAACAAATAATCCTGATCAATGATGACCACATAAACCAGAATGAACAATTGCAAATTACCCAAAATATCCAACCAAAAGCAGAAGAAACAGATAGAAAGGAACAAGAGAATCAGTCTTACAAATCTCGACCATTCTCTCTCTCCCTCACCCCAACTTACTACTGTCTAATGTGAATCTCAGCTTCAATTGATATGAGTTTGGACTCTTAGATTCTCAGAGGATTTCTTCAGATTTCATTCAGCAAACACATTATTTCTCTTTGTGACAGCATAGCTTCTACTTCTTGGATACAAATCCTGCACAACAGCAACACCCGCTTCTGAGTCATAAGGCTTCTCCTCATCAATCCTAGCCATACTAACACTGCAAGACTTTGGCAACCCTTTTGATGCCACAGAATCATGATGCTGTTGGTGCTGTTTTAGGACCAAATTCATGTCAATTCTGTTCGCCAAAGTCCTAGCAGATGCTGCCCTCATGAGCTCAGCAAAGTCCTCGTCACTCCCGTCAGACCTTGTTGATGTTGCAACACTGGAGCTCCTAGGCAAAGCAGTGAATCTTCCAGCAGCATCCATAGGGTTACTATAGTTCATGTTGTTAGCACAGTTTGTTATGCTCCTCACATACATGTCCCTTGCCTTGGTTAGAACCCTGATCGGTGATGCAATGATCCTAACAAAAATGTTCTGGCTATGCCCCTTGCTCCTCATATCTTCCAAAATCCTCCAAAAGGGTCTTAAAGAGTGCTAATATTTTTGGTGAATTGCTGGTATAATTGCTCAGAAGAAAACAATTACAATGATTAATGAGCCAAAATATGGCTTGTAGGTTGTGTATAAGGAAAAGGGTTTTTGAAATTACAAAGAAGATTAGAGAAAGTGGATGAGGGTATTATAAGATAAGATTATAAGAAGGTTGTTTTATTTTGGTGACAGGTGGGTTTAGGCGAGATGATTTTGTAGGTATCAGCAACAAAGGGATATGAAGGTAGGTATGAAAACGGTGAGCACCAGGTTTGGACTTTTTCATAGCACACCGGATTCGGAAAAATACTTAAAGCACCAAACTATTTAAGATAAGAACAAAGCCGCAGAACGTGCTTAAATTAAATTACCATTTTTTTATTTATATATGGTATGGTTATTTGGATCCAGTTGTCTAAACTTGAATAAAAAGTAGAAAAAAGGTGATTTCATGTACAGATACAAGCTATTAGAATACACAGGGGCTGAAATTATTTTATTTTTAGAAATCATATACAAAACATGCTCTGCCTCACACACTCTAACATGTGATTAACTGAGTGTAGTTATATTGAGGAACATCGCTCCTGACCCTGGCTATGTTAATTTCATTTTAGTTTTCTTTTCACATTTTTTTTAACTTTCTGATTACAATAAGGAAATGAAATGCACATGACCTTTTTGTATTAAAGAGTATTAATTGGTATCACTTTTATGTCAAAATTCGTTTGGATGTACAATAAATCTACTTTGGCGAGGCATTTAATTAGCCTGGGAAATTCTTGCTTTAGGCACCGTTGTATTGACATATACGTATTTCTATTTCCTAACGAAGACACTTGTCAAGAACTAAAAAATAATAAATTTTATTTTGAACAACATAATGGACATTTTAAGAAAGTTATTACTTTTGATTCCTTAATTAGCCAGTGTTTTTAGAAAACTTATTAAAAAAATTTGTAAAATATTAATTAGATATTGATTATTTTTTAATGTAAATCCTGTCACTCTAGACTCTCTTTAACCAAAAATTACTCTATTAGACTATACTAATCATGAAAAATACTTGAGAACTAAAATATTTGTTAGAATATTTTTAACAAAAGAAATAACGTATTTATTAATTCTTAGAATGTTAAGTGGATTTTTTTTTGTTACATCCAATAAATATATTTTTTATACAATTTATCATCTTTATTATTATTATACATATGCTGTCATAATAACTAATGAGGAAACTTGCCTGCATCTATAGGAAATTATAGCCCTGTAGTTGTATAAACCCTTGAGGTTAACTCTGGGCTAGTGTTTACAATAGTCAATATTGCTTAAACTCTGATCGCGCCCTTACTTTCCAGGGGTTAAAAGAAATTACATTTGAAAGTTTAAGATAAGACATTGATTAAACATTTTGTTTCCATGACTTGACAGCCAATAATGTCATGCCCAGCTGCCCACCACTAAGAATAAAAAAATTAAGCATAATCTCCACCATAATTAATGTTAGATAGAAAAAAGAAAAAGAAAAAGAAAGGCCTAATATATTGTTGAAGCTCAATCAGATCCAACAGTTTGCATAATTAAAGGGCATAAAACGGATTCTCTCAATAATCACTGCAAAAAATTTATTTTTCAATAATTGAAATATGGTTAGAATTGTAATATACATAAACAATCCAATCACTAATTAATTACACTAGGATTTGACATTAGTTATTTCTATGAAAAAATTACTTTTTATAATGAGAAAAAATGTGAGTACATATATAAATACTCTTACATTATATTTCGCCTTTTAAAATTTTGTCTCCTAAAACTATTTCAACTTTTTTTTTTACAAATTTTTTATTTGACTATATACTATATTACCAATAACTAAGGTATTCAGCAAAGTAGAATAAGTTTGAGTATCTTAAACATGAGATTATGAATAGTATCTCATGATTCATGTACGTGTATAGAAAGAAAAAAATTGTTGACAAAAATTTTTACTTAGGACTGTAACCTTATATCTTAAAAGATTAGTCTCTCATCTATTCATTGGATGAGGAAATAATCTTGGGAATAAAAAAAAGACTACTGTTATATACTCCATGTTATTTATGAAATTGAGTCTGGGTGTGACGAAATTGCACAGTCATCATTTAATCAAGTCAATTTTTTTTTCAACATGCATAATTAATAAATATTCTGCTTTGACTTGTGGGTCGTTAATCTGGAGGCGCCGGTTGTATAAAGGGGAACTGGAACTTGGGCTTGTTGATCTTCTAGTAACTTGGCACCTTGCTATGCCGACTGCATGCTGAGAAGGAATGTCACTCACGACTATGTGTGAACAAGAAAGAAATTGATCCTCTTGTCTGACTCACGAACATGTCATCTTAAATAGAATTATGATATTTAGACCCACGATACATAGGATAACGTATTGACTTATATCTCATTTATTATTGGACCTCATTCAAATATGATCTATATCTTATTTAATAGTGAATGACATGTGAGTCAACACGATGTCTTATACTTTATGAGTACAAATAATATTTTTTTTTATAATATCGTATTATTAATTTTTTTATTATACATCTTTTTTATGTTATATATTATATCAAAGTTTCACTTTTTTTTTTCAAGTTAATTGTAATAGATCACGTATAATAAAGTGACGTAAAAATCTTATATGAAAAGATCTATTTTTTTAAATCGAAGACATAAAAAACAAGTGTGACACCTCTAGAGGCCTTAATCTTCTAGAAGAAATGAAAAAGCTTTCCCATGCTTGGCAACTGATGATAAAGATCGATAGATATATTGGTTGAATTGTTTTTGACGCATTGGTCATCACATTCCAACCAACAACTAAAATGATCGAATATTATACTCCTCAACCTAGAAGATCTCGACCTTTTTTATTTTTTAAGAAATTAATTTCATAATTTTAAATTTATTGGATGTATTAGGTATGAGGATAAAAATAGAATAATAAAAAGGCTTAATCCATAAAGATTTTTTTCAAACATACCCATAGTATAAATCAGAAATTAGTGGTTAGTATATAGCTTTCTAAAAATAAGGACTTCAGGAATCGAATTTTCTCGTATTACAAATTTACTTCGTTTAGTATAGCAAACTAATCGCTTTTGAGTAATTTGATGTACACTGTTATATTTTATAACATAAATTTATCTCTTTCTTAGCCGCTTTGTCCTTGACTAAGGCCCAAAATTTTTATTTATAAGAATAAAAATTTTATATCATATTCATAGTAAATCTTTCTTAATTAATAATTTGTTTGGTTACTCTCTTATATGAGATTTTAGGTGAACCATCAGTTATTTGAGTTGCTTCTCATTTTTTTCGAGTTATAAAAAGTTGTTCATCTAATACAAATTACATTGATTAAATGTTCTGCTCTGAGCGAGAAGAACTCAGACTTTTAAGTGTATTATTTCGAATTTAAGTCAAGTATGGAAGGAAAAAAAAAACTCCGAAAGCTTCAAGTTTGATTACAATTCAACAATATCAGTAATAATAATAATAATATATCTAAAAGAAGTAAAAGTAACCGCTGCACAACACTATGTTATTCCACATTAAAAAAAAAATTACTATATTATTTTATTTGTTAGTTTCGCGTAAGTCACGGAAACGAAAGACACGTGTAACAGTGGTTCATACTTTTATGAAGCAACAAGTTTATCTTAAAAATACTTCTATGAAGCAAAATTTTAGCCACATATAACTAGCTTAGTTGAAGTCATGCGCCGTGTGATTTCTAATATTTAATTCAATAATTTTCTCTTTAGTTGACCAATAATTTTCCTTCTAGTAGGCAAATATCGAATCGAATAAGCCAAAAACTGCGTGGCATGTGACTGACAAGTCATACCAATGGATAAAGAATACAATTCAACAACGATCCCGTGTTCTTTGAAAGCATGCTAAGGAGACGTATTTGGATTATAATGGTCAACAAGAGTACTAGTATTATCTTATTATACAACAGCATATATTGAACATTAAATAAAACTCATTCTGTCACCCCTTCCCAGAAATGAGGAAAATATTTTATGTTTCTCTATCGATACTTATACAACACTTTTTTAATTATTAAGTATATTCGGAAAATATTATATGTTTTATTGTAAAAGATTAACAATCAGCAAAAGTAGAGGAACATAATTCTCTTTTTCATTAAAATAGGAATTTATGGAATTGAACCACTTCAGCATAAAACTTAAGAAATAATATCACAAACAAAAAATATGAAGGAAAAAATCTTGTCAAATAATTAAAAGTTATATATTGTTGTTCAATTTATTTTATGAGTGTCTTACCTATTGGTTGAATATAATATAGTACTATATATAAAGGCAAGATATGCAAGCATGGAATCCTCAGAGAGTTTGGTTTTATAGAAAAGTAAATATTGTGATGAACGACAAGAAACTGCATATATTAATACAGAATGAAGATGTTACTTTCTCATAAATGCGTCAATATGAAAGAAAATTTGCAATTGATGAAACAACGAGTAAGATTGTTGTAATAATTTCTCATGTTACACATTGGTCACACAAGCAAATATTTGTGGATAAGTGCTGGTGTGTCACAATGGGCCCTTGCCAATAAATTCTCATGTTACACCTTGGTTACATCACTACATGAGCAAATAGTAGTGGATAAGTGCTGGTGCGTCACCATGGACTTTATACCAGCAAAGAAGGGTGTGTTTGTTTTGCAGTTGAAAAGGGCAATAATTTGGTCCAACTAATGAAAAAATAATACGTTTTCTTTTATTGACTCAAACCATGGTTTGTGACAAAACGTTATGTTTGAAATATAATTTGACAAGATTTTTCCAAATATATCAAAATGAGTTAAAAGTCAATTTGGGCAATCAAACTCAATTTGGGCAATTTCAGGATAGGCGGTACTTGGGTAAAACTCTGCTGAAGGTGGATAGAAATCTTATGTTTGCAGATGGTGTCTCCTGTACAGAACCTTCAATTATTTATTAACATATTACAGACAAATATTATCTACCTGATAATTTATAAATTTCTAAATATATTTTTATTCTTATCTTTCTAAATGTCAATAAATAATTAGGGACAAGAAAAAAAATATCATTTAGAGAATGAGTATTTCCATCCGCTTAAAGTAGCAACTCTACCTGTCCAAAAACTAATAAATAAAATTAGCAACTCTTTTTTGGTAATGAAATAAAAGAAGCAACTCTAGGATTTAAATACTCGTCACAGCGATAAAGGTTTCCAGAGTCATAATCCGAATTCAGAGCGATAAACAACTTTTGGCCGTGTATGTCCATTATCTGAACATTATATCAAGCACATATTATAATTAATATCCTTAATCCTTACAATTATATAAAATATTTATGAATAAAGAATGAAGTTAATTTTAATATAAAAGTGTAAACTTTTTTCACATTCTCATTTAATTATACATTTTCACATAATTGAAAATGTAAAATATTGAACACTATTAATATATCACAATGAAACTCATTCATAATTAAAGCGCAAAAAATCTAAATACTTCTCTTGTGTCTCTTTTTTCAGTATATTGGAAAGATGACCCTCATCTAATTAATTTTGTTTTGGTATACTTATTTTGTGTTTTTATTGTAACTCGTAAACAATTCAACAACTCTAATTAACTTAACGACATTTAGATAAAACGTAGCTCTCAACTAAGACACAGACTTCCCAGCTGTACTCCCATATGAAGCATTGCACCTAACTTCAATGAACAATTAGCGAAAATTTAACAAAATGGTTAAAGTATGCATTCAGAAAATTTAAGTGCCAATTTGTGCTTTTTAAATTCTGCGAGTAAAACGCTTAATTCCTATAATTTAAAGGATAAAGTACATTTTTACTTTAGCATATGCTAAAGCAGAAAACTTTTAATAAATAGTATCATTAAAAACTGGATTACAAATTAATCAAACTTTTTCTTTTTGTCGTGAACTCATCGAACTTAGGAATGAATATAGGGCTCCACTGCATTAGATCGAATTTATAAATGAGACTATTTGATAACTGAACTTGACCAAAAAGTTTCACCGTGTAGAGATTCTTGGATTAGATCGAATTTATAAATGAGACTAGTTTTTTTTTTTTTTTGTGTATATGGGGGCCCGAAGACCCGAAAGGAAACAAGAAGAAGATTACAGCGGAATTAAACGGGGTATGGTGGCCCCAAGAACATCAGCAACAAAAATATCATGAATATGCAAAGGGGGAGAACTCCATAAATGAAGATCATTATTATTGTCCAAGGCCCAATTGGCTAAACCATCAGCAATCCTATTGGCTTCCCTGTAAGAGTGTTAAATACGAACATAAGAAAACGCCTTTATGATAGAGTTGATCTTAAGCACCACTCGAAGGATGATTATTGGGGGGGTTTTTGATGATGGATATTGCAGAAGTGGAATCACTTTCCACTATGATATTGGATATCCCTTGATTCGCTGCTATACGAAGACCTTCATAAATGGCTTGAATTTCAGCCTTGAGAGCAGTGTCCTCCCCAATTCCAAAAGCATATCCGAGGATCCATTGTCCAGAGCTATTTCGAATAATGAGACTAGTTTTACACAAACTCAATATCACCAAGTCTCACTAATTTCATAGAAGACGCATTCACTTGTCTAAATCCCACCAACTTTAATGAGCATGTAAATATAAGATGTTAAATTTTTGCTGCAAGAATGTTTTCTTTGCCGTATCCATCAACCAAAACAAGAGAGAAGGAGGGGGGGGGGGGGTACTAAATAAGTAAATATCTCAACTTGATAAACTATCATTGTCACTAACTTTATCTACATTTTAATACAATAGATAAAATTCTAAACTTTAAATGATACAAAGCAACATTACACCTAACAATTTCCCTTCTTAAGCTTAGCCCCAACTCTCACACCTAGACCCCCACTTTTGGGCAGAAACAATCAATGTGGAACAACTGTATAATAAGTTTAATACATGAGAAACAAGACACTAGGACAGTAAAGGGTTACAACATATTCTAGTCTTGACAGCCTAAAGTTTTAGGCACTGAGATTGAAGTCTGGCCCCTCAATTTCTCAATTCTAGTCTTAAAATCACTATGGAAGGCCATGAGTGATTTCTGACGACAGGCAAAAACTGCAGTAAACTGCTTAACCTCCCCTTCTAGATTTTTCCTTCTCTGTACTTCAGTATTTAAATCTTTCAAAGCATTTTCCTTTTGGCTTGAAACCATTGCATGTTTCTCTGATAATTTAGAGAACATCTGGAGCAGAGAGTCTCTTTCGTCCTTCAGAAGTAGAAACTCCTTTTCCAGGCTTTCATATCTTTCATTTAAAACCTCCATTGAATAAGCAGTTTCTCCTCCTAAATCAGAGCCCTTTATCACAAAAATTTAATTTAGGATAATCAAGAACAACATATTATGCTTTGTCTCAAATTTTATTCTAGAATGCAGTTTAATCTTTTACTCATGATGCTCTTTAGAAAACTGATTGCAGACATCTAGGCATGCACAAGTGAATTAATCCTACAGACTTTAACCTTATATTTAGCTTCATTCTGCTTGAGCTTTGATCTCTATAAACAATTCAATCTTTTCCTCTCTTCATTGCCATTTGATGTTATAATAAGCTAAAGAGGAATCAATATACAAAGTCTAACTCTATCAAGTGATTTCCCTAATTGTTTAATGTTTACTCCTACCCAATAACACTTCCTCAGAGCTTCCCCCAGTAAGTTCACATTGGAGGTACGCTAAAGTTAGGACAAGCTAACACAATATGTACCAAGTGGAACAAGAAAGTGGAATCATATGGACAGCAAATGCAATTTATCAATTATCACTAACCATTTTTTTCAAACGAAACTGAATATCGTTCCCTTCATTTGAAGGTTATAAGTTAAAAAAAAAAAAAAAAATTGCATCTACACATAATTCAGCCATAAAATGGATGTAAGCTTTCATCTGATTTGAAGAGCGTGCACTATTACGCTGCAAGTAGACCATGAGAGGTATCTCATTAACTAAAATAGTTCATTTCTTACAAATCTGACCTGACATGTGCGTACTCAACAACAACATCTACTAAGCTATCCCACTTGATGGAGTGACGTGTACATACTCAAGGGCAATGAGTTAAACAATTATTTTTACTGTTTTGCAAAGAGGATAAACACATGAAAAGCAACATGTTTATAATATCTTACTTGTAGGCTCAATTTTATCCATTGAATAATTGCCAGCCCAGGCTTCAGTTACTATGTGACATTAAAACGGCAACAGAATTCGGGAAAAAAACAAAATATAAGCAAGAAATAAGACACAGAATGAGACCATGATTGATGATTGATATCTTGATATTTGTGGCCAGACAACTACCTTGTGTTCACAGGTGCACAAAGGACTCCTCTCCTGCCCTTCCGTTGATGAGCTCTCCGACAACTCCAGTGATGTAATGATATTGTTCACCTTCTCATGAAATAATTTTTGTTGTTCATGTATTGACGCATAATTCCCAGTGCAAGACCTTTCACCATCCATCTTCACAGCAAACGAAGCTTCCAAAGTTGCAAATAGTTGTGAACTAATTTCACTCATGGTTGAAAGCATCTTTGAATTTGATAACTTGCCACCAGATGCAAATCGCTGTTTAGAACATGGGGGAAAATTAATCGACAGTTTCTTGAAACGGTCAAGCCAAATAAAGATGAATGAAACCGATACGGTGCACACACTTAACCTGCATCACTAACAAAACCTCTTCAAAGCTGTTTTTGCAGTTTTCCACAGATTCAGATAACCTCAGAGGCAATTCTTGAATTAGTTTCGTTTCTTGTTGATATACAGGTGTCTCATCCATTAATTGCTTGCTCAATGGTGCTTCATCTGAATGCTTTCTCTGGATCCATATGCATTGACAGAGTCAAGCAAAATACACAGAACCATTTATGAAAAAGAGGTCAGAAGGCAAAGGCTTGTACATAACGTCAAGCCCATCAAGGACACGAGAGTAATATAGAGTTGAATCCCTCCAATTCTCGAATGAAGCACACGTAAGAAAATATTTTATCAAGTTACTATACAGAAAGGATGCATCAGCAGCATCAGATGAATTCATAAGACAGAGAAAGTGAGGAGACCATCTTGGAAATAGTCTAGAAGACAGCATGTTTGATATGCATAATTCTCATTATCATAATAGTTGTTAGCACTTAGCAGTTTAATGTTGGCCAAGATATCCCTTTGTATTCATAGTAACAAGTCAAAAATTTTGTCTTGAATATCTTCTTTAATCACAAATTTATACATTTCAAATTTCATTTTCACCGAGGGAGGAGAGTGCTGACCTCAAGTTCATTGATCTTGTCATTAGCAAGTTCCAGTTGTCTCCTCAAATCTTGAACCTCGCAATCATACTTTTTGATTTCACTACTACAAACCTGACAAAAGTTTGCCAAAGGAATAAGTAACAATAAAAGAACCATACATATAAGTAAATTTTAAAAATGGAGATTAATATAGTATTACTTCAAAGCAACATATTAGCCATGGAATGCATAAAGTTTTATAAAATGTACTTGAATATTTAAACTACAATATGATTTTCACAAATTCTAATTTTCATAAAACCTTAATATATATTCATGGTAAGGCAAGTCTATAATGGTTAAATAACATTTGGTGACAATAGTGAAATCAACATGAATAGCTCAACAATAAAGGAAATGTTCACCAGTTATGGAGGACAACGTAAACATCACCAGCTCTTCCTTTAAATTTAACCTTCTATATTTTGGGGCAGATGTAGACACAAGCTAAAGAATTGAAATGCAAGACATTAAAGAAGATCCCCTTTGGAAAAAGTTTAACAAATAGAGACTCACAGGAGTTGTATCACTTGTTGGGAATGATTGAACTTTTCGAGTAGGAGTAGTTTGAAGTGAATCAAGGTCTGCAACATAACCATTGTTCATTTTCAGCCACAAGTCTTCATCAGCCACATTGCTGAAAGCATCTGGAAGAGGAGGGCTGCAATCAGGCAGTGTTGAATGCTTTGATCGCTTGGCTACAAAAGCACTGGGATTTGTCTTTAAACAGGGAGATTTAAAAATATCTCCATGAGATGTACTATTAATATCACTGCATTCTTCGAGAAATTTGTGCCTACGAAATCCCTGCCCATAATTTTCATGCAGGGTTATTGTTGTTACAACAAAATGGAGAAAAGTATCAGCAGGAAAAGAATGGGAAAGAATACCAAGTTTACTAGCGCAAGGAAAACAGAATCCTTGTAAGGATTATTGATATATGAGAAATTGTTAGCACTTAACAGGTTTTTGCTGGCCATATTAATTCATTCCTTCTTGAGGTGTACCTGACTGTCATTTGTGTCACAGTCTGAGAAAGACATAGTACTGGAATTTTCAATTTTCATCCGTTGCTCCCTAATCCATTGATCCCGAGACTTCCTCTCCTCTTGCAGTTCCATTTCAAGCTTCCCACGCTCCATCTCATACTAAATGGCGGAATATGAACAGAAAATTAATACAAAAAGAAAGTTCATTCGATACTTCAGCATGAATATAATGGTTGCAGTGAACAGACTAAAGGTGAAACCTGCCTTGAGTAAATCGTTCCTGAGTTTAAGAATCTCTTGCTCCAGCACCTCAGCATGGGATCCCTATACAGAAATTTTTTTTCAGTCAGATTCTCTGGCTTGAAAGTAAATATTATATCATCAGAAGACAATTACCTGAAGTTTCTTACGTAGCTCCTCTATTTCTAACTGTTGCCGCTTTAACAAGGCCGCATCTGTCAAGATCTGCAAAATTCCTACCATCAAGAAACAGGTTTTGGCCAAAAAGGGCTATAGACATGTAATAGCAACATGCACATAGAGTTAAAACCATATATGCCTGTGGCAGGGAAGATATTGAAGGTTCACTGTTGAAAAATCTATATTCCTATTTCCAGACACCCAAGAAGACTTTGGCCTGTGTAAGTCTCCTAATATGATCCTCAAAATTCAAAGGTGAATATTTTCTCTTGCAATAGTTAGTTACATAAAATATTAATTCAACTGAATCATCTGACACGAGGCAAGAGAATACTTTGGACTGCATACATTGATGCGGGACCAAGAAATTCTTACTTATGTATGAAATGCTTAAGAATTTCTTCAAATTTGTAAGATTTAGAAAACATATCTTGATTCTTGAAAGCTAACATGCATGCTTTATAAAATCAGCATTGTAGAAAATGACAGATCACTGTAAAGTGTAAGCACTTGAGAACTCGTAGAATCTAATTGTCACAACAAATACAGCTGGTGCAGCGCATGGAGAAAAACAAGGGAAAAACAATCAAGCTATATAAACATGTAGGACCAAAAATAAAATTAAGTTAATAAATTAGTAAATTTGATATGCATAAAATACACGGACGGATGGACCTCATTCACTTGAACACAATTGGTGATGCGTTTGGCTCTACTAGCGAATTGAAGAGTCCCTCTTGTTTCTTCAATATGAATCTGAATGGATTGAAAAATGTTGCAATTAACACAACGTATTAATTACCAAAAAATTGAAAATGAGCACCACAAAACCCAAACTAAAATCACATCCCCTACCTCTTCTGGTGCTATGGTACAAATAATGGAGGTTTTGGCATTACCGCCAAGAGCAGGTTGGAGTATACGAGTTAATTTACTATCACGATATGGGATATGCCCCCTGCCAAAAAAGTGAAGGGTCGAGCATTACTATCTTCTTAACCTATTAAAATACAGCATAGAACGCAAAGAAGAAAAGAATATACCTTTGCTTGGAACCTTCACTTAGTTTGTTGATAACATTTCCCAAAACCATCAAGCTCTTGTTAATATATTTTCCTTCTTTTAAACGCACTCCGTCAGCTCCAGTCTTAGCAATCCTTTCCGAACCAGCTAAATCTACTAAATTCTGATTCCACAAACTCAACTATAAGTATGCAACTTCCTTGCAAGAAATTTTGGAAAGGAAGTTGAAGAAAAAAAGAAGTTACTAACCAAGACAGACACTCGAACAATATCATTGATTAAACTGTCATCAGAAGAATTGGAATCCTTCCCTTTGCTTTCAATCACCTACATATTTGATTGGATAAAAAAAAATGATTTTGGAGTATTTTTTATAGCGAAAGATATTATGTGAAACATACTCATTGCAAATCAAATATTCAAATGTGCAATATATATATATATATATATATATATATATATATATATAATGTTTAAACCATACCATTCTAAATATTGTATGTGATCTGCTACTCCTAGCATTCATATTTGTTTCACCAAAGTGCCTGTTAACTGAAAAGGACAAATACCAAAGACCAAATTTCAACTTAACTTTACCATGTATGTTCAAACTACCAAGAAAATCACAAAAAAGGTAGAACTACGAACCTTCCCCTGCATTAATGAGCTTCAACACTTGTTCAGCATTATTGACAATTTCCTCTCGTAGCCCTGCAACAAATACTCCACGCTGGAAAAAAAAAAAAAAAGGAAAAAAATTCAGCACATCTCATACATGCTAACATGCATACACCAACATTCAACCGACAATAAGAACTCCGTTCAAAGCTAGCAAACCTCCAAACTCTCATGAATTTGCAACTTCTGATTTTCAACAACTAGGAGATCATTAATTTCTTCATTATATATCTCCATGTAAGAAACTCTTATCAGAAACTCTCGTTCAGACATCTGAGAAACAAATTGGTTAAACCAAGCACCCCCAAAAAGGTAATAATAATAGTCACAAACTCGTATTAAGTCAATATACGCAGTAGTAGTACTTACCGTTTCAATTTTTGCAAATATATCTTTAACTGCCCGAGGAATTATTCCCGGGTCAGTTTCAGAACCATTCATGGTGAAGGTCTTGCCACTACTGGTCTGCCCATAAGCAAATGCGGTTCCTAGCCATGTAACAATCTCAATAATTAACACTTACATCCAAAAAACCCACAGCAAAACAAAACCAAAAAGAAAGAAGGAAAAACCAATATCCAAATCCAACTGACTGGTACATTAGAAATAAACGCTAGTGGTAACAAGTTAACGTATGTCATGCTCATGACACCAACTTTAAGTTAACAATTATTTCGTGACACCAAAAAAAAAAAAGATTATCAAGAGTAATTGCTATTTAGTACGTTAAATTTGTTGAACTTGTGTAGGAAATTAGTTGACAAAAATCAAATGAATCCAATGTCAGAAATCAAGGTGGGAAAGAAAATGAAAAAGAAAAAAAACTAAGGATGCATTTAGTTTCAGATAACAGCTTTTAGTTCTCATTTCATATTTTCAGTTAGTTTTATGTTTTTCCAGGCTTTTGTAAAGACAGTGAAAACTGCAAAATTCGGTTCTCATAGTTCATTTCCAACTGTTATTATTTCCTTTACAAAATCTTGAAAACAAGAAATAGACAGAAAATCAAAATTGAAAACTGCTTTTTGAAACCAAGCACACCTTTAAGGTCTGTTTGATTTTTACTTTTATTTTCTGTTTTCTGTCTTTCTCTTAAAAGCAAAAAGATTGCGAATGACAACAAGAAATGAAAATTGAACATTGAATTTTAGTTTTTCATGATTTTATTCAAAACATCCTGGAAAACAGGTGAAAAACTAACAATAGAAAACTGTTTTCTGAAATTAAATAGAAGCTTAATTTCATCAAAAATGTTTGTGCACACAGCACACACCATAAATTTGAATTCTTAGCACTGTTTAGTTAGAGCTCACCAATTCAGCTAAGCTAAGCTTACCCTAGCCTTAGTGTACTTCAAATCTCAATGATTTACAATAACAGCAAAGTAGAAAACTCCAAATTGTTAATTAACTATATGAACCTAATTCCACTACAAATAATTAAAAAAATATGCATGCACAAAAAAAGGAACGAAAATCTTCAACAATAAGAATCAGAAAACATGCCATTGAATCCATCGAGCGCAGCATGAATAATATCCTTAGTGAGAAGCTCGTACACACTAGCATTCGTGCAGCTTTCATCGAACACATGATCTGCAATTAACGTATTGAAAATCAAACAGAAATTGTGAAAATAATACTAATGATAATTAATAATGATTAATAATAATATACCGAAAGCATAAGAAGTGTTGGAGAGTGGAGTGCCGTGAATCCTGTGAAGTGAAACGCGATTCTCTTCGACCTTCCAGAAGGTTCCATTCGAGGAATCTTCTGAAACCGTAGGGCGAAGTCGAACGGCGACGCAGATTTTCTCCATTTTTCTTTTTTCTGTTTTGCTTTCTTTCTTCTTCTTCGTCTCCGATCTGATTTTTTTCTTCTTCTTCTTCTTCTTCTTCTTCTTCTGCTCAAGGGCGCGTGCAACCTTTTTTACAAGATTTTGAATTTTTTTTATTGACGGTAATGCCCTTCCTTCGTTGTCGTTTTCACTTTTAACCCTCATGGGCCTGGGCCCAAGGGATGAATTTCACGGTGGTTAGGTGTTTGGGCCCCCAGTGTTGATGAAGTTAATGTCTGAAAGTTTCGACCAAAATACAAAAACACCTTCTTCTTCTGTTTTTCAGACCAAAAACTCCTGTTGTATTTTTTTTAAAAAAATAATGCTTATTTCGAGCATTTTTGTAAGTAAAGATTTTTTTTTAAAGGATAAAAAATCCTTGGGATCATCTTTCAAACAGAGAGTTAAATCTACATGCTAGTTCTTGAAAGATTTTTATTTTACCACTTTAATTCTTAAAAGATTAAAATAATGCTACAAAATCAAACAAATATAACTATAATCTATAATACTAATATCTATAATATAATAAATAATAATACCAATACAATATAATAATAATAACAATATTCAAGGTTCATTTTGGAGAAATCTTTGTATGGGCTTTTATTCCTAGTATGTGCTTTTGTATGTATTTATATATGGACTTCCTAGTATACATTTCTATTTTTTATGTACCTTTGTATTATTTAAGTTTTTGTGTATCCCTATATGGACTTCCTAGTATGTATTTTTATTTTAACTGCGATACAAACATATTAAATTAACACAATAAAATGACATGCATATAAAATGACATAATAGCCTCTATGACATACACATAAAATGACACAATAACATCCAGGAAACAGAATAAAAGGACACAATAGCCTCCATGACAGACACATATAAAATGACACAATAGCCTCCATGGCATACACATAAAATGACACAATAGCATCCATGAAATAGAATAAAATAACCCAATAGCCTCCATGAAACATGATAAAATGACATCACTATGAACTTGGGCTAGGAGTGTGTGGACAGCAGTTGCGACTATGACCTTCACCTCGACAAAGTCCACAACATCGAGGTCCTCGCGTATCCATCTCATTAACGAAAAGAGTGCTCTTGGGGCAGCCTTTCTCCTTACGCTTTGAAATAGGGTTAGGCCAAATCACTGGACCTCTATATTTAGGCCATGTACTTTGATGCCCTATAACCCCAAATTATCTCTTGTACACCTTACAAACCTTGGCTATTTGTAAACATCATCGACATAACCTCGCCATTCAAAGTTCTTGCTATCACAGGAGGCAATCACATGACAACAAGGGATTCTATCAATCTGGAAATCGCCGCAATCACAATATTTGTTCTTCAAATCAACCTTGTATTCTTCCTTACTAATCTGATCTTTAACATGGAAAGACTCATTTTGCCAGTCGAAGTTGGTCACTATCATGTTTCTGGCAGATAATTCTATTTTTTGCAGTCGTGTCATGATGGCTTTTGAGAATTCATGACCTGCATTTTTTCGTGCATACCCCTCCTCACCTTTCTTAGCAAATAGCTCAGCCAACCTGAAATATGTTACTTTTATCAATGTCGTGATTGAAAGATTGCGAGCCCCCTTTAACATTGAATTCATACACTCCACAAGGTTGGTTGTCATGTGCCCCCATCGATATCCACCGTCAAATGCTTGCACCCACTTCTCCCATGAAATTTCATCAAGCCAATCTGTATATGAGGAGCTACATTTGTGCATTGGCTCATAGTGGTTATTGAATTCACTCTCAGTCCTTAAATACGCTATAGAGAAAAATATTTTTAAAATGTTATTTTTTGAAATCACATTCACAAATAAAGAAGTTAACAAACATAAGTATGAGTAAAGTGTAAATTACCCATGCTCACAACAATTCTATGTAACTGAGGTGCTTTGAATCTCCTCAAGAAATTAGCAGCGATGTGCCTAATGCAATACTTATGAAATGCTCTCGGAGGTTCCCACCGACCATTGCTCCGGGCTATTGTTGCTTTAATTGACTCATGGTGATTAGAAATAACACCAACCCCATCTTGGGTTACTACATATTTGCGGAGATAGTCCAAGAAAAACTGCCATGCATTTGTAGTCTCTCCCTCCACAATAGCAAAACCAACTGGCAAAATATTCTTATTACCATCTTGTGCAACTGCAATCAATAAAGCCCCTTTATATTTTCTAGACAAATGTATCCCATCTATCTGGAGTAATGGCTTGCAGTGCCTAAACGCCCTAATGCAGGGACCAAAACTCCAAAACACACGGCGAAACAGTCGAACATTTGGCACTAGGTCATCACCATGATATGCCTCTACAGCATCAAATTGAATAACTAAACCTGGAACATCAGAACCCTTGGCTCCACACCAATGTGGCAACTCTTCATATGAGCGTTCCCAATTACCAAAAACTTTTTCGATCGCCTTTTGCTTTGCCGCCCATGCTTTTCGGTGGGTTATTGTGTCCCCATATCGAGAGAAAACCTCTGCAATCACAGTTTTAACTTTGAAAGATGGGTCAGACTGTACCATGGGCTCTATAAATTGTGCAATGGTATCATAACCCAACTTCGTGTGGTTTTACGAAATCATCATTGTAGTGCAAGTGTGTGGCCCATTGTATTTTATGATTTCCCAAAAACCCTTATTCTTTCTTAACCTAGCTCTAATAAGTCAATTGCAACCTTTATCATGCCTTGTGCATTTACAATAAAATGTGTTCGATTTTGACTCCAACACTTTATAATCCATTCCTTTGAGGATGTTATATGCCGTAATTGCTTCTATAGTTGCATCTCTACTATTGAATATCATCCCAACAAACAGTTCACTATTCATAATGGAATCACCTATGAAAAAAATCAATTAAATAGTCAACTAAACTTACATAAAATTGAACTTATAATCAACTAAAAAATAAAACTAAACATGACCAAAAAAAAATAATCAACTAAAAAAGTAAAGAATCAACTAAATAATAATATAAAATTACATTAAATTGTGCTTCTAATCAATCAACTAAAAAAAATTAATTCAACTAAATAATAATCAACTAAAGTTACATAAAATTGTACTTCTAATCAACTAAAAATGATCAACTAAAAATCGTCAACTAAAAAAATCAACTAAACATAATCAACCAAAGTAATATTCAATTAGCTAAATAATAATCAACTAAAATTACATAAAATTGTGCTCCTAATCAACTAATAAAAAAATTAAGAATGATGAACTAAAAATAGTCAACTAAAAAATAAAAATTAACAAAGAATAAAAAATCAACTAAAAATAACCAAATTGAAAGACATAAAAATCAAGTGAATAATCATTAAAAAAATTACATAAAATTGTACTTCTAATCAATCAACTAAAAATAATCAACCAAAAAAAATTAAATCAAATAAATAATAATCAACTAAAATTACATATATAATCAACTAAAAATAATCAACACTAAATACTAAAAAAATAAAAAACATAACTAAAAGAATCAACTAAAAATGATCAACTTAAAAAAATAGTCGACTAAACCAACTAACTAAAAATAATATTAAATTAACCAAATAATAATCTATTAAAATTATTGCAAATTGTTCTTCTAATAAACTAAAAATAATCAACTTAAAAAAACAAAAAAATGATGAACTAAAATAATCAACAAACAAAATAATCAACTAAAAATGATAAAATTTAAATCAAATAAATAATAATAAACTAAAATTATATAAAATTGTGCTTCTAATTAACTAAAAATGATCAATTAAAAAAATTAACTAAACATAATCAAATAAAAATATTAATAGTAGACAGATGCTTTAAAAGGAGAGGGACCGAGGGCTTTGTTTCTTCTTCAAAAAGTAATATATGCAAAGGAGCAAGAAAATTTGATTGGGGTTTTCTTGCATAAAATATTTAGAAGATGGTGGTTTGTTTGGGGAATTGACATTGATATTTCACATTTGTTTAATTTGGTGTGAATTAGGGGACCGATTGAGATTGAGAGAGGAGATGAGAAGAGAGGAAAGGAAAATACTAAACATAACATTGTGCTTCTAATCAATCAACTAAAAATGAACAACCAAAAAAATCAAATAAAAATAATCAATTAAAAAAATTAAATCAACTAAATAATTATCAACAAAAATTACATAACTAAAAATAATTAATTTAAAAATGTAGAAATGATGAATTAAATATAATCAACTAAAAAATAAAAAAATAACTAAAAGAATCAACTAAAAAATAATAATCAACTAAAAGAATCAACTAAAAATGATCAACTTAAAAAAATAGTCGACTAAACCAATTAACTAAAAATGATCAATTGAAAAAAACATTAATTCAACTAAATAACAATGAATTAAAATTATTACAAATTGTGCTTCTAATAAACTAAAAATAATCAACTTAAAAAAAAGATGAACTAAAAATAATCAACTAACAAATAAAAAATCAATTAAAAGAATCAATTATAAATGATAAAAAATATTAAATCAACTAATAAAAATAAACTAAATTTATATAAAATGGTGCTTCTAATTAACTAAAAATGTTCGACTAAAAAAATCAACTAAATAATAATAAACTAAAATTATATAAAATTGTGCTTCTAATAAACTAAAAATAATCTACTAAAAATAATCAACTAAAAAAATAAAAGTGTGCATACCCATGTTTGCATATTTCGAAAACTCTAATGCTTGTATAGCTTCCAAATCCAAAGCACGGATGAAAAATAACCCCTCTTTCAGATGTTGCCCACGTACTCTATTTGACATGTCATCATTATTAGCTTCATCATCTGCATTATTATCAGCATATTCATCGTTACTTCCATAGTCATCTTCTTCGTCCTCTTCCTCCATTACTTCCAATTCCATGTCTTCATATGCAAATGTGTTTGACCCATATTCTACATTCCCAGCAACAACTTCAAAATCAACATATAACTCAATGGCAGGAATGTCTAGTTGATGTATCCTAAACATTTTTTGAATATCATTGTCATCACGTATAGCAACTGCTTGGTATTGTTTGGAACTGCAAAAAATCGAGATAGGATACCTATATCTCATTGTCATTCCAGGCTTTTGAAGTGTCATTATTTATCAATTGACATAATCCATTTTCTAGCTCCGCATATGATAAAGTGTAGGGAATAAAAAAACTCAATGGACTCTCACATATAAACGTGATACCCTCCTTAATATTTATTGCAACTTCACCATTAAAATAAAACTATTATATTTACTTAACTATTCATTCTCACTTTTTTTTTTTTCCTACACTCTCAAAGAATTTTTTTTCTACGAATCTCACATCCTCAGAAACTCTTCCTACTACATACTAATACTAACGCTAATATGCAATGTTTGGGCGGACTTGAGAGTTTATATAGAGCATGAAATATGATTTAATATTAAAAACGTCTTTGGCGGATTCGCTTTGTCAGGCGGATGCATTTTTTCAATTTTTTTGTTTTTCAAATTCTAGATTAATTAATCCGCCATGCAAGTGTTGTTATTATGTCCAACACTGTCATCACTGTGTGGACCATTATTGCAGACGCATGCAAGTGAACAGGGGGAGTTCAGGCGCA
This sequence comes from Dalbergia cultrata, assembly GCA_031216105.1. Taxonomy (NCBI): domain Eukaryota; kingdom Viridiplantae; phylum Streptophyta; class Magnoliopsida; order Fabales; family Fabaceae; genus Dalbergia; species Dalbergia cultrata. The sequence goes on from CM062352.1 coordinate 4,377,144, forward strand.
TTCAGCAAGCAAGCTCAGACGCATGCAAGGTGAACAGCCATCTCGTGACTCTGCGACCTGCTGTCCCCCGGTTCCAAGTCGAAGAATCCGCCACAGGCGGAGTCTGGGTGCATGCATGGTGAGGTGGCGTGGTGGATGAGGCAACTGACACTGCACCGCGGCAGAGATTCTCTCTGAATCCGCCACAGGCGGAGTCTGACCGGTCAAGGGGCAGGTTCTGCAGGACATGTCCGACCGCGTCGACAGTAATCCCATCCCCGCCGCCGCCTTCATCTCCGCTAACGATGGCAACGTCGATGAAAGGTGGAGCCGTGTGGAGGTGGTCCGGCGGCGGCGCTGGCGGAGCAAACATACCCTAAAAGCTAGCTATTGGAGTGGGAGAGCTCAAGTACTTATAAGGCCTCCTTCTTCACAAGGTAGTCTTCCTGAAGTGGGACTCGTTACAGAGGTGAGGAGGGAGATTCTGCAGCTGGGGTTTCCCGATGATGGGTATCAGTATAACACTTGATTCATTCGAGGGAAATCAAGAATGCTGGTGCTGGCTCAGCGTTTTATCACAACCCCAAGTTCAGGCTTCACCCAATCCCTCCTGACGAGCGACGTAAAGGTTCGGTTCCTTCTGGGGTTTGGTTTGTTTGGTTAGAGGAATATGTTGGGGAAGGGAAGGGAAAGCTGTGATAATTTTTCATTTTAATTGAGCATTTTAGTAATTGGATTATGATTTTCTCAATTTACTAGTGAAAATATTTTATGGCATCTTTTCCTGATGAAATATTGTGGTTTTTGTTGTTGTTAGGCATATGATGCTTCGAGATTGCGAATCTCAGAAGTGGATGATGGCGAGCTCGATCAAAACTCTATTTACAGTGTCGCATCCAAGATGTGCTAGCACCTTAAGGGTGGTTCAGGAAGTGGTTGATCCCCAAGTAGCGGCCTTGCTTGATGATTGAGGAGAAGGGAAGGCAGACGAATGTTGTGATGATAAGAACTTTGCTGCCGATGAAGCAATGATAATAGAAACCAAAACAATGCAGCGCAAGTATTAAAAGTTTCTTCACATTCCAGTATTACAAGCTTCCTTTAATGCAGTGAATGAGGTTTGAAAAATCCAAGAAATGCTAATTGCGTTGTTAACAATTATATGGACTATTTAAGTCTATTCAAATAATCACACATGTAAATTGACTTGTAGTGTGCTTAGTAGTCACAATATATATATACACACTAAGATAGGGGTGTTTAAATTAGAATGGTAAACCGCCTCTAGTTTTAGCATGAATTAAATTAAAAAAATCCCTTTGAATGTGAATTTGATATTCTGAAACGATGGCCTGATTTTTGTGTATTTAAATCTCTTTAAATGAGAAGGTCCAAATGCTGCGGCTTGTGATTTCTTGATTTCTGACTTTATTTTCCTTTTCTTGATTTCTCTTTATAGGTAATTAAGTTAACAAGTTCATGTGTCAGCTTGTCACTCGAGTGTGTCTGTAGTTTCCACAATGGTGAAGCTGGTGAGGTTCTATGATGTTTTTATTAGTGTATCACTACAATCTCAGGAATGCTACATGTGGGCTGTCTTGGAATGCTACATATGGGCTGTCTTGAGCGGTTTTTCTTTTTGGTGAAGGGATGTTGGTGGGTCTTTTGCCTAAGCAAGAATGTGCTGAGAGTTTTAATGTTATTGCTAAGTTTCCGTTTAACATTCTTGTTCTGTTTTAAGGGCACTGTTTGATGCAACCAGAACTTTTGTTTTGGCCCTACGGTTTTCTTTTTTTGTTGAAAGATATAATCATTAAACAGATAAGATTCTACGTCCAATTAGGTAGGAGAGATAAAAACAGACTAAGATGCAAAGCCTCTAGTTGGGCAATTCATCCACTAAATGGCTAGACAATAAACAAAGCCTAATACAAGAACTCTAACCACAAATTAATCATAAAACCAAGCTTCCTAGCACAATAATATCCTTGAAAAATCTAGAAGCTTTTTTCATGTGTAGGCTTTCTTTACATGAACAATCCGACTTATAAAGAACATGTATACACGTAAGAGCAATAGTTTAATACTTCTCTAAACTAAGCCTAGCAATTGTTTCGGCCTTAGTCTAGGGTCCTGGCTGTTGAGTTATATGGTTCTCGAATCAATGCCCAGCAATTATATTTTTGTGAGACATTTGATCTCCATTTGTGAAGGTAGGAAACTTTCTTGGCTTGCATGAGGTATACATGTTCCCTTATTCGAAAAATCTATGTTCTGCTGTTCGGCAGCTCAAAGGCAGGTTGGTGAAACTGCTCTAAATGATACCAGTTCGCGTTCTCACCATATAACAAGATGGTATGATGCAAATTTGAAAATAGGTTCTATATATTAATGTCTTAAATACCATGTATTGTGGGAATGGTTGTGAAATCGGCTGACCAATTATTAGTACTAGCAAATAAACGCTAACCTATTACAAAGTCTTGTACTTTACGATCATATACATATTGTTATAATTTGTTAAAACCGTAAGTCTTAAACGTATCTAAACTTAAAATGGGGTAACAAATATCAAACTTTAAATCATTTAGTTACATAAATTTAGATATCATATCATAACATTTCTTTTAAAACCTTAAGTTATCAATAGAGGTGCGATAAAGATTTTATATCTAACACAAATTGTTGTGCTCTACAAGTCATATTTTCAATGAGGTTATACCACCCACACTAATTTTGGTCTCACTTAAACCAAATATTCAAACTTGTCTATTAAGGAAGTGATTATTATTGGTTCAAAAAATATTAAGAAAATGAATTGTGTAAAAATGAATGTTTAGGGGGGTACGGTCATTCAGATAACATGAATTGGTTGTAGAGTTTTCAGGTTACTCTATACCTACCTTATATATACAATCACTTGGCCAAATATATGAAACTTTCAATAGCAATGTACCCTCTCCTGCGAAAATTGTACCACTATATTTACGCAGGACATATAAACACTCAAAAGGTGAGGATAAAGTATGTGTCTCAATAAATACTCTATTTTTAGATGTTCAAATAACGCAACTCTTAATTAATTAGACTTTGGGAGTTGGAGGAGGTAGCAGCCATTTGGAAGCCTGAATAAAGCCAAGCCTGATAAAAGGCGCGGCGGCCGCATCACTTAGCTGCCTTGTCAACTTACGCCTACCAACAGCTGCACCACGTCCTGTATTCTTATACTCTCCAAAAAATACGGATCTGTTGACAACAATGTAATGGTCAATAAATTAAACAAATATTTTTCGGATTTAATTATTTTACATGTCTTTATAATTTAAAAATTTATAATTAGGTCCCTATATTCCATTTTTTATAATAACAGAGACATAATAGACAAATCTCGTGCTCTATTAAAAATGTAATTATAAATTTTTAAATGATAAAAACCTAATTGAAAATTGAATCTCTTCTCTTTAGCTTACTTACTACTACAAAACTACCATATATAATATAACGCTACTTAGTTATATACATACACATTCACTTGTACTGATGATGGCATTATTTATATATGCTGTGTTTTATTTTAGTTACAAATCAAATGCATGGTTGTAAAAAGAGACTTAAGAATTGAGTTTTGTAACTTACTTTTCAAATTCAGGGTGCATGTTGTTACTCCACCCTTGAGGATTGACAACACTGCTCATAGTGCAATAAGCGAAAATGACTTTGGGATGAGACATCCATGCCCTACCCAACATAGCGCTCCCAGTCCCAGTTACGTCGCAATGCACAAATGAGTAGCCATTATCCTCTTTGTCACTCGTCCTTGCTTGTGCCACTATCACACCGTCGCCAACCAGTCTCAGCTTCGTGTTCTTTATCACAAAATAATTAAACAAATCCTTTTAGTTTACCAAATATTACTTACAGGAGTAACCGTATGTGCATAATATCTTCGTACGATATTCTTATAATATAAGCAAAAATATAAAAAAAGATGATTGATTCACGAAAATAAAAAAATTAAAATGACCCGCCATTTTATTTGTTTTTTTTACTTATATTATAAGAATATTATACAAAAATGTTATACACATGTCATTACCCTACTTACATAGCAATGCTAGATAGTTAGAAGAGAATTGAATAATTAGTGGAGAGAATCGAATTATATTATTATTACTTGTTAGATGTTACTTTAGTCACTGTATTTTCTAATTATTTATAGGAATTGAAATCTCCACTCATTAGATTCTGCGTGATTGTGATTGACTGACATCGAAAATATTATGTCCAAATAACTTGTTTCTTTCTCAAAACACCTAAATAATAATTATTAGATAAACTAAAATAATCATCATTTTTATCTGGGTAAAAATCAATAAGCATGTCGTATGATTGTTAAAGAAAATGTTGAACCTGTTGGGCTTAGAGACTGATTCACAGTGTAATTAAATGATGCCAATGTGTGGCAATGAGTACCAAAACTAAATCTGATAGAATTAAATCTACCAATTGGCGCAGCGCAGCGAAAATATGAATCAGGATGAATAGTAAATTTTTCTACAGGGCCACTGGTCACTATTCACGTGGGGCCCGCTGGTCACTATTCCCGAATAGTACTATTCACGAATAATACTATTCACATCAGTATCAAGAAATTTGCACACCGAATATTTAACGTGGAAACCCCCAAATACCGGAGGAAACACCACGGGACAAACTCCGAAAAATATTCCACTATATTCAGGATAATTACAAAATATCCTTTCCACACTCTCCAACCCAAGAGGTAAATATAGTGTATCCCAGTGAGAACCCTCCTATTCAAATACTACAATTTTACAGTACCAAGGAGTAATAGAGATGATACCCAAAAAATATTCCCGGTGTATATACCCACACCCTACACTCTAAGGGATTTACTCACACTCTCTATTTTTCTCTCTCACTCCCAGAGAATAATTCTCTCTCTCTCACTAGCAGCTCTTGTTTTTGCTGCTTCGTTGTGATGAATGAACTGAATCCCTCCTCTATTTATAGAGGCCTTGGCGATGTGAATGTACATGCGTATTTATTCAGAAGAAAATTTCTTCAACAACTCTTCACTTGTTATTTCAAACTTCAACTTTCTCAAGATCAAATCATCACGCTGTCTGATAAAAATTACTGTGCATGCGTTGAAAAATTCTCTTTTCTCCCCTGTTTTCTTTCAATTTTCAATAGTGCATGGGGCCACGGCTGGACCCCACAATTCTCCCCCTCCAGCCGATGGGGAAATAACCTGGGAACAATTATCTAGGATCCATGCCGATCAACTCGGCACAAAGTTGAAGCTTATCTCGTGCTACAACTTTCGTCATCATATCAGCAGGGTTTTCATCAGTGTGAATCTTTTTCAGCTCAAATTGCTTTTCTTCTACTGCTTGACGCAACCAATGATACCTAACATCAATGTGCTTCGTCCGCGAGTGATACATCGCATTCTTGCTCAAATCCAAAGCACTTTGGTATCACAATGGATAACAGACCTATTCTGCTTCATTCCCAATTGTTCAAGGAATCTTTTCAACCAAAGCATTTCTTTCCCAGCTTCAGTCATAGCAACGTATTCTGCCTCAGTAGTGGACAAGGCAACACACTTTTGCGCTTTGATCGCCAACACACTCCACCGCAAAGTAAACACAAATCCGAAGTAGATTTTCTACTATCCGGATCACCGCCATATCGACATCTCAGTATAGCCTTCCAAAAGCTGGTTACGGTCCTCCAAAGCTCAAGCACATTCTTGAACTACCCTTCAGGTATCTTAAGATCCACTTCACAGCTTCCCAATGGTCTTTACCTGGATTGGAAAGAAACCTGCTAACAACTCCAACGGCATGAGCGATATCTGGCCGAGTACAGACCATAGCATATATCAAACTCCCAACTGCAGAGGAGTAAGGAATATCAGCCATAGCCTTCTTTTCTTCATCAGTCGTGGGACAACTCTTTTTGCTGAGTTTGAAATGATTGGCCAATGGTGTGCTAACTGCTTTAGCATTCTTCATATTGAATCTGCCTAGAACTTGCTCCACATATCTTTCTTGTGACAACCAAAGCTTTCTAGCCATCCGGTCTCGCAAAATCTGCATGCCCAGAATTTGCTTTGCAGGGCCTAGGTCCTTCATATCAAACGACTTTGATAGCTCCTTTTTCAAAACACCAATCACCTTTGCTTCCTGTCCTACTATCAACATATCATCTACATACAACAGAATAATGATAAACTTATCACCTGGAAATGTTTTAACATATACACAGTGATCTGCATCTGTCCTGGTATATCCATGACCCACCATGAATGAGTCAAACTTCTTGTACCATTGCCTAGGAGCCTGCTTTAATCCATACAAGCTCTTCTTCAATCTGCAAACCATGTTCTTCTTTCCAGCTTCCTCAAATCCTTCTGGTTGATCCATGTAGATTTCTTCCTCCAAATCACCATGGAGAAATGCAGTCTTCACATCTAACTGCTCAAGCTCCAAATCCAAGCTAGCCGTCAATCCGAGTATAACTCTAATAGAACTCATTTTGACAATTGGAGAGAAAATCTCATCAAAATCTATCCCTTGCTTTTGACCAAAGCCTTTTACAACCAAGCGAGCCTTGTACTTCACCAGCTTGTTACCATCTTTCTTCAGCTTGAACACCCATTTGTTCTTCAAGGCTTTCTTGCCTTCAGGGAGTTTTACTAGCTCATAAGTATTGTTCTTCTGCAAGGAATTCATCTCTTCTTGCATAGCTTTGATCCACTAAACTTTATCCTTCTGAGTCTGAACTTCTTCAAAACTCTCCGGCTCCCCCTCATTAGTGAGAAGGATATACTCCGATCTGGGGTACTTCTTGGATGGTTGTGGCACTCTATGAGATCTTCTAAGCTGTGGTGTTTGAGCTTGCTCCCCCTGCTCAACACCTCCTCTATCTCCATCATCATCAATTGCTGGCTCATCATCAACCCCATGATCTTGAACCTCTCCCCCTATTGTGGCATTTTCTTTAGGAAGAGAGACTGGTGTAAAATCAACCTTATCACCAGCTTCATCAGTTTTCTCTGGAACAGCAGAATCCGACATAGTTTCTTGCTCATGAAACACTACGTCTCTGCTTCTAATAATCTTCTTCTTTTCCGGATCCCATAGCTTATAGCCAAATTCCTCATCTCCATATCCCATAAATATGCAAGGAATGGCTCTATCATCAAGCTTTTGTCTCTGCTCATTACTTACGTGAGCAAAGGCTTTGCATCCAAACACCTTCAAATGAGAGTAACTAACATCATGTCCGGACCATACTCTCTGGAATGTCAAAGCCCAAAGGAACAGACGGAGATCTGTTAATCAGGTAGCACGCCGTTTGAACAGCTTCACCCCAGAATGGCTTAGGCAGCTTAGCCATTCTCAACATACATCTGACTTTCTCCGTAATGGTTCTGTTGATTCTTTCGGCTACACCATTATCTTTGTGGGGTCTTAGGGAACTGTCTTCTCATGCCTGATGCCATGTTCAGAGCAATAGTTCTTGAATTCATGAGAAGTGTATTCTCCCCCATTGTCACTGCGAAGACACTTCAAAGGTTTCCCAGTTTCTCTCTCCACCATGGCATGAAACTTCTTGAAGTATTGAAACACCTGGTCCTTCCTCTTTAGGAAATACACCCACACTTTCCGTGAGGCATCATCAATAAACGTCACAAAATATCTGCTACCACCCAGAGTCTCCACCTCCATGGGACCGCATACATCAGAGTAAACCATATCCAAAATATTCTTCTTCAGCTTCAACCTTTTGCTGAAAGATACTCTATGATGCTTACCAAATAAACAATAATCACAAAGATTTAATTTTGTACCTTTGGCATAAGGAATGAGAGATTTCCGAGCCAAAATCTGCAATCCTTTTTCACTCATATGAGCCAATCTTTTATGCCACAAATTTGGCGAAACATCGTCTTCAACTGCATTCAATCCTCCGATCTGCTTAACTTGAGTCTTATACAAAGTGTTGTATACTTCTCCTCTGGCAATCACCATTGAACCTTTGGAGAGCTTCCACTTGCCATCACCAAAGTTATTGTGATATCCGGCTAGATCCAGAGCATGCACGGAGATCAGATTCAGGCGTAAATCCGGCACATGTCGCACGTTCTTCAATGTTAGTGTACATCCTATATTTGTTTGAATGCACACATCACCAATCCCCACAATGTCAGAATTACTTTTATTACCCATATTCAATTTGCCAAAGTCTCCTTCTTTGTACAAAGTAAAAAATTCCTTGTTGGGAGTGGCATGATACGAAGCCGCTGAGTCAACGACCCATTCAACACATGAATCTGCAACATTACATTCTTCATCTTCAAAAGAAAGCACCACCACTTCCCCATTTATCACAGGGGTTGTAGTATTTTCATCATCAGCCGCGTCCTGACTTCTCCGATTTTTATTGCCTCTATTCTTCCAAACCTTACAATTCCTTTTAATGTGTCCTTCTTCGCCACAATGGTAACATTTAAACCTTCTTCTTGACTGGGACTGCGATCGATCCTTTGGTTTTCTGGACCACCCTCTGCTCTTGCTTTTCCCCCTGTTCTCTATGACAAGGGCCTGGGAATTATCAATTCCCACCAAGTCTTTTCTTCTAGTTTCTTCATTGAACATGCTGTCTTTGACTTGGACTAAAGACAGTTTTCCACTTGAAGCAGAGTTACTCAGTGACACCACCAAGGTTTCCCAGCTATTCGGCAAAGAACTCAAAAGTAATAGTGCTTGTAACTCGTCATCCAGCACTATCTGCATGGTGCTTAACTGATTCACCATATTTTGGAAGTCACTCAAGTGCTCAGCAACAGACCTTCTATCTCTGTACTTGAGATTTACCAGCTTTCTAATTGCGAAAGCTTTATTTATTCTGTGCAGTCTTTCTCTCATATAGATCTTCTAACTTCTTCCACAGAGTTTGTGCATTTGTCTCTGTGGCCACATGGTGGAATACACTAATATCCACACACTGCCTAATTAAACCAATGGCCTTCCGGTGCATCTTTTTCCAATTTTCTTCAGACACTTCTGTTGGCCTTGCACCTCCCTTCTCTACAGGATCATACAAATCCTTATAGAAAAGTATATCCTCCATCTTTGGCTTCCAGATGGAGTAATTTGCTGCTGTTAACTTGATCATGGTACCCATATTCTCTTCCATTTAATTCACACAGCACAATCTTGAGCTCTATCCCACTTCTGACACCAAGTGGCTCTTTAAATACCAGGGAGAAATTCTTTTCTGATGTGGAAGATCAGATTAAACTGCAACCACAGAGCATACTAAGAATAAATCCCACCGTACCAAAGCTCTGATACCACTTGTTGGGCTCAGAGACTGATTCACAGTGTAATTAAATGATGCCAATGTGTGGCAATGAGTACCAAAACTAAATCTGATAGAATTAAATCTACCAATTGGCGCAGCGCAGCGAAAATATGAATCAGGATGAATAGTACTATTCACGAATAATACTAAAGCTAAATATGAATCTACCAAAGCTCTTTAAATCCCGAATAGTACTATTCACGAATAATACTATTCACATTAGTATCAAGAAATTTGCACACTGAATATTTAACGTGGAAACCTCCAAATACCGGAGGAAACACCACGGGACAAACTCCGAAAAATATTCCACTATATTCAGGATAATTACAAAATATCCTTTCCACACTCTCCAACTCAAGAGGTAAATATAGTGTATCCCAGTGAGAACCCTCCTATTCAAATACTACAATTTTGCAGTACCAAGGAGTAATAGAGATGATACCCAAAAAATATTCCCGGTGTATATACCCACACCCTACACTCTAAGGGATTTACTCACACTCTCTATTTTTCTCTCTCACTCCCAGAGAATAATTCTCTCTCTCTCTCTCACTAGCAGCTCTTGTTTTTGCTGCTTCGTTGTGATGAATGAACTGAATCCCTCCTCTATTTATAGAGGCCTTCAGCAGTGTGAATGTACACTGTGTATTTCGGCTGCAGAAGAAAATTTCTTCAACAACTCTTCACTGTTGTTATTTCAGCTTCAACTTTCTCGGCACCGAAATCATCACGCGTGTATAGTAAAAATTACTGTGCTTGCGTTGAAAAATTCTCTCTTCTCCCGTGTTTTCTTTCAATTTTCAATAGTGCATGGGGCCCACGGCTGGACCCCACAGAATCCAGTTTTAAATTTCGCCTCATGGAGGGATACGGGTATTGTAGTTCAATAAATTCATTATATTTACCAGATATAGTGACTTCCCACTTCCGAAAATGAAATCCACAGTGCCTTGAATTAAGCAGTCTTTGAAAAGATGCCTGTTCCTGTCATCACACACTGTGTCCTGGAATCCATACATTTTGCAATTATAAAATGCTGCCTTGTCACCAGATATTCTCAACGCCACAGCTTGAGCTCCGGGTCTTATTCCATCAGGTGTTGGTGCAGTGTTCTACACCAGCAAATTCACAAAGCAAATAGAAACAGTCATCAACATAATGAGAAGTGAGAAAAGGACAAACTTAAACGGTAAAGCACCTGGATTTTATTCTTAGTGCTGTGATTTTCATTGAAATTGTAGATATAGCGTGTTTGGTTCTACATTTATAGAATTGATTTTAAGTTAATGTAATTTATATTTAGTACTTCATTCATAATTGATTTTGACATAAAGTAATAAATTTTTCCTTCTTCTAAAATCAATTCTAGAGATTAGAATTGATTATGAGATTTGAAAACCAATTAGGCAAAATCAATTTTGGGTTGTCAAAATCAATTTTGATCCACTCAAATGTGAATCCAAACATGCTAATAGTTGTTTTCAAGTCAAAGGAGATAAGCCCAACCAAAGGGCTTTTGGGACTAAATTCAATTAGCTCCTTAGTTAATTATTGAGAACCAATAGGAATATGTCACATAAGCCCTAATTGCAAAAACTAGAATTGAAAAGAGAAAAGACAAATTTCCTCCTTCAGCTTTTCCTATAAATAGTGAGCAATGCCACTCACATAAAAAGGCTCATGTTTAGAGAGAGAAACTCTTCTGGCTTTAGAGAGAGAAACCAGATAAAAAAAAATACCTATTGTAATCAAAGGTGAGAAGTGCCAACAGAAAGAAAAATTCTAGTTATTATTCTTATCTTGTTGTTCATATTATTTTGCATCATTTAATCTTTATTGGTTTGTTTTCTTTGTCTCCTCTGTGTATAAATAAAAGAACCTACTCTAAAACAATAGTATGCATGCTAACCGAGATCAAGATGTTGGCAGCCACAAAGTAATCTGATTCAACAATCAATGTGGCACTGTCAACAGTGCCATATTGTCGTGCAGTGCCTCCAAAGGTCAAGTTAGGCATGTTTGCTGGATCCCCAAACAAGGTGATGAAAGGCTTAGTCCTCTCAATCGTGATCTTCTCGTTGTAATTTCCACCTCCAATATGCACAATCACACGCTTGGTGTTCCCTGTGGGGATGCTCTTAATGGCATCATTGATGGTCCTAAAAGCCCCGCTTCCATCTTGCCTCACCTTCACAACCGTGGCACCTTGCTCAGCAGCCACCAATGCAGGGTCCAGTTCGCTCTTCCTTTGGTCTAAGGGCCCCACGTTCTGATTGAACCAAGCATTCAATTGGGCCCTTTGAGCTGGAACTGGAACAGTGTCATCACTCAAAACAACATTATTTGATATCAGGATTACTGCTACCATGACCTCCAGAGCCACGCGAGGAATGGAGCTTCTTGTTTTTGAGGCCATCTTCTTAGTTTTAAATTTTGCTTTTCAATTTGTTTCTTGGGTGAATATATATAGGGGATTGATGTTGCAATTCATGGGGCACATTGAACAAGAGAGATGCCTAAATATTGTGAGGCTTTATTTGGAGTGCAATTCATTTGATTCACCCATATTTTCTTAGAAGGTTAAATTAAACATGGGGTTATATATAGTGCACGGATTAGAAGTTCAGTGGACATGGAAACTAAATGGATAGAATTTTTGTGGAAATTAGGGTATTTTGAATTGTTGGAGTTGAATGGAATAGAGCATAGTAGAGCAAAGTGGGATTTTTTATTTATTCAATTATTTGGATTTGTCAAACTTAAATGGAATGAAGTGGAGATGGATGAACTCTATTCTATTCAATTTCATCTATTCAATTTTCTTCCTTAAATTGGGAAAAATAAGATGGAATGAAAAATACCCATATACTGATTCTATTTCACTCCACTCAAATTCATTTTATTTTACTCCATCATGTTCCATCATGCTCCACGAATCCAAACATATGCTAAGACTTGTCAGTTTCTAACCACACGATGGTGCAAGGCTGCAAGCGCACATTGAAGGTAGCTTGGTTTAGTGAAATATAATCTAAACCGTGAATGAATTAGGAAGTACTGACGGGAAATTCAGCGTGGTTGTTATAATTTAGAATGTTGCCTTGTCGTTGTGAGGTTCAACCGTTATCAAAGGAACATAGTTTCCTAAAATAATAAGTTCGCTTACACTTCTAATTTGCAAGGCGCCTCTTTTCAAAAATAAATGTTATTTATATTTGAGAAATTTAAACTTCAATCTTAGTTAAAAATGGTTCTTGTATAACTAATATTTCTGAAATTATTGTGCTAAATTTCATTAGTTTATAATAATAAATAATCAATTACATATTTATTCATCAAATAAGAGTTTAAAATAAAATGAAACTTTATCTTCTAAGAATATCCTTCTCATCAATTCGTGATACACTGTATGATCAATGTATTATTTAACTTTAAAAATCATATTTGCATTCATTTCACATGTTTGAAGTAATAAGTTTTTTTTTTATAGTTATGCTTGCAATAATAACTAATTAAAGATAATTAATCTACGTCACCCTTTAAAAGAGAGTATTTAAACGAGCAACAAATATTTATGAGAAATACTTAGATATACTAAGGGTGAGAGAAAAAACTTGCTTTGATTCATTTATTAATTGACATATAAATTTTATGGATCATTATTGTCTTTCCATTCCCTATTTCTAATACAATAATTTATGTGACAATTAATAAATGAATTAGAGTAAATATTTTATTTTGCTCTAAGAGCATATAAAAATTCCTCAATATTTATAATGTGCTAGCCGAGATGTAAAATATAAACCAAAACATAATACTAATTTTTTTAGTCTAAAAGTACATAAAAATTTCTCAAATTGAATTTCAAGTATTCCATCGTATCATCCTGTAAAATAAAAAGGCACTTTATTTTGTACTCATTGATCTACAAATAACTATTCTTGAATTTCATTCAATCTGATCTTCTGCAGGTCTCCTAACTCGACTATATCCACCAACGAAATATACTTATATATTTTTTTGGTAATGGACAAGAAAAAAGAGAAACAAAAGAACAGACAATTAAGGTACGTTTTGCTTCAGTCTTTAGTATTTTATTTTTTGATCGATTACACAACACATAATTAAAAAGCAAAAAAGACACATCATTCTTAATCACCTAATTTCCTGTGTTCGTTGTTCTTTAATCATAATTTCAAAAATAAATTTTATCCATAAAATAATAGGCCGACGGTGGAAAAATTAGGAGAATATATAAGTACCGATCATTTGAATTCTTCCTGAGATTCTTGAGGCATTACAACAGATTTTGTCAGGAGCGCTAATTGGATCCAACGTCAACAACTAATATATAAAAAAAAAATTTGTTCTTCAATTTTATTTGGAAAAATATACATATAATAACAGTAAATTAAAATACTATAATTAAATATTTACTTAAATAAAAATATTTTTTTCTTAGATAATCTTTGATTTATAATGTTACAAAAGTATTTAAAACTAGTCGGCGACAGAAAAATTAAGAGCGAATGAGAATACCGATTAACTAAACTCTTCCTAACACTCTTGAGAACCTCGAATCAAATTTTACCTCGAATCAAATTTTATCAAAAGCGTCTATAAGATTGACTTAATTATAAAGAAAATAATATTTTTATTTTTATTTCAATTGTGAACAAATTCACATGGCTACAACATTATAATTGAGGAGAATTAGATTTTTTTCCTTCAATTATTCATTAGGATAAGGTAATTTCTTCCATGATGTTTTATTTTAATTATCTCTTTAGTTAAAAAAAAAAAAAGGTTCTTCTCACTAACAAAAGATATTTTTTTAAAGAAGTCATTTTGGATAATTAAAGTTCTAATCCACCATTTTTATGCAGTATATCGTAAGCCCGCATTTTGTTTAATAATAATGTTTATTTAACCACCCTTTCCATGTCGTAATCATTTAACGAAATGGGACATCTAAATAACAATAAATAAAAATATTTTCTTTCAAATAATAAAAGGATCAATGTAATAAATTATGCAAATAACTTTAGATTAATGGATAACTGTTTTTGGAATGGACGTTAGTTGCTAATACCTTTCCTTCTCGTAATCAACTGATGAATCTGAACTTTGATATTGCAGACCATTTCTTCTTCTCTATTTTTTTTTTTTGGTATCCAATATGCCTTTTTTAATTTTTTAATAGAAAAATTGATTGGTGGCAACTCCAATTCGTCATCTCATTATCCATTCTTATTTTTGTTTCACCTCCCACGTTACTATGTGCTCGGACAAGGACGTCACAATATATGTCGCATGTTATCATTTTCATTACTTAAATTAACAAACCATTAACTATAATAAAGGACGTCGACGTAAGTTTCAGTAAGCCTCAAATATTTATGAAATAATTCCCCTAAATCTTATCAAAATTCAGTATAATTAACCCAAAAAATTTTGACATCAAGAATATAGTATTATGTTTTATAATCAAATATCTTATATAACATTATACAAAATATTACATAACATTAAAACTTTAACCGATTTTCTACCATCAAATTTTATATTGCCAAATCTTATCCATTGACGATATATATATTATCAATACATACTAGAGTGTTAGCTTCATGAGTATACTTGAGCAGCTTCGAAATATGAAGCAAACTTCTATACGAATAGCAGCAAATAGTGGAAGGAATGGCTTATCCATTTGAAAGAAAAAGGAGGATACGCCACAAATAAATAATGCACAATAAAGGACTGATATCGGATATTGTTGTGGTGATTATCCTTTCCAAGAATAACACCCATCTTAATCACTGTCAATATGTCTAATCTGCGTTATTTGGTCAAAAGATGACAACCTCTTTCTTTTAACTTTCCAATAACAAAGTTTTCTGGTAAGTTCTTAGAACTCGCTTGTGAAGAAATAAATAAGGAAGAACTGTGGTCAAAGTAACAAAAAGCTAAGGGGTGGCAATGACAAGACAACACTTATAATTAATGGATTGAGTTATGGTACTGATAGGTGAATTTGTTTTTATTTTATTTTTTTCAATTATGGTTTCGTTTTTTAATTTTTTCGATAACCACTCTTTGTGGATTTCATGGGGTTACCAAATCTGAAATTCAAATCCATTCCTTGCACTTACATAAAAAAAAAAAAACAACCATTCATCAAAAAGGAGATTATAACTTTTCAAGGCAGACACTATTCATAACTCCAATGTGCATCACCATCTTTAATTCTTTATTTATCTAGTCAATCTATCTATCAAAGTTCTAAATAGAGAGGTATATTTTGGAGTGTAAAAGCTCAAAAGTATTATTGATGACTAGAGTGTCAGCTTTTTTATTGGTGTTGAATTGGAAAAATAAAGAGGACAAAATATGAGAAGTGAGCTAGTTAGGATAATGGAAAGAGAAATGTAAGTGCAAAACAAATTATTTATTATTGTTTAAAAATTGGACTCCAACTCTCTAGATGAGTAAAAGAAACATGTGTGGACATGAAAAGAAAAAGAGAATAATATAATATGGACATATAAAAATTAAATTGAAAGACCAAAATAATTATCAACCCTAATCTTCTTCATGTAAGGGTATTGATATGCTAATTATTTATACGAAATTGTGGGTAAAAAGGGAAAAATAATCAAAAAGTTACAAAGCATGTGAGCTAATTATGCAAGTTGCATGAGCCAAAACTAACTTTCTAGCTCATCAATTCTTGTGATACCATCCTTGCCATGGTCTTTTCTATCCATCCCTGCTTTTAGAATCATTCCTTATCTCTCTAGTAATATATGTGTGATGATGAATGCTCAAATGTGATCGGACAAAGAAAATGATGGAATGTGATGGAGGTTGTGAACAGAGATTTGTTTGAAATTTGAAATTCATCACTCTGATACCTACCCCATCCAGCTAATAAATGACACAACAAATGACACATTTCAAATTCAAAAAACATAATGAGAAGGATTCTGCAAAATTCTTCCATTATAATTAAGGCGGATTCTATCGTACATCCGTTGGTCAATGCTTTCCCATATTAGTTACATTTAGCCACATTTCATAAACGTGGTTAAATGAAATTTAATGTGTTGCCAAACACCAACACATACTCTGCCATACTCAAGGTCTCCCTCTTTAGTCCTCACTTCATCACCACCGCTATGTCCTCCATCACCTCCGCCACCACTAAAATCAAAATCAAACCCCTATTCTCCTTCATCTTGCAACCGTTATGTACCAAACCAAAATCTTACAAATGTGGTTAAATGAAAATAAAGATGTTGTTACATGCCTACACACTCATCGCCCTCCTCTTAGTCTTTTTCCTCACTCCCCCACTTTCGCTAAACCCTTCCCCCCTCCTGACATACCCAAAATCAATTTCTTAAAAATTAGCATCCAAAATTTGATACCTCTTTGGCTATAATTTCTACAATTGCTTTCCCCTCATCAGGTAACACAACCACCAATGCTTCCACATTGTGGTAGGTCATTTGTTGTTGTTGTTGAAACTATTGGAGAATAAAATAAGGGAGAAAGTGAGGGTGGTGATAAGCGTATGTGCTAGTTGGTGGAGGGTAGGTGTAGGTTATGAAGAAAGAGGGGTTGTTGGAGGAGAAGGTGTAGGGAATGATGGGGAAGAGTTCAAGTTTGAAGGATTTGAAGGTAAGGGTTTATTGGGTCGTTGTTGTTATCTCCTTCCGCTTTTGCAAATTAAAATTGCTACTTTGTTGCTATTGTCGATTTGGATTCCCAGTTGAAGCCATTTTTTTTCGCAAAGAGGAAAATCTATTGTACAAAAAAAAAAACTTGGGAATCAATAACTAGAGAGGAGAAGATTGATCCCACCAAATATGGGATCTGGTTGTTACTGATTTTGCAGATCTAAAATATTCAATATTTTTTTCCTTTTTCCCAATATTACTTTCACGATGTTCTTTGTTCCCTCATGGTAGTTTGGTAATCCCAGGACAAACAAAATCAGAAAAAAATAAAAAAAAAGAAGTAACCAAGGGTTTGCTTTTTGTGTTTGATTTTGGTTTGGGACATAGCAGTTGCAAGAGGAGGGAAAACAAGGGTTTGCTTTTGATTTTAGTTTGCAAGATGAAGGATGGGGTGATGATGGTGGTGGTGGAGGATGGAGATGATGCTGACATGGAAGAGGCTGGTGTTGCAAAAGTGGAGCTTGAGGAGGGAGTGGTAACGGTGATGGCAGAGGAGAAGGAGGGAGAAGATGATGTTTACCAACATATGTAATTTTAGTTAGCCACTTTTATGAAATGTGGTTAATAACAAAAATTGTAGGATGGGCATGACTAACAACTATAGGGTAGTAGTCACCTATAATAACTAGTGGCTCATCAGGCATGAGGCACTGTCATGCCTATTAAGTTGCCTTTTTTTTAAAAAATTATTTTGTAGGTATTACTGTAATTAAATAAATGTGTATATGTTCAATTTTGTATTGTGTCGATATTGGTTATATATCACCTATTTGCAATACATGCATTCTTGTACTTGTCAAGTTGCATTTTTTTAGTTATTAATTTTTTATAATAATACTATGAAATATAGTTGAGATAATTATTAGAGTTTAATTTTGATGTACTAACGGTGTAAAACTCTTTTACATAATCATCCAATCAAATATCTTATGTTGTATGACTTTTCAACTAGTGAGGTGAAAAAGTAGTCATATTTGTTGATATACCCTTATATGATTGGATGAATGTGTAAACTTTTTTACATTGTCAGTATGTTTCAATTAAATCTTAATTATTATAGAAGTTAAATATCTAAAATAATAGCAACTTGACTGACACATTTGTGCCTATCAAGTTGCATTTTAATTTTTTGGGTTTTAATATATAAATAAGAAAACATAGAAATGATGATGTAATAACAATGATTATCTTAAACATAAGAGAACTGTGCAAAAAAAAAAAAATCTTTGAAGATGATAAAACTCAATGTTATGTATCTTTGGCCATGACGATTTTAAGAAAAATATTTTCTGCTATGGTGAAACAGAAAAATATTGGAATGCATTAGTGCTTATGTTGTCCGAAACTGGTAGCATGCAAATATGTGGAAGATGATAAAACTCAATTTTTTGCCAGCAACTTCACATAACCTCTGGTTCAAAGGGCAACCAATAGACAAAAAAGAAATAGAAAAAAAATATTAAAGTAGACACATAGGGAAAATCCTTACTCTAGTTTGAAGTCTTCACAAAAAATATAAATGCTTTGAACTATGTGTATGCCGTTGGTACATTGAATAGTGAGGTGTAAAATTTGCTTGATACAAAAACAATGGTAATCACTCACAATGGGGCGTTTGAAACAGGATTTTCATGGTTTTAGATTTTTAGTGTTTTCAAACCTCTCTCCAAAACTTGAAGTCGTCCAGACAAAAAACTTTTGAAGTCATCCAGGAGAAAACTTCCGCTTAAAATTAGTTACGATATATCCTGTGGTAGAAGAAAACTACGCATGAAAAAAGATAACTGTTATAAATGATTTTACTATTTTACCCATATTTTGTAAATATATCTAAATTGTAAAATTTAAGTTAGAAGGCTAAAAGAGGAAAACTGAAATTGGATACGAAATGACAGTTGTTTCTAGGTATTCCCTTTATTAGTAGTAATAATAGAAGTAGTAATTGATAACATCAACACACATTTAAATTGGTTAATGCCTATCAAAAATAAAATGTTGATGTAATGATGTTCTAAATGTATGGAATGATAATTAAATGAAATGATAATCTGGTTAGTTGTTTTGACATTAAACCAAAACAAATCTTTCATTTAGTTAACTGTCTTAATATAACTGAAAACTATAATTGTTATTAATGAAATTTTAACTAAAGAAATAGAACAGACAATAGAAAGCTGGAGAGATAATCACAAATACAATTGGCAGCACCCCCCTCTCTCTTTCTCAAAGATTGTTTGTGATGTCCCCAAAATCAAATGTCTAGACTTTTATATATTTTTCATTGGCCTTAGAAGCAGAACATGCATAACAAAACCCTCCTTGTCGGACCTTGCACTTTGTCCTTGCTATCGTTGATGATGTGTTTTCTTGTGATCTCTCTACTGCAATGTCAAAATAGTAGGAGAATAAATTTGATAGACAAAACAGTAGGAGAATAAATTTGATATTACTAATATGACTCCTGATATTAATTTAGTGAATAAGTTAGTAACCACCAGATTATGTGAGATAATTCCACAGACGGGGTCCTTGATTGAAAAGGAAAATGTAAAGAGTATAATACAATAATACGGGTTTTTTTTATTGAAATCAAAATTAAAATAAAAATTAAAACTATAATAAAATAATAATGTTGATCATATTGCTATCTTCCATGAGCAGTATGATATGCCACTGTTAACATGTAAAAAGAAAAAAAAAAAAAAAGGAAGAAGAGGATGCATAAGCAATTAACAAGTGGTTTGAAGGAAGTAGAAGCAAAAGAGTAATAAAAGTACACCGTGACCTTGTTAGCATTCCATAGAAGCAAAAATTGAGAGTCATATGAATAAAACAATTGTAAGAGGAGTAGAGTTGCAATGGACTTCCAGAAAAGAAGAGGAAAAATCGAGAAGGAAGTCAGAGGTGGGATTGAATTAGTGGGCTTCAATATTGTATTCAAGGTGCTGTTTTTAAAATTTAAAGCAAGAGAATTGAGTGTGTACTGGGTTGTAACTGCTTTTCAGTGGTTATCTAGAAATATCAAAATCGAGAAGACATCAAGTGAAGAGATAAAAGAAGTATTTAGATGTATAGATATATAGATAGATAGAAAAGTGTTCTCGTTTCAATTTAATTGCATTTAAAAACTACCCATACACAAAAAATACAATCGGTTGATTCAGTTCCTCCCTACCACCCTCCCCTTTTCTGTGCAAAAAAAAATTCACAGCCTCACAACTTTCCGCCACAAAATAAAAAAAAAAAATCATGGCAAAGGATGACATTCCCGATGAGGCCATGGAGAGTGATGAGAAATGGAGATGGAGCAGGAAGAGCACCACAAGTATGGTGCAGGCATTCCCAAAGAGGTCAACATGGATGCCGACGCCGATCTACAGGAACATACCATCCTACACGGATGCGCGGGGCCGCCGTGGTGCCAAGGCGGTGGATGACGTAAATGGCAGAGGAGCGGTGCGGGGTTGAGGGTCGTTTGTTTCAAGAACCGGACCGGGTCCTTCTTTTGTTTTTTTTTGAAACGACGTCGTTTTTCAGTACCTTGGGAAAAAAATATAATCTACCTACCTAAAACACTATCGGGGTGTTTGAAAACCTTTAATGAGATGAAATTGAATTGAATTCCATTAAGAATTGAATTCCATCAAAAATTGAATTGAATTCTTATGTTTGGAATGAACCAGTAAATTAAAGAATTGAATTCAATTCCTTTGTTTGGAATGAATCTAAAAATAAATTAATTTAATTGGTTTTACTATTTTATCCTTCAATAATAGGTTAAGAATAAAACATTATATTTAAGTAAGGTTAGTTTGGTATTTTCATTTGTTGGAATTCAATTCCCACACCAAATCGCACTCTTTTGGGTCTGATTTCAATTCCTTAGTTTTGTTGGATTTCAATTCTCATAAGAATTCAATTCCTTCACTTAGGTTACTTCCAAACAATGAAATTCAATTCAATTTCTTGATGGAATTGAATTCCAGAGGTTTCCAAACGTAATGTATTGTGTTCCCAATTCACAGACACACAAGTGACAGCACGTCACAAAACCAAATCCCTTTTGTTTTGTTTTGGCCTTTGGGAGAAGAGAAGTTGAGAAGGCAAGAAGCAGAAGCCGAGGACTGCCGTGAAGGGAAGAGAACCGACGACCGCACCGCCGCGCCGCTGCTGCCGTCTCACCGCTCTCCGCATCGCGCAGCGCCTGCTGCTGCCGCCGTCGTTTGCCTGAAAGGTAAGTTCTGCTGCCATCATTTGATTGATCTTCTTTGATTGTTGTTAAGAGTTTCACACTTTGATCTGAAATGTAAGCATGGTTGGTAACTTAGTATTATCTGGAGGAAAAGGCAAATTTTCATTAAAAAAAAGGAGGGGGGGGGGGGGTGGGGGGAGCGCTTAGTTGTGGTCTTGTGGGTTGGGTACATAGCTGAGTTTTAAGCTGTTGATTGATACAGATGAGTTTTTGTAGGAGAAATAATTCATCAAAATATAGATACAAAATATGGGAAAATACAATAATTGATTGATAGACATTTTAAAGAGGGTCAAATTATTAATTTATTATATTTATTTAAATTTTTATATTTTTTTTATAAATCCGATTCGATCAAAGTTTGAGCTTCAGAATGAGTTCGTCGTCGTCGAGCACAAGCGTACTTCGAGACCTTCAGCGCGATTTGGAGAGCAAAGCCAACGATCTCAACAAGCTTCAAAAGGGCAAGCAAACCAGCCACCCCTTTCTATCTCGTATCCCTATTCCTATTTTCCAGTTCCTCCGAATCCCACGTTTGTTTTTCCTAACATTTTGGTGCTCCCTTCCTTTCACCAGATATCGCAAAGAATCACCAAGTCAGAAAAAAGTTCACCGTCCAGCTTGGAGAGAACGAGCTTGTCCTTAAGGTTAACATAATCCATCCCTGTTTCCATTACCCAAAACAAAAAAAGTCATTTTTTTGGCTTATTGATTATGATTAATCTTCTGGGTCCTTCTTGTTTGGTTGTGTTTCACTCTGATTTTTTTTTTCCTGAACCAAATTAAACAAATAAATAAAGGAATTGGATTTATTGAAAGAAGATGCAAATGTTTACAAGCTGATTGGTCCGGTACTGGTCAAGCAAGATTTGGCTGAGGCTAATGCCAATGTCCGCAAGAGAATCGAATACATCTCTGCTGAATTGTAAGCCTCTTCTATTTTGTTAATTTATTTATATAATTTTTGGTATTTTTTCTCAATTCATCCACTTAGCTGATCATTGATATGTTTAATACTTCAATTTTGTTGGTATAATGAAATGAAACTTTTAGAATTTAGGGTACTGGAACAGGTGGATGTATGTATTTTATAGAAATAAGAAGAAAACAATAAAATGGTTAACTAATCAGCTAAATGCAATTTCAATATCATTTTAAAAAGTTTTCAACAAAGCATCATAAAACATATCAAGTAAGCAAAATTATCTGAAGAGGGAACGCGATTTGAAGGGATGGCAGAACATTTTCTTTCATTTAGTAAATAACCAAAAAGCCTAGTTCCAAATTGTGGTGGTTTTGCTAGGACTAGCTTGTGTTTTTGGTTATATTTGCTCATCACGATGCTTACCTAAAGCATTTGATGGCAAAAGTTGGAAAACAAAATATCGGGTAGGTACCATGTACATCCTAAAAGCATTGTTACCAGATATACGCAACTATTTGAGTAGTCATCCATCATAATCACTCCAAATTGTTGTTCTTCCTTCATGGTAACTGTACATGTGTGTGTCTGTTGGAAATCCCATTTTGTGATATTTTTCTCTTTTATTTTTATGTTTTTGGGTTTTGGGGGGGGGATTAGAAAAATAATTCTAATATCAGGATGAGCAAATTATTCATGCGGCAAAAGGGCTACAAGTTAATATCTTGCTTTTTTCTAAGGAACTGCATGTGATCACACTATTGCTTCCAATAGACGACGAAATGGTTTTTTCATTTTATAAAGGGCAACCCAGTGCATAAGGCTCCTATCAGGTGGGCTCTGGGGAGGGTAAATGTACGTAGTCTTACTCCGCTTTGTAGAGAGACTGTTTCTAGAATTTGAAGCCATGACCTCCAAATCATAAGGTAGCTAGGATCGCGAGCTAAACCGTAGGATCGTGCGATTTCGCGATTTCAGCATGCCTAGCCGATCCCGATTCCACACCGAGCTCATTTGCTCTGGATCGTCGTGGGATCGTCGGGAAGATCGTAAAGCGGTGGAATCGGACGATTTTGAAGCCGTATCGTGTCCGAGAGATTGGGATATATGTCCAACCCGATTTCCAACAGAACCCGACCCATTTTTGCGATGAAACCCAACGCCCGGCGTCGGCGTCACTTGTCTCGACCATTGCTTGACCACTCCTTGTCTCTACCGCACTTGAGCTCTCTCTTCGCCCGATGCCGACGTCGACGTCGCACGCCACCAGCCTCAACCCACAAACCAGCAAAACCACCTCCATCATGCACCGCTTTGAACCACAAACACCCACTCCATGGCTGCATGCACATGATCTCCCCTTTTCCCTGTTTCTAGCTGCCCCAAATGCCTCACTCTCAAACTCCAACGAGAAGCTTCTTCGCACTGTTGTGTGCCTCTGTTCTTCACCCTTTCAAGCTCTCGCTTCCCTCTGTTCTTCGACCCCAAACTCTGCCCTGACGTCTTCATTGATGTTGTTGACATTGACGTCGACGTCAAAGTCGAAGCCGAAGTCGAAGTCCACCGCCCTCGACCCAAACCACCGAAACCACCTTCGTCCTTCACAGCTTTGAGCCGCTAAACACTTGCGCGTGCCTCTCTCTACCAACGAGATGTCGAGCGCTTGGTTTCTTTTTCTTTTTTTCGCTGAGCTCATATTGTGCCTTCCGTTTTGTTTTTGTGCCGCCTTCCATTATGTTTTGTTTCCTTTTTTTATTGGTTCCTTTCTTTGTTGGTGCGATTTGGGCTTTTGGGCTGGCACTTATAGAAGATTGGACCAGAATATTTTTATTTATATTAAGAAAAAAAATTAAGAAGGGTAGTTTGAGTTCAAGATATATGATAGGATCTTAATCGGAAAAATATTAATTATGAGCTATGGACTTTTAGTTTTGTGATCTTTAAATCCCAAGCTGAGATACAACTTTGTTCATATTTAATTATAATTAGGGTAGTTGTGACTTATTTACTTATGTATGTCATGTTATATGAAATATATATGTGTATGTTAGTTCCGTGGGATCCGTAGGATCTTACAATCCGTGTTACGATCCCACGTTTTACGATTTTGCATCTCCCGTCCGATCCCAGGTAAGATCTCGATCTTAGCTACCTTGGCTTGATGTCTATAAGCTAGGTTTTGTAAGATATGGGAAAAGAGAAAATAAGTAAACTATCGGAACATGTTTAAAAGTCTATGCAAGGGACTATCATCTGCCAATAGTTTTGCTTTTGCAGCAAAACAATTGACAGCAAGGTTGGTGTTATGCCACTTGGAGTGAGTTAGAAGCGAGGAGTTCGGTTCATTTACTAGGTTCAAAACCTCATCCTGCTATTTAACCAAAAAATAAAAAAAGATGTAAATCGGAAAATGGAGATGACATGCAATTCTCCTTGAGTTAGAGGTGAGGACTTTGGTTCATTTACTAGGTTAAGAACCTCTTGCTGCTATTTGCCTGCTCTGCCATCCGTCCTTTCTAGTAATTGACCATTATGAACCCTGGGAAGATAACATTCAAATGTACTCAATCGTACCCTCATAAGAGGAGAGGTTTTTAGGACTGAAACATGTGACCATGAATTCATAGTGTATAAACTTTCTTGTTGGCCACTTTCCTCTATATTAAAAGGGTGGCTCATTGCAGGTGACTCCCACCTAATGGAGTCGCACCGCCCCCGGGGGGGGGGGGGGGGATTAGATGTACACTACCTCACCCCAACAAGCAGATACTATTTTTTAGATTTGAACTTGTGACGTCTAGGTCACAAGACACCCCACTGTTGTGCTGAGGCTCAGCCTCACTCACTTTCCTTTATGGTTGTAGGAAATATCTACTGCAATTACAGGGTTTTACTTCATGATTTTTCATAGCAATGCATATTGATTTTGTCTCCCTTGCTAATAATTGATTTCTGAATCCATTTGGTTTTAGAACTTCATTTTTCTACTATCATAATGTAATTCTCAGGATATGTTGAATGTAAAGTCATTGTTGTTTGCCAGTGGATTTACATAATCATGTGTTCTAATCTGCTTTGGAATGAAATTTCCGTGCTGCCACCTCTAGATCACACTGTCCTTGTCAGCATTTCTTGTGTTGTTGCGTACTTTGCTTTTCAAATGTTATATTTTGGTCGGTTGCTTCATAGCTTTGGCTAGAATTGTCCAGGTGTATTTTAATGTCTAAGTTCAGTGGTAAACTGAAAAAAATTTGCATGAAAACACCATATAGAAAATTTGAGAAGTTTGAACTGAAACAAAAATTATTTGAAAGGCTGTTGGATTAATTAAGCTTTGCAAGGGTCAATGAATGCTTGACTCTAGCTAGTAAGCAGTGAAATTTGTTACTAAATTTCGTTGTTACCAAACACTGCATATAGCAACACATTCTCTCTCTGCCTTCTCCCTTCCCCTCACTTCAATTGTGATACTGTTTTA
Organism: Dalbergia cultrata; assembly: GCA_031216105.1. Taxonomy (NCBI): domain Eukaryota; kingdom Viridiplantae; phylum Streptophyta; class Magnoliopsida; order Fabales; family Fabaceae; genus Dalbergia; species Dalbergia cultrata. The sequence continues at coordinate 4,402,922 of CM062352.1, forward strand.
TTCTTTCTGACTTCCCAATTGTTTTGGGCATCATTTTCATTTTGTTGTGGTTGGATTGGTTTATCTCATAGCTAGGCATTTTACGGAATTCCATCAATAATAAGTGTGAATGGTCTTTGTGTGTCAGGAAGCGTCTTGATGCCACTGTTCAAGATTCGGAAGAGAAGCAGAATAGCAAGAAAGATGCAGTTTGTACTTTTTCTTGCATGCCTACTTGTTTAGATGTAATTTCATCGTTCATATGGTTTCTATCATTGCATGTGATATATGATTCAGATAAATTCCGTATCCTTTCTATATCGAGATTTTAAAACTACCTTTAAAGTAAGTCTCCAAATTTGTCCTTGAATAATACGGTGCTGGATACATTAGTTGTTGAGAAATAAAACCCCCCAAAATTAAAATTATTAGTCATATTAGTCTGTGTTTGGTGGTTAAGCGCTAAAAAGGACTAATATGACCAGCATGGGGTTTTCAAAGGGACTGATGTGTCTAACACTATTTTATTCAGATACAGATTTGGGGATTTATTTTTATTTAAAACATAATCAACACCACGCAGTTTTAAGGAATGATAACATTCCTATTTATTATTGGATATGTCACTATTCTTAAGGAAAAGCTTTTTCTGATAAATATTGAATTTTACAATATCATGGCTAAATACCGCTTTTAACACGTAAAATGATCTTCTGGAAAAAGATTCTGTTAGAGACAATTCCTGGAGGACTAAAAGTGTACAAGAGGAGGAAATTCAGGGGTAGCTTAGGAATTAACAAGGTTGCTGATGTGTGTGATTCAAGTGGGTCCCAAGGATAACAAAATCAGCAAAAAAGGGGGGGGGGTGTGCGGTGAGGAGAGGCGTGGGCAACATTGGTTGTATTATGTTAGGAGTAAGCCTATATAATAGGTAGGAGAGAGGAATACAGTAGGCTGTTACTGAATTGGGAAATTGGAGCGAAGAGCTGCGCTCTCTTGTCATTGCATTTTATCTTTTTCTGATTTCCATTAATACTAGTCTCTTTTATTCAGTATCCTTTTGTTTGTTTCTGTCAGAATCATTGTTTTCATGGATTTAGATAAATAAGATTGACAGTTTGCTGGTTTTTTTTTTGTTACAGCGTACATTATTACTAATATTATTGTTACTGTTATTACTTTGTTTAAAATGAAAGAAGAATTATATTTAGATGAAGAGTAAGTATACAAAAAGAACACATCCCTTACATCAGCATCACGTCCCACTGCTAATTGAGCTACAAGCCTGTTTGTCGTGTTAATGCCATTTTTTGCGTATGTTGCTTGTCTTTGCATAAGCCTCTATGTATCGGCTACAAGCCTGTGTGTCAATGTTATTGTCATTTTATGCATGTTGCATGTCTGTGCATAAGCATATGTATAGATACTACCAATTAAATAGGCATCTAGCAAAATGATATTTGGTGTATCCCCCACCTTATCTTACGAAATCTTAATTCCAACCCTGTTACTTTGAATGCGGAAATGATCCTGTTAGCTCGCACAAATGATTGATTCAATCTATTTCTTTTGTCATCTTGTAGATACTAAAATTGCAGCAAAGGATCCAGTCCCTTCAAAGTGGGAAAGGCAAGGCATAGTTCTTCCCGACAGATTGTTTTGGCATTGTAATTTTACTGCGCTGTGGTTGGATGTGCTTTCGTACCTCTTGTTTACAAATGAAGTTATCTCCTAGAGGTGTTCTTGGAATCGAATCCTTTTAGGGTATTAGTTAATTATATTGAGAGGGTTTCTTGTTTAATACATATGTTTGTGGGGTTGGCTGGTAATTATAATTCTCATTCGTTTAAATATTACCCGTTCTTCATATGGAGAGAAAAGTCCTCACGTTGGTAGAAACTTGAATGTTAACTTTTCATAATTAAAAGAAATTTCTTGAGCAAGGAAAAAAAGAAAAGAATTCTGATTTTGGTCTTTCTAGAATATCTCAATGGTTATTATTGTAATGAAACTCATCCATTGAGCGCAGTTTAATCCGCCTCCTAAAATATTGCAGCGTGCTTACCATTGTCATGTGGTGTTCATTTCCTTTTTGCTTTTTCCTTTCCAATCTGATAGAACTCTCAATATGCTTCGATAGGAGGGGAAATGAACTTGCTAAATTGCAAGGTTAATTGTTAATGGCTGTTTATTTTGGAGGGTGAATTTTGTTTGACCCTGGTGTTCATTTCCTTTTTCTTTTGTTGTATCCAAATATGCGTAAGAATTAGAACGAAGCTCCTTTTCCCTTTTGTTTTAGCTCATGTAACCAAAAATAAATAAATAAATAAATATAATGAAGCTTATGCTGTCTCAAGTATTTTCATTTATTTCTTGTTAAATTGAGCGAGATGTACATAGTATAGCTAATATAATCTAATAACCTTTTTCTTACACCATGTACACACACACACACAACTTAAATTGATTCCATTATTCAAATTATGTGCAAAACTAGCTATCAAAATTCAATTTAAATTTAAAAATCGTTTACACAATTATTTAATGTGTTATTAGTTAGTATAAATACGTTACTCTTATGATTACTATTTTAAAGTTAAATGTATAGTAATATATTATGTAACAATAAAATAAAAATTTATATTCTAACAATCTATTGAAATTCATTTTATAAAATATAATTAGATATAGAACTACAATTTTCTGTTGTCCAGTTGAACGATAAACAAAATATGATTGTTTAGAAATCTTCATCTCCAAATCTAATCCACCCAATATTTGGATTAAAAATAAAATAAAATATTGTGAACTCTACTTAAAACTTGTAAACCAATTGTAAAAAACTTATAAATCGGAGCTGAAAATTTAAAAACCAGTTAAAAGACTTGTAACCCAATGCTGAAAAAGCTCTAAACATAGATACTAATAAGTTGTTAAAAAACAGATATTCATTTTTCTCAAGAAAATAGAATAATAAAAGAACAATAATAAAAATTAATTAATTTATCTAACATTCTTCTCAACCAACTTACTCATTAATACAAAAATTCGAGTCCTCTTTGTAGCACCACTTTCCAATTATGTAGAATTGGTTTCTAAGTATTTAGCATCATTTTGCACGTTTTATCACTGGTTTACAAGTTTATTAAACCACTTTACAAGCTTTTAGAATCAGTTTATAAGTTTTTATCACCGCTTTATAAGTATTTTGTATCAAGCATCAGCCTTTTTTATCACAAATTTCATAATATTTAGAATTAGATTCCAAGTATTTATAATTAGTTCAGAAGAGATAGTTGCATAAAATAGAGGAACCCACCATTGCACTCATCAAGGGTTGTTGTTCTTGCTGTAGGATGAGCAAATAACTAACAATTAACGACGGTGGTTGTGGCGGATGGCAGTGGCGGTGGCATTTGTGGTGGCAGTCTCTTGCGCACAAGAGAGAAGAGAGGATTTGTTGCGCGAGAAAGACAGATGTTGAGAGAGAGATATGTGTTTGTGTTTTTTATTTTGGAATTTTTTTAAAAGAATAGTGGTGATATTTGTTACATATTACTGTTTTGTGCTTTTCCTCCATTCACATACGGGAAAAGTGTATTCGTATGAAGAAATGATGTGCAAATAACATTATTCAGCTTGAAAAACACAAAAGCCTTGTTTTCCTTTTTTTATTTTTTTTTATTTTTTAAATCTGTACTTAAACGGAAAGATCTCTAACCTTAAAAAAAGTTAAATAACATAATCTCATTCCTAATCAAATCTTTATACTGAATAAGACTTTTAGGAACAATAAATAAGATATGATGCCAATAAAAAGTAAAAAAGATACGATAAGATTAAAAAGTGCTCATGACTTGAAAAAAAAAAAAAAAGAAATAGATTGTTATCCGGTGATAATACCTAGTTTATTTTTCATTTAAATATTATTAGATGAACTTTTGTACTTTGAAATATTTTGTAGATATTTTTCTACATGCAATTAAGATGTTAGATTATATATATACAAGGCGTACCCATATCTTAATTTTGTAGAAAACACCGTATTCCGTACCGTACCGGAAACTCGTAACCGATGCAGGTTCTCATATGCTCCCTTGAATAGTTAGTTTTGGGAGATTTTCATGTCTGGTTAGCCGCCATTTTTTCTTGTTCTATTACGTGAACTTGTTACTTTTTTGTTACCACAATTTCCCTGTTATTCGTGGATTTGGCATTAGCATGATGTTATTGGATTTCGACTGTGGTAATTTACTGTTGTTGGATAATTTGAGGCCTTTGGCTAGTTGAATGTGTGTTATGTCATTGTTATGCAATTTGGATACTTTAATATGTAAGATGTCTTTGACTTGAGTTGAGGCTGATTTCATATGTTTCGTGTTTCTTTAGTTCTGAGTCGCAACAACGGAAAATCAGAACGTAGATTTCAATTTGAGGGACATATCTCCGAGTATTGGTGCCAGAAGTGCCACAAGCAATGGTGGAATCACAGCCAGTTCCGACCTTGTTGAAATCACTCACTTTGTGTTTGTCAAGATTGTCAGGGCCAGAAATTTTCCTGTACACTATGGCCGTAACAATTGTGGTCCATATGCGGTGGTGAAAATTGGGAGGTTTATGGGTTCAACCCTCTGCTTCCAGAGCAACTCAGACCCAGAATGGGACCAAGTCTTTGCTTGCGAGAAAGATCAAATTGATGCTGAAGAGACAACAACTCTTGAGATTGTCATAAAGGACACTTTTCTTGGTGTTGGTGAATATATGGGTCGGACTTCATTTGCTATTTCTGATATTCCTACCCGTTTCCCAACTGATAGTGCACTTGCGCCACAGTGGTATGTGTTGGACGATCGAAAGGGGAGAAGGTGCAGGGGAGATCTTATGTTATCTTGTTGGATAGGAACTCAGGCTGATGAGGCTTTTCCTGAAGCTTGTCATTTAGATGCATCTTCAATGGGCACTTACAACATTGTGAATTCTCGTTCACAGATATACCTTATGCCGAGAGTTTGGTGTCTTAGAGTTAATTTGATTGAAGCCCAGAACCTTGAACTTGAAGATAGGACTGAAGACTCTCAAATTTTCATCAGAGGTACCTTGGGGAAGCTGACTTTCACAAGCAAGTTGGTGAAGAACTACAATGGAAACCCATCATGGAATGAAGACATGCTCTTTGCTGTAGCAGAGCCATTTGATCAGCAGTTGGTTTTGAGTGTGGAGCAGGCAGCATTAACAGGTCACAGAATACTAGGGACTTGTGTGTTTCCGGTAAAGAATGCAGATAAGAGAGTGGATGAGTCGCCTCCATGTACTAAAAAAATTGATATAAAGCAAAATGGGGTATCTGCTGGTAGGCTCAGTTTGAATCTGTCCTTGAATGGTGGGTATCACATATTTGATGAGGATCCATTGTGCAGCAGCAGCATGAATCCAACAGCCGAATTGTTGTGGAGGCCGAGCATCGGCATCTTCGAAATGGGGATACTGAAAGCAACAGGGCTCCCAGCCATGAAAGCAGGGAATCGTACTGATGCCTACTGTGTGGCTAAATATGGCCCAAAATGGGTTCGGACAAGAACGGTTGTCAATAGTCTTTCTCCAAAGTGGAATGAGCAATACTCTTGGGATGTCTATGACCCTTGTACATTTATCACAATTTGTGTGTTTGATAATGGTCAATTACTGGAACGGGATATAGCTGCTGGAGCAATAGATACAAGAATAGGGAAGGTGAGAATCAGGCTATCTGAAATGGAAACTAACAGGATTTACTGTTATTCTTATCCACTTGTTCAACTTCAAGCTACTGGGCTGAAGAAGATGGGTGAAATTCAATTGGCTTTCAGGTTTTGTTGCTCATGTATGATTAATCTCTATAAAGTGTACACATTACCTATGCTTCCCAGACTGCATTTCGCCAACCCATTGCCTCCGGCTCAGTTGCATCTGCTAAGGAAACAAACTGCCATGCTTGTTGCTTCAAAGATGGGCAATTCTGAACCGCCATTGAGAAGAGAGGTTGTTGAGTACATCCTGGACTATCGTGAAAGCTTGTGGAGCATGAGGAGAGGAAGAGCTGACTTTGAAAGGATTAACATTTTTCTTAGTGGATTAGCAGCTATATGCTCTCAATTTAATGAGATATGCATGTGGAAAAATCCTACTTCAACAGCCATAATTTCCTTGGTTCTCTTTGTTGTGATTTTTAATCCTCAACATCTGCTCCCTGCAGTGTTTTCCTTTCTTATCCTGAACATGCTCCTACAGCTTCAAAAGAAGCCAGGACAATTGTCCCATGTGGATTTGCAATTGTCTCACGTTCATACAGCAAGTATAGATGAACTGGAAGAAGAGTTTGATCCAATTCCATCCAAATTTGCAGACAGCATTATAAGGCATAGATATGATCGATTAAGAATCATTGCTGGGAAATATGTAACGCTAATGAGTGACTTTGCCACTGGAGGGGAGAGACTGCAGTCGCTTTTGAGCTGGCAGGATCCAATAGCTACAATGTTAGTCATGATTCTGTGTCTGATAACTGGGATTTTGACTTTGATTGTTCCTTTCCAAGCTGTTCTCTGTGTTTGGTTCCTTTATTTGCTAAGGCATCCAATGTTGCGTGCACCTTTCCCTTCACTGCATGAAAATTGGGTGAGAAGGATGCCTTCAAAAGTAGATAGCATGATATAAGAGTGCAGCTCTAGTTATTCGATCTTTTTCATGTTTTGAAGCAAACATTGAGTTAGATGCAACCTGTGTAGTTCCAATCTTTTTCCAAATTTCATTTTTTCATTTATATTATTTTCTCTCTAATTGATTTGCCATCCATTGTTTTATTGGATTGAAATTTATTTGGTCGGAATAAGTTCTATTCATTAATGTGCTAAGAAGCTGTGAAATACCTTAGCTCCTGATAGTTATGAAAGAAAACTATAGCTACAACTGCATCGTGACCTTCCTTGGCCTTCGTCGGTTATTGTCTTTCATTTGTCATGTAATAAATTTCTGATGTTACACTCGGGTTTCTGTTGTTAATCTAAGATTTCCTATTGCATCGGTAGCGTGGTAATCCTACGAGCCAAAAGCTTTCACTCTTATACACAGCCATTGTGCATTTTGGATGTCCATTTGCATCTGTTTATAATGAACAATCAAAACTAGGCTATGTTTGTAAGTTTTATTAATGATGGAGTGGAGTGATTTATAATGGACTGACATGAAAGGGCAAGAGATGAAGTGGAGCAGATCATAGCATCCTTATGTTTGGATGTTCAATTAGTCTCGTGTCAATGACATATTCTCTGTCTTGCTCTGTGTTTCTTTGTACATTTTTAAGGTATGTTTGGTTAAGGGGTAAAAAAAAGGGTGTAAATTATTTGGTTGGGGAGTAAAAATGGGAGTAAAAGTTACCTAGATGAGTTTCATGTGTTATACACACCAGGGTGAAAACTAGATATTTCCTGGAGCTGTTACCACTTGCCACCAGTAATATTAAAAACTAAGTACCTAGGAGGTATGTGAATGAATACAATTCTTTTCAAATGGGCATTCCACATCTTTGTTTACTTTAAAATTGAACTTGTGTTTCATTCATTTATGGTGTGATCTTCATCAGTACCTCAGAAAAAGATTCATTTATTCCTTCAACAGCCATAAAACTTTTCTGTGGATATTGCCAGGTTGTGTTTCCTGTCTTGTCTTCCTTTTCCTATGTTTTTGTAATTATAAAAAGGAATTATTAAGAATAAAAGATAAGTGCCTAAAAGGAGGATAGGGAGTTTTGTTATCTTTGAATGATTAAAAGATAACAAATTGCAGGAAGCAAAATAAGAATTGATAATCTCAAAAGCTGCCCAATATCTGTCTCTAAATTTGTTTACATGGCACAGCCTCTGTTAGTTTGTTGGAAAACCATGACATTGTGCTCCAGCCAGAGATGCCTTAGCTCCTTAAGAAATGCACTCGACCAAAGGACCTTACACTCTTTCCTGCTGCTAAAATATGGATTCTGAAAATTTTGCAGTTTCCTAAACTTGATTAGCAGAGGGTAAAATGACTTTAAATGGAATGAAATTTTGTCACGTTGTAGTTAATGCCTTAATAATAAAGTATACAGTGCTTCATAACTTTATAAAATTGAGGACTGCTTTAAATAGAGAAGGAAATTAGTGGACTACAGTGCAAGGAAAGTCCTAGAAGTATAAATAGAAAGGGGAAAACCTTCAAGTAGGCTATTCACTCTAATACTCATCCTTTACTCGCTTCCTGAAACTTACTTGGGCATTGAAGTCCCTTGCAAGTACCCACCCCTAGTGTTCCAGCCACCACCGTGAGGGGGAAGAACACTAAGAGAACCACCATCCGCACATTGGAGAACAGCGCCATCCTTCGTACACTGGGTCATGGAGGTTGGATCATGCAAGAGAAAGATCAAAAGCACATTCGTGCTCCCTATAATGGCCATACTCTATACCATATCGTAACATAACTATATCCACTAAAGAAAAATACCTATATATCTTTTGGTAATGAACGAAAAAATAGAGAAACAAAAGAATAAAAAATTATGCTGCGTTTGGTTTCAATTTTCTATTTTCTATTCTTTTGTTGCTTACACAATGCATAATTCAAAAGCAAAAATGACATATCATTCTTAATCACCTAATTTCATGTGTTCATTGTTGTTTAATAATAATTTCAGAAATAAATGTTATCCATAAAGTATTAGACCAACAATGGAAAAAATAGAAGAGGATCGGAGTATCGATCATGTGAACTCTTTTTGAGATTTTTGAGGCATTACCACAGATTTTATTAACAAAAAAAGGGTTCTTCTCACAAATAAAAAAAAATTTCAATAATTTATTTTGGAAAATTAAAGTTCTAATCCACCATTTTTGTGTAATACGTTATAAGCTCGAATTTTGTTTAGCAACAATGGTTATTTAACCGCTCATTCTATGTCTTAATCATTTATCATTATTGATAATATGTTGACAAGATGGGACATCACAAATAAAAACAAATAAAAGTATTTTCTTTCAAATAATAAAAGGACCAATGTTATCAATCAATTATGCAAATAACTTTAGATTAATGGGTAACCATTCTTGGAATGGACGTTGGAGTGTGTCAATACCTTCCTTACTTGTAATCAGCCCCGCAATATGAACTTTGGTATTGCAAACCATTTATTCTTTTCTTCTTCTTTTGGTATCCAATCTGCATTTTTTTATTTTTTTAAAGAAACAATTAATTGATGACAACTCCAAACATCTAATCATCTATTATATTTTTTGTTTCGCCTCCCGCATTGCTGTGTGCGTGCCCGGACAGGGACATCGAAACATATGTCACCGTTATCTTTTTCGTTACTCAAATTAACAAGTCCTTAACTATAATAAAGGAGGTCAACGTAGGTTTCAATAGACCTCAAATATATATGATATAATTACCCTAAATTTTAATTATGGAAACTCTATATAATTAACCCAAAAAAATTTTACATCAAGAAGATAGTATTATGTTTTATAATCAAATATCTTATATAGTATTATACAAAATATTAAGTGGTATTAAAACTTTAACCATCTTTATAGTATCAATTTTATATTATCAAATCTTATTCATCAACTATATATATCGCTACAGGAAATTTAGCGTAAAACAATAATTATTTTTTAAACATATGAAAAGTGTTACTTTTTATACATATAGGCAATACTTTTATTGAATGTGTTGCTTTTTATATCTGAAAATTATTATTTTCTCTATTTAAAAGTGTTGCTTTAGATAATTGACTACGCTTACTATAGCAACTCTATGAAAAGTTATGCATTAGCTTAAAAATGTATTCTTTGTTAAAAAAATTATTACCTTTGACAATTGACCATATATGATATAATAAGTTTTTAAAAAGTGATGTCTTAACTTAAAAAGTGTAGCATTGACTATATCAAAGGTAATATATTTTTAAAAAAAGGATTACGTATATATGCATAAGTAATATTTTTTACATGTACATAAAATTAAGTGTTCTTTTAGCATAAAATTAAGTGTTCTTGTAGTATATCTTATAGCTTCATGAGTATGCTTGAGCATCTTCGAAATATGAAACAAACTTTTAATCGAATAGCAGCAAACAGTGAAAAGAATGGTTTATCCATTTGAAAGAAAAAGGAGGCTACGCCACAAATAAATAATGCACAATCATGGATTGATATCGGATACTGTTGCAGTGATTATCCTTTCCAAGAATTAAAGCCATCTTAACCATTCTCAATGTGTCTAGCATGCGTTATTAGGTTCTCTTTCTTTTAACTTTCTCAAAGTTTTCTGGTAAGTTCTTAGAACTTGCTCATGAAGAAAAAAGGAAGAACTATAAAAACTGTGGTCAACAAGTAACAAAAAGGTGTAGCAATGACAAGACAACACTTATAATTAATGGATTGAGTTATGGTACTGATTGGTGAATTTGTTTTTATTTGATTCTTTTTTAAATTTTTTCGAGATCGATTCTCTGTGGATTTCATGGGGGCTACAAATCAGAAATTCAAATTCATTCCTTGCATTTGGATTGAAAAACAACCATTCATCAAAAAGAATATTGTAGCTTTTCAAGGCAGACCCTGTTCATGACTCCAATGTGCATCTCCATCTTTAGTTCTTTATTTATCTAGTCATCTATTCGGGAACAAGAATATAAATTTTTTAATATTTAATAGATACGTGTCTATGGTTATGGTATATATGGTTTGAGGGGTGATACGTGCACTCAATGGCGAAGCTTAGCATAGACAAGGGGGGTCATGGCTTCCCCAAAAAATTTTCAAAAATTTTATACATATATGTGCATATGTATATAGTAATGAGACATGCATATGTGGTATTGATTTATATGTGTGTATGTATATGACAATGAGACATACATACATGTCTTGGCCCTCCCAAGAATTTTTGTTAAGTTTTACCACTGTATGCACCCACCGAAAAGATGAGTCTATCACCTCACTGATTTCGTTTATTGAATGAGTCAAAATTAAGTTTTGCCATTCAACTTTAACTCATGAGTGATTTTGATATGTATGTGTATGCATATATTTAAAGAGATTGGTTTTGATGAAGCACTCATGGTTTAAAATTTTTCACACAATTTTCCAATTATATGTAGCCTCATAAGCAAAATAAATTACTTTCATCATGCTATTTCAAAAATCATACACATAGAGAAGTTGATTGAACAAGAGTGTCAAAAAGTTTAATAATGTTAATGTATTTAAATTAAATTCATATTTTTATATATACAAAATCATTTTTTGTTCTCATTTTTTACACATGTTAATATCATTATTGAAGCTATGTTCTTATGACTAACTATCCTAGTTTATCAAGTTTAAAAGCCTCAACGTGTACCAACTACTATTTGGTCTAGCCAAATGAGGTGTTAGGTCTTTAAACAACGTTTAGGGTTCAAATCCTTGAGTTATAAATAGAGCAAACTGAGTCAGCCTGTAGATTAGATACAAGATGGTTTCATCAAAATAATAAAAATACGCCTCAATAAGTATTTAATTTGAGTCATACCATCAAGCTGGAGTGACTTAAGCTCGCTGGGCTTTTTGACCCCAAAAAAAAATGCTTGATGAGTTTTTTTAGATAAGTTTAATTAAGCCTATAAATTATTCTCACTTCTTATCGAGTTGGAATCAAGCCTATTATAGTCGAGCTTGAGTTTTAACAATTTACTAGCTCACTCGACATCCACCCCTATAAAATACAAGATTTTTTATTTTCATTATTGAATACCCCTCAAATATTGTAAGAATATATTCAAAATTAAATTTTAGATGTTTTGATTTACGTATATTCTCTTTAGCTTGATTTTAATAAATATTATTAGGAGGCTGGTCAAAAGAGATATAGAGAAGATAGAATAATTTTTCTTGAATTGTTTCATCCTTACTTAAAAATTTTAAAAAAATATTTTAAAATATATCTTTCAATAATGATTTGGGGTTAGCTTAGAAAAAAAATGCCATTTTTAAGGATTTTTTTAAGAAAACATCATTTAAAAAAGTAAAAATTATTTTATGTTTGGATATAAAATTAATATTTAGATGTAACGTTAAAAATCTTCTTTTATTCTTAAATATGTTTTTTATGTTATAAAAAAGATATTTTCTAAAATATGAAAATTGTAGCTTTAGAAAAAAAATTATACTTTTTCTAGTGTTATGCTATTACTAAAAATTTACACAAACATATAAAAAATTATAAAATGTACTCTTCAATAAAAATATTTTTCAATAAAAATAATAGCCCATAAATGAGGTTTTGTTATAAGCTATTATGATTGATCTAATCATAAAGGGTTTGGGTAGAAAGTATAAGATCCTATTTTCAAATCCCAATGTGAATAATGTAATTTTTGAAGTATAAAAAAATAAGGTTTTGTTATAGAAAAAAAATTTCCTCTTTCAAATTTTGGGAAATTAAAGGCAATCGTTAATTAGAGGTTAAATAAAGAAGTACACATGACAAATGGAATGAATTTTTCAGTACTGGGAGACAGGGAACTTGCGCTGTTTAAAGTTAGTGTATTGTCTAGATCAAAAGTACTAATGTATATATAATATAATTAATGCACTCTTCATCTATGAACGAAGGACACCTTTATCAAAATTAAAGTTTTATTCATTCTAATTCTTTTTACTATATATTTAATTGAATTATTTTAAAATTAAAATCATAACTTAAAGGGGACTACTGTACACAAAATGATTAGTTAATGCATCCGGTAATGAATATTTTAGAAAAGCAGGAAAATTAAAAACATAATTGTAGATTTTGTTTGAAAATATTTATTAATTGTTAATAAACAAAAGTGTTTTTTATTTTTTTTTCTTTTTATCTAAAACGTAGAGCAAACATCTTTGACATGATCATCGAAGCACCATGTTTGTTCCCCTTCATGTATTCAGCATTTTCTATCACCTGCCAAGTGAATGCTATTCATAAAGAGTGCATGCCACCCCTTTCTGCTCACTGTATAACTACACCAGACTTTAATCAATAACTCTGAGCAGGAACATCCCTGCCTCCCTACTTACCTCTTTAAGTCTCCTTTCCACTGTATCTAGCCTAAGTCGCATCTCCTCTATCGATAAGTCTCTAGGTGCGTTCTATGGTACATCAAGCTTTGTATAAGGAATAGTATAGTATGGACGTGTCATCGTGATGTGAAGACTCATGGCAACAGTATGAAGGTCTGTTGTGGTTGGCAGGGCTATGTCACCTGTGTTTTGTAGTTCTAATCTTTGCTTTGTTTTAACAAAGGAAAAGGTTTAAAAAGGAATCGTGTGTCTCTGATTTTTTTAGAAACAACATTTTCTCAAAAAATTGTAAATCCTTTCATATTGAATCTCAGTCATTTTATCCGCTAGCAAGTTCCATGATGCACTCCACTTCAAAGGTTCCATTGATTTGCTGAGACTTGAGTCTTTTTCAGAGAGTATTGGCACTGTATCATTTTCTTGTCATCAATTCATTCACAATGAATGTGTTCATCCTAATACTTTGTATTCCCTTTCATTTTCTGGCAGTCGAAGAGAGTTCTAACATTGTTTGTGTGCAGAGTTTGTTATGTTGATTAAATTGTTGAAAGTAAACCTGCAAACATATTAATGACAATTCATATCCCTGATGAATTGTCATTAATATGTTTGCAAGTTCAATTTCAACAATTTAATCAACATAAAGCACACACAACGTGAGAACCCTCTTCGACTGCCAGCAAATGAAAGGGAATACAAGGTATTAGAATGAACACATTCATTGTGTACAGATTGATGACAAGAAAATGATACAGTGACAATACCCTCTGAAAAATACTCAAATCTCAGCGAATCAATGGGACCTTTGAAGTGGAGTGCATCACGGAACTTACTAGCGGATAAAATGACTGAGATTTAATATGAAAGGATTTACAATTTTTTTAGAAAATGTTATTTCTGAAACATCAGGGACACGTGATTCCTTTTTTAACCTTTTCATTTTAAAAAAAACAAAAAGCGTAAGCTGAAAACAGAGCAAAGATTAGAACTACTCTGTTGAGTTTTATTAAATATTTTTTTTTCAAAAATATTCTTTTTAGGGCCATACCTTGCAAAGGCCCTTTCTCTCGTTGATGCTGACAATTGTTGTGTGGATGTAGTTTTTTTACCCCAAAGGAAAATATTGTTGCATTCATTGTTGTAAAAAAAAAAAACTTGAACCTATTTAGTTGTTTTCATAAATAATTAGCAGATGTTAATTATTGAATAACTACAACTTGTTAATTATCGAATTACTATTTTCATTTGAGGTTGAATGTTATATTCTTGAAAGAGTCCCAAAAAAATATCATATGGTATACAAGTGAAAAGCTAAGTAATTGTTCGGCCATGAAAAGTCGTGATAGAAAAAAAAAAAAAGCTAAGCGGCAAAGGCCTCGTACACATACTATGTAATACCCTAGTTTTAAATAAAAAAGGTTAGAAAATTTTTTTGAACTAAAAAGAGTGTCAGTTATCCTTATCTGTAATTTTGGGTCCTGAATTTCACTAAGTCTGGACCCTACACGTCCTTGAAAGGCTATATAAAAGAGTCATATTCTTGGGATCAAAAGTCCCAGTAATTGTTCCATAGAAAAAAATAAGTTAAAGAGTGATTTTTAATGAATCTTATGAAACCTTTAAACACTCCATTTTTAACCCATAAGTTTATAAAACAATGAGAATTCCCGAGTTTGAACTAAAATCCGAAATTTGGATTCTGAATTGTTTGGATTTTAATTTTTATGATATTTTATTTGAATCCAAATGGGAGGTATTTCCTTCTTTATATTTATGTTTTAAAGTTAAAGCAGATTAAAGTAACTGAGGACATTAACTTAAAATTAAGAAATGTAAATAAGTGAGTACTGAGAGAACCTAGTCTAATACATGTCAGAACTCAAATTATTGCTCAAAGATATGAGAAAAAGCATTCTGGGGAGCACTGCAGTGGTCTTAGAACAATAAGGCGGTGCAAGTTAGGAAAATCATGTGCTCTAGTGAGTGCTGCAACGCTCAAAATGTTAATAAAACCCCTATTTTCGGGTTCCAAACCATTCCACACACCCTTCCACCCCCTCCTCTACAGAGAAACGCGGCTCCTTCACTTCCAACCAACAATTCTTCATCTTTCTCCATTTAAACTCCATTTTCCTCCTCTTAAAAGGCTCAAGGTATGTATAGATGTGGATTTTGTACCTTCTCTTCTTATGTCTCATGTTCTAAGGAGTTAAATCTAGAGTTCTCAATGGTTCTTATACTATGAGGTTCTTTCACCATGAATATAGTGAATTTAGGCTATTTAGAGATTTATTTAGAGCTCTATTCCCTCTATGTTAGATATTACTGTCAATTCTACTTCCAAACCTCCTGTTGGTGCTATAGCTATGCATCCTACCCTTCCAAGTGAGTGGGTTCACATATGTGGTCTTTATATTGTGCATCAGATGTTATTTTCATAAAAATACAACTTATTATTTGATTTTAGAGATTACTGTATAAGGATTTGGAAGTTACTGTTGGTTTATAGGTTTTAGAAATCCTGATTTTAGAGCATGAAATAAGTTTTTGATAAAACTCATAGGACCATGTTTGTTATACTGATTTTACATAGAATTGATAATATGTATAATGGTTTGAGACTTTTGTAATTATTTTAATGGTTTCTGGAATTGGATTGTGTATATGAAATAGTTTTATACCAGATATGTAATTTAGAGAAGAAAATAGAATTTTGATTGCAAACTTTGTTATTGGAAAATATAATATTGAGATTTCTAGTTATGAAAAACTTGATAGTTTGAATTATGTTTTAGAAGATTAATCAAAAGGTTTTAGAGCTTAAATCTTCATGAGATTCAAAACAGTTGACGACTACATATTCTGTAGGCTTTATGAAATCATAAATGTCTACAACAGTTGATCCCTTAGGCATGATTTCATAACCATAGTTATGCTAAGATTAGACTGTTAGAATTAGATAGATTTAGAGCTTTTAGAGAACTAATAGGTTTAAAGGTTCTCATATTTAGATGATTTGTTTATTTAGTATAAATAGTAGCTATAGAGAAACAGCCAGCGGTTAATGGTTGGAATTGATTGTTAATCTTAGTACCAAATTATCAAAAGGCAACCTTACATATTAGAGCAGAAAATGGAACCTATTTAGGTGTCCAAACTTGATTCTTTAAAAACCACATATCAAAGCAAAGATACAATGATAACATAGTTAATAGACATAATCACATATCAGAGCAGAGATACGATTATATGATGGCTAATAGGCATAATCACAAATTAGAGTAAAGACATGATTATTCCAGGATTGATAGACATTAGTACTTTTCTAGGAGTTATGGCACTATGAGTTTATGTGATTTATAGCATAAAAGTAACTTGAGGAAAATATCTTCTTTATAATTTTATAAAATGATGATTGCATATACATATGTATGTGTGTGTTATAATGCATAACCTATGAATTTTATTATGATTATTATGATTTTCTTAATTGTTTCTTAGTGTCCCATGAAAGCAGGTTTCAGGTGAGAGCTCACTCATTGAGTTTTTCCATAAAAACTCACCCTCTCTACTTCTTCTCATTTACAGATACAGAAGTGGCTGTGGGCCCTTCCTAGCCATCATTGTCCTTGCAGCGATAGAGTTTGGCTAATAAGCTTCACTTGAGTGAAGCATTCTCATTTTTTTAAAAGTGCTCCAATACAATACAGGCAGGATTCCAGACCTTAGATCATGTTTTTCATTTTGCATACTATGATAGTATATTCATGTTTTGCATTTAATGACTTAATTATATTAGGTATTGGGTTCATGGACATTTTTTAAATAGAACAATTTATGTTTATATGTTGTATTATGACTTCAGACCTTAGCGACAGATTATTAGACTTCACACTGGTTAGTTAATCATTTTGATTATTTTGAATTTGAGGAACATGTGATTTGTATGTAGAAAAATATGTTTTGTTTTAAATAATTTTGTGATTTTATAATTAACTGTGCATATAGAGAAATTTAGGTCATGAAGTTTACGTGAGAACCGGATTTCTCACGCGCTAGTCATGTGCTCAAGTTGGGTTGTGAAATGTTGTTATGGTTTTCTGAGGTTCCATCAAACCTCCATGCTCTCACACAAGATGACTTTCTTGCTATGGTAATTAAGTTTTTGTATGTTTGCCTGTCCTTCAAAATAAGAGCAAATAGCCTTTTGTTTTATTGTAAATAATATACCATGCACCCTAGTTCTTATTTATTAATGACTAAGTTTTACTTTTTTTCAAAATAGTTCAACATCAGACATAGCCATCATCATAGGGTTACTCAAACTTATGCAAGTGGTATTTATTAATGCAAGTAATATAAAATAAGTTTTTGAAGAAAATGAATTAACAAATAATATGTAACATGCTAACATGGCATAAGTCCCCACTTCCAACTTCAAGAGCTAAAAAGAAAAGATGTATTATATTGTGGTGTTGTTGTTCCCACAATCTCATCCCTCAATTATGTGTAGAAGGAGTATTGTCACTATCATCTCTATTCAAATAGAAGTCACTTGCTATTAGCAACATTTTGATTTGTGTTGTAATTCTTCTTCTTCTTCTTTTTTAATGTTATGGTTAATTCACAGTCATTCTGCTTCTAGTCTAATATATATAGTAAATTGAACTTAATAAATGCTATCATCTTCATGCATGAATTATGAACAGTTAAATTAGTTAGTAATTTTTTTAAAAGAAAGAATTGAGAGCTTTTGCATACTGATCTTGTAGTAATTGGTAAACAATATGGTCAATGATCCAAGAAATGCAATTACTTCTCTGCGAACAACATTGTGTTTAAACCTTAAAGATAATCACACATTTAGAAACTTCCACTTTGTGCCTCATATTAGAATTATTAGTGCTCTTTAATTTTAGAAGCAAGTGGAAGGATTGTTTTTCCTCTCGAGGGTTGATTTTACAGAGTCGATACATCTTAACTAAATGCATACTCGTGATGAAATTCTGAATTAACACAATGGTATCAAAGAACTTGAGAAATAGTTTAATAAAGTTATTGGGCATTTTAAACTTTTCCCTGTGCAACAATACAAATTAAAATGCTTTGTACAGTTGATGTTGATGAACTAAAAAACCCAAAAAAAAAAGGATCAATCAAATAACATGTCAAATGATTTCTAGGAAAAACTGAGTTACAAAATTGCTTACAGCAAATAGATCGCAAACAATAACATACAAAACACGGGGCAACATCGCCACCACACAAATCAAATTTATTGGGGCACAAAAATTAAAATAAAAGGTTATGGGAGGGTTACTACATGCTTCCGAAATTACCAGAAAATGGATCTCATCAACTGTTATAGCCCAAGACATAATTAAATAAAATAAAAGGAATTTTATTACCATAGTAATTTCGTTCATTACAAGTAAACTTAAAAGAAATGCATGCCGACCACAACACAAAAAAAAGAAGAAGACAAAATTAAAAAAATAAAGAACACCCACCCAACATAACCCCACTACATGGGGAGGTCAACCAAATCCCCAATTAAATTAACAAATCACAACACTTCGTACCTCAAAATGCTCACAAAGCAGGGGATGATTCTGCAAAAGAAGAGGCCTTTGTGGTGGTAGAAAAATCGGGTGCTCATAGTATGTTTTGCACAGTCGAGGGATTTTACGATGATGATGGACTTGGGGGGGATGACGTGGTCGAGTTGAACAAATGACAGTGTTACATACCTAAAAAGGGTAACTAGAAGGGGATGGTTCCAACGAAGAAGGTGCGCTTGTAGTAGTTGAAGAAGGGGTCGGGACGGGCCTAACATCAGCAATTGAGTCAGCAATTGATGAACAACAGTTCCGTAGAAGGAATTTTGACAACAACTCAACCGCGATGATGTAGATCTCAGAGACTAGGAGGGCATGTAACGGGAAGATGGTGTGGTGTGGACTAGGTGGAAGGGAAAAAGGGATGGTTTAGGCCGAAAGGGTTGGGGTTAGGGCAGAGAGAGTTTTGATGGGAGAGTTAAAGGTAGAGGAAAGGTTACATACTCCAATGGCAACGAACTCCGCATCATGGCTGGCGTCGGTGGGTGTGCGGAGGTTTGCTGATGGAACAATGCAAGAGTTCTTCCATGTGAATTATGACGTGTGCAATAGGGGGCATGCTAGTTTGAAAGGTTCAAATTGGAAAAAACTATTTTGAACAAGGAGAGGTTAAGGCTAAAACACAATGATTAAAGCAGAATACCTGCTCTCTTTGCTAATCATAACACGGGAAAGATTCAGAGGTATCAGTCAACGAAGACACATGTTTTTGCAAGAGACAGCCATGTAACTACTTCACCATTCCTTATATTATGCATTGGCTACCCTAGAATGCACCAAGTCTCTAAGGTAGCATTTAGTTAGTGATACAGGGACAAAAATATGGAGATACGGGAGATAGAAACATGTTTGGTGGTGGACACAGAAACATGGGACAAGAAATTTTCCATCCCCGAGACAAAAAAACACAAAATTTTTGTACTTCCAAAATCTTGGGACAGTGTGGCCAGGATACGGAGACAGAAATTTAAATTTTTTTCTCCCAATAATACCCTTATACATATTTAATATTTATGTCTTTGTCTCTGTTGTTTCCATTACCCTTGTATTTCTGTCCTTATCCTTCTATCAAATGCTACCTAAGTCTGTCCTAAGTAAGGCATAAGTGTAATTGCAAACATCACCTTGAGACTTAAAGTATTTGACTTAAATACACATTATCTTTAGGGTCTTATGGATAAAAGTATATGAATAGATGATGATAAAAAAAAAACTCTTTTACAATAACATTATATCAATTTTAAACAAAATTTTCAAGACAATAATTTATTAATCGGAACATATATACAAGCTTAAAAAAAGTAGATACTTAAGAAGGGTATCAAATAATAATTCCTAAATTAATCAGTCTAAAAAATGATGTAACATCTAAACAAACTTAAAATAAAAGTATCATAATTTACTCTAGATATAAAATATAGATAATTATTGACTAATCTATATTTGTATCTCATCATTCTTCAGAGTGGCATGGTACTTTCGGAGGGGCAATATTATGAGGGCTGCTTAATACTACTGCTAATGGGTAACTATATGGCCATCTAAATGTCGGTGAGTTTAGCAATATCCGTATAATACGGGCCAATAGATTTATATGATAAGTTATAGTTTGGTGTACTCGCATGACGACTTAGTTCTGTAATAGTTGAGAATGTCTTGCCTTGTTGATCACACAGATGAGTAAAATTATATCGTAGACAATATTGTAAGACGAAAAAAAAAAAAGACAAGTCAACATCGATGTATAGAGCGAATTAAGATATAGGACATGAGAATATGATATTGCATTTCTCCTCCTTTGTGGAGTTTTGTTATTGTGTGAGCAGTAATTCATTAATTATCGAAAGAAGCAAATTTTAAGTAATTTCTATTAACAAGTGTAGGGTATACAATTTTAATGATTAACATTGCTATAATTGCTGCCTTTATTGTGAGATCCTAGTTTGCTTATTTATCCCATTGAAATTTCTCCTTTCATGGTATCTAAATTTTCTATTAGAAAGAAAAAAAAATTCTATGAATTACTCTAAGACCATATTTATTTAGAAAATCATAATTAATGCTAGGAATTAAGAAAATAATCATATAGCTCATTTACTTGGTTGATTGTGCAACCAGCAACTATACTGAGCAATCCCAAAAATGTCCGTGGAGGCAAATCTTTTCGTGTAAATTGAAGTTAAGTTGTCCTCCAACTGCTTCTATACATCAATGGCTCATTCACTATATAAGGGCATGAAGAATGGAGAGAAAAACATCAACTTACATAACTTTGTCCTTCCACTTGCTTATTTACTCTTAGAGTTTGAAATTCTCGTAGCTAATATACAAGAGCATCTCTTTGTCTATTATTTGAGTTGTTCTCATTCTAGAGAGGAAGAAAGAGCGTGGGTAGTATTCTTGGAATCGTTTCAATATTAGAAACAAACTAAGCAACATTCTACTTGGGAATTAGGTGCAGAAAGGCTTGTTGGAAGCCTTGGAAGTCAAAATTTGACTAGTTGTGAAGAAAATCTCAAGCAATTAGAGACTAGATGTCACGATTTGTATCGGAACCAGGATAGTTTCTCCACTCTCATATCTCTTTTATTTTTAGAATTATTATTTTTTATCTAAAATAAGTTTTTGCTCAGAATTTTTTATTGTTTCGCTGTTAATAATTTTATTACTTAATTTTGTTGTTATTGAACCAATTCACCAATCTTATTACTTCAATAAGAGTTAAATATATTAATAAGCGAGTTACACTCCTTCTACAAAGGTCTAAGCAGTAGAAAGAACAGCCATTATGAGGACTTATGGATTGCAATTATGCTCAAAACTCAAAAAGCTGGAATTGTTTCAAGGTGAAAAAAAAAAAAAGTTAAGTAATTTCCATCATGTATGATTAATAATTATTCACATGTGTAGGTCCTCTATTACCTCATTATTGCAAATTCTTGGCCACACATTTCTTTTTCTTCTTTTTTTCGCACCCTTGATCTTCTTGTGCTTTGTTTCTGTGTCGCTTCTGAAAGAGGGACAGCAGCCATCTACTGGATGGAAATTAACCGTTAGCAAGTCATATTTTATTTTCTGTCTACCCAATTTCTTATTTTTATGAGATAAATAAATAATATATATTTAATAATTATTTTAAATATTATTAAATATATATCTTTTACATGGTAAAAAGTGATAAATGGAATAAAATAAGAAATATGATTGAGTGGTGTTATTCAAATACTCAAAAATTAAATGTCTATTAGGACACCTACTTAATAATCATTGGATGTGAAGTGATGGATGGAGTGAGTGAGATCCATTATCATATCCAATAATTATTAAGTGGGTGTCTCAATAAATATTCAATTTCTTGGTGATGGAATAGCATTTTTGCATTATAATGTAGGCAATTCTATACTTAAAAGATTATCCCATAGACACAAAAAGTAGAAACAATATGGCATTCCCTGCTTGGCACATAGCTAGCGTATTTACATGGGAAATTTAACGACAATGACACCAACAATATATTCCATGAAGATGCCCCAAATAATTATTAGGGTACGTGCTCCATCTCTAGTGCTTCATATCATTTATATATATATATGTCACAAAAAAGCTACCAAAAGACACAAGTGACATCAGCACCAAAAAGTAGACACCCTTAGATCTCTACTACGTTCCACTTCCAACAACGTGGGGCTTCTCTAAATCACCACATGCTGCGTGCAAGCATTTACTCCTTTGTTTAAAGAACTCTCTTAGCGAGTATTTGAGACATTTGTTAAGGAATAAAAATAAAAAGTTTTAAATTTTTTGCCCATTTAATATATTGGATTTATTTAATTAGTGTCATGAGTTAGAAATAGAAAGTTTCACATTAGAAAGTGAAAGTTTTGTATTTTCTAAATACGAGATCTATTAATAACCTTTAATATTTACTTTTTAAACTATATTTAATCAGCAGAAAAACTCTAATGCATATAATTTTTTTTTTAGCCTTTTTTTTCATTTTTTAACAATTGTTTTTAGGAAATTTGCTGACAAAATCATTAATTTTTTAAGTTAAAAAAAAACCCTTAAGAGAACGCTTGGTTGAAAGGTAAAAATAAAAATAAATTTTCTATAATTGAATTTTATGTATAATTTTATATATGGAACCAAATCATGAAAAATTTATCCGTATTTTCATCCTCCAACCAAACATATCCCAAGAAAGAGCGACACTACATGGCTCAAAGACGGAATGTGCAAAATGGCCAATAATCCACGCGCCTTGATTATACGCTTTTAAATAATAAAAATAAATTGAAATAAACGGCTACAACATTCGTCGCAGTTTGTACTCATACTTTTCGAGCCATGAACTCATTTCTGCTCAAGAAAAGCAAGCTCCTACAACAAACTGTTTAGCTTCTTAGTTAATTCGAGGGTAAAATTTACCTCAATAAATTTTATGTGTAAAATAACATATACAATTCATCTAGATAATTTTTAGCTTCATTTTTATTCTCTAACCAAACATACTCTTCCATACTTGAATTGAGAGGCGGAATGGGAGTTCCGAAATTAGAGAAATTTTTATATAAATATAAGTGCATCTTAGGCCCACTTCATGAAGCACGCCTCATTTCATAGTGGGTTCTCACTCAATGAGTGCATTTAAAATACACTTTGTATCTATACAAGAAAAATAGTCTCTAATTAAGTTACTAGATTGCTACCTAGTCAGAGCCTTATTGCTAGTAATTAAACTAAACGACGACGTACGTACTCAATGTGATATAATCTACATATATGTACACCTAATCTCACTTTTTTGTTGTTATTGTTGTTACTATGCTTCGATATCTATTGCTTCTATTGTAAAAGCTTGATGCCTAAGATCGGACATAGATCCGAGAGTTTGGCTGCGAGGGTCAAGGATTCGGATCTTAGACGCTCATTCTCAAAGGAAAGTAGGAGGTTGTGTTGCATGGTCAAGCCAAGCCGGTTTTTCAATTCTTGGTTTTCGATTTTTAACCGGTTCACTTGATTCGTGAGGTTCTCCAAATGCCTCTTCTTTCTCCATCTGGACCGTCTGGCTGATTCCCGGTTCGATTGCATGCGCCTCAGCCTTTTCTGGTGGGTTGAGTAAACCGCCCGGTTCGATCCATGCGAATCGGAACTCAGGCTTTCTGGTTCGAAAAGACCCGGTTGGTTAACGAGGGAAAACAGCTCCTCTAGTTCACTTGGTGTGAACATGGTTTCGTGACATGAAAATTGGACCGCTTCTTCTTCAAACATTGCTGCTGCACCAATAATTAATTTTAGAGCAAAATAAAATTAAAGAGAGAGAGAGGGAGAAAAGAAAACCGTTATGTTCCAAAGAATGAACCGGAGAGAAGGAAGGTGGGGAAAAGGGAAGAACTGAAGTGTAGGGGAAGGGTATTTAAAGGGTGAAAAAGGTGGCAATACACAAAACAGTGGGGTCTACCAATAGGAAAAGATATTGGAAAGCCAAGTTCACATTTTGTGCAAAGATAAAGGTAAAGGAAAAAGTTGGGTTCAAAGATAGATATAGTACGTATGGGGGTGTCTTTATTTTTTCAACAAAAACAAGTGCTGCAGACCACTTTTCAATTTCCATGAAACAAAACTTTAATGTAATGTGGCAGCATGGTGGTGGGAAATTCATATGAAAACTACTTCCTTCTTTTATTAATCGTTTATTTTATTTATTTTTTGGGTCATGGGGTCCTTTCGAAAGATTAGCTTTAGCTTAATGACGAAGGGATCAATCAAAAAATACGTATCCAGCAAATTGAATTAGAAAGTTACGGAACATACCACGACAAATATAAATAGGGTGCGCCGAAGTCATTTCGGACACGCACATGGATGGTGAAAAAAGGCAGTGAAAGTTGCATCTAAAAACATTATAGGAAAAAAAAAATACATATTACATGAAGAAGGCAAAGGTGGACCAATGAATGTTTAGTACGTGGAACAAATTGTGCCTCATCACAACCCTAGCTAGCTATTGTCGTTGGCTACAAATTAGTTCTTTTCCTCTCCCACACCCATGCAACCACGTACGTCGCTACTTAAAGGCTCCAATCACTTTGAAACCTTTACGTACACAAAAACAGAAATAAAAATCCAGAAGAGTTTTGATTGTCTTTTGATACCCGATGAAGCATAAGTATAAATTAAACGAAAGGAGTGTATAACTTAACTTTCATTATGTATAAATTATATCTAAATATTTTTTTAACAAAGGAGTTAAAAGTAGATCCCTTAAATAAAAATAATATTATTATCTTAAAAAATAAAATATATTTATTTTTAAGTAATTAAGTAATGACGAGTAATATAATGTAATGAATAAATATTACTTTAACCCCTTATCTATACCCCAAATACACATATATATTAACCAGATTTATTGTCTAAACATGGGATGAAAATTTTTAAATCTCCTTTGACCATATTTAATTAGAACATGGTGAAAAGTGAGGGTGAAAATGGGTAAAGGCTAAGTCAAGTTTTTTTCCCCTTAATCAACCGGACCTTAAAATTTCAAAATATAGCTTCAACCACTTGATGCCGGACCATTTTATTTAAAGTCTAATCTCACCTAAAAGTTTATTAAAAGGCCTATTTATTTATTAATAAAGATTTTAAATTGGTCAATAGATTTATATATCTTTAAATCTGTCAACAATATAGACTTCAGCCTTTTAGGTTAAATGAATATTATATAACATTTAAAACAGTTTATAATATATTTTTAGCTAAACAGACTTTTGAAAACCGGGAGTATAACATTTTCACTTAAATAATTTTTTTTTTAAATTCTTAGTCGAACTTATTTATCAAATACGTAAAGTCAAACTCTGTTTAATGTCGGTCAATTATAAGTTTCCAAAAGGCCGTTTAGCTTATTTTCATCCGCTGAAAGGAACATAAATAAACGAGCTTTGTTACATATATTATCTTAAAACATCATTTTTATTTATTAATTGAGGTAATCATTTATACGAGATCATAGATTGAAACCTTAACTTTAATACGAGATCATTTATTAATACGAGATCATATATAATTATAAGCTTTTATCCTTATGTGAAAATTGCAGCTATATGTCACGACATAATGTTTTTTTTAACCCAAGTTGAATAGCAGGCACCAAAACTTCGATATCAATCATCAATCCGATCCTATCAGACTTTCGCCAAAACGAGATACTGTCCCGCAGCCAACCCAACTCAACAAAAGTGCATGATGATGAAAATAGGAAAAGAGAACATCACAATTAACATAAAGCAAAATTAGTGGAACAGCAAGCTACCAAAATGCATTGATTATTCCTTCATTTTCAGTTGTTCCCATGCATTGATCTGTCTTGATTTTACTCACCAAGTAGCTTTCTTATTCTTGAATATAAATAATCACTTTTCCAAATATTTATTTACAAAGATGTGAGCTAGCTTAAAGATTGCTTCAACATCTTTTTGGCATATCATTCTATTTTATTATTCAAAAATTTCAACTTTCAAAATATATAAAATTTTCATAAAATAGACTCTTTATTGTTAGTTAAAGGTTATCTATCAAATTTTTGTAACCTTATAAACATGATATTAAAAATAATATATGAAATAGAATAAAATATAATCATTTATTTAATTATTAACTTATTTTAAAAATAAATTTATACACTAAATTTTCTATAAGATATAGTTAAATAAATTATTATTTATTTTCGGTAATAACCAACAAATTATCTTTTATTATCATCATCACGTTCATTGCATAGATTAAATAACTAGTCTATGATAATATTTGAATTTATGACCTTGTACAAATTATTTAAATTCAAGTTCCTCATCATTGGTTTATTTTTATTTTTTTTTCATGAAATTATCTCTCTCAAAAGTTTAATTAAATTGATGGGTAGATCACATGAATGATTTTATATTCTAATATGCTACTCTAAAAAATTTGAGTAGAATAGGGGTTCGAATCAATGACCAGTTAACCATAAACACTCTGATATCATTTCATAAAATTATTTCTCTAAAAAATTTAAGTTGCTAGGTAGAGATATACTCTAACATATATAGCTTAATTTAGACCGATAGACATTGCTATATCACTACGTATTTCTCTTCAAATATTAATTTAGTAAAATATTGAATAGAATATTGTTATTAGGTAGTTTTCTAGTATTCTATAGGTAGAGGGACAGGTTTGTTTTCGTTTGGCAGTTGGTTCCCCGGGACAATTAGCAAAGTATTAAAGCGGCTTGAGTGGAGGATAACATGCAAACCCCTCTCTTGCCATTTTAGTGAAACTTGATTAATTTAGTGAAGCAAAAAAGAGAATTTCAGCAACAGCTTCTTTTAGCAAGCCAAAGTAGTTTGCATGTGCTGCAAGTAAAATATAATGGAAAGCAGAGTCCTTTGGAAGCTATCTGCTTTATGATTTATGTAATGTATGAACTATGAACAATGTCTGCATTTGCATAGTGTAGTGCATGTCCCTTTAGACATGCTAAGTTTGGTTCGTGTCTTGAGATAGAAAAAAGGACACGAGACAATGTGACAGTAAAGATGGAGATGATACTGGAGTCGAGAATGAAACTATATATATTTGATAATAGTGTATAGAACATGGTGATTGATAAAAAGATTAAGATAACTAAATTATAATTTGATGAAAAATTAAAAAATGAGGAGGACGAAGAAAAAAAAAATTTAAATTTGTGTCACATATATATGTTTCCAATGTTACTCCCTTTTAGAGGTAACGAAATCGGCTCTTTTTATCTCTGTTTCTTTCTCCAAATATATTTCTATTCTTAATATCACCGTATTTTTTATCCCAAAACAGTTACCAAATGCTGCTTTGGATTTTACCTTCCTACAACCCCTTGAGGCAGCAAAGCTCACTTATCATTTC
Source organism: Dalbergia cultrata (assembly GCA_031216105.1). Classification (NCBI taxonomy): domain Eukaryota; kingdom Viridiplantae; phylum Streptophyta; class Magnoliopsida; order Fabales; family Fabaceae; genus Dalbergia; species Dalbergia cultrata. The sequence continues at coordinate 4,430,565 of CM062352.1, forward strand.
TTGCGGCTATAAGTTAAATGATTGGAAAGATAAGTAGAAATTGAGTACGAGAGGATGATGTATAAGAAGGGACGTAAGGTAATGGCAATTTTTTACTATGATGCAAGGATATAGAATTTTTTGCATCCCGTTTGGCACTTGGAATTTGGCATGAAATTAGAGTTTGAAATTAAAATTAGACGGCCTAGTAATTTCAAATTTTGTGTTTGGGGTAATGTATATAATTGAAATTATATATAATTACACAATTCAATTTCATGGAATTAAAATATAATTAAAATAGACTTTTCTTAATTTCTAAATCATACCTTATAAATTGTCAATTTTAAAATTTATTAAATATCTATCTTCTCATTAAAATTTATATAGTTTTTTTTTTATTTTCTAATAATCATGTTACAATTTTATAATAAACCCAAATGCAAAATTTAATAGTTCCAATTCTAGCATCCGAACAAATCCTTCCAGAATTATAAACCTTTTAGAATGAATATGAAGAAGTGACAAAAAATTGATAGTTCTAATTTTTATCTTCTGTAATAGTATTATTTTATTCTATAACCACCCTTTTATTTTTGAGTTAATATTTATTTTAGTCCCTTATTTTATATTTATAAGTCATTTTAGCCTTTAATTTTTAAATTGAATCAAATTAGTCCTCGATATTGTAAAATATAAGTTATGTTAGTTCATCAACTCTCTGTTATTTAATATATATTCTATCAATAAAATAATGATAGGTAACTTTAAATGATACCTTAACATACCATATATCATCTGCTGAAGCAGAATAAAGTTTCAAATGACTCATTTGGGTATATAAAATTATACAAAATGAGTCATTTAAATATTCATTATAAGTCATAAAATGGCTCATTTTGTATAATTTTATATGTCAAAATAAGTTATTTTAAGCTTCAATCTATTTTAAATAACATATGATATGATAATGTATCATTTAATATAGCACATCATCATTTAATTGATAAAATATTAAATAAAAGTGGAATAAGGGATTAACTTAACTCAAATTTTATAATGTTAATGATTAATTTGACTCATTTTGAAAGTTAAAGACAAAAATGACCACAAGTAAAAAGTCAGGAATTAAAACGAGCATTAATTCTTTATTTTTGTAATGTGATTTTATGATTTTTAAACATGTTTGGATATTTTGGTCCACTATCAATTCTAGCAATAGAATCAGTTCTAATTAATGCATATTTGATTTCACATTCAGGAATAGACTGTTAAAATTGATTCCAAGGACATGAAATTAACTTTGGTCAATTTTGGCAAAATTAATTTTATATGCAGAACCAAACCTGTACATACTCATTCTAGAATATTCCTATCAATTATTTCTAATAATAATTAGTTAATAACAATAGATGCTGTCATCATCTTAATTAGCAAATCTCCAACACATTGGCGTGGCCGTGAAGAGAATCGTCTTCCTTCAATATAAAGTATCATTGTCCCCAATTATTTTTCCACTAAGGCCTATATAAAGTCTTTTGATGCAATGCTAAATAATTTTTTTTATCAAATATATACATATATTCAATAAATAGTTTTAAAATTATAAGTACACATTTTCTAAAAATATCGCTTATTATTTTTAACCTAAAAATTACATGTAATTGATATAAGACACTTGATCTAAATTTTCACATTTTGTTTTTCTTCTTTTCTTCGTCCTTTCTTCTAAAATTATCACAATTTACAACTAAGACTAGATCAAGGAAATATTTTTTCAATGAAACAAAAAATTAGCACCCGTATTCGTAGATATAACATGTGATAAAACTATTTGATCCAGATAAGCACACTTATTCATAGCACTAACATTATTTAAGACAAGAAAAATTAGCAGCAATGTACAGATTAAGCCCGTCCATTTGTCTGTTTGTTCCCAAAATTTTAAAAAAAAAAAAATTATTGTCTTCCACACCCTGTTATATTAACCATGTAAAATGTGTATTAACCACTTAATCATATTGCAAAGTAGTTATGATGGGATCCTTACCAAAAAAAAAAAAGTAGTTATGATGGGACACTCATTGATAAATTTAGGCTCTACTCCTTTCTAATCAAGATCCACTTTTATTATTGTGCCTGCAGTTTAGTTTTCGGGTATGCTTCTTCACTTTCAAAATTATGGTGTACGAGCGAATCTTGTTATGACACAACAAATTAAATGGAGTTTGATTTGACACAGAGCAAATCATTGAAGATGTGGAAAGCAAACAAAGAGTTAACCTTAAATAAATTTTAGATGGTATCGATCTTGACCAAACAAGTCGTTGTAGTATAGTGGTGAGTATTCCCGCCTGTCACGCGGGTGACCCGGGTTCGATCCCCGGCAACGGCGATGAATTTTTGTTTCTTAAATCAACATTCAACCCTTTTTTATTGTGTACTTGGGTTTTTCTTTTGGGTCATGTTCACATTCTCCTATGGCTTCAGAAAGCAAGGGACAAAAAGCCCAACAAAATAAGAGCCTAAATCAGCCTTTTCTGAACAAGAGATACTAGGGCCTTATTATTGTCTCAAAATTTTTAGATCCAAAACAAAAAATATTGACCGAAAGCGAAAACCCAATACGTAGCCTTGTAAAATATCAGACCAAAGAAGAAAAAAAAGGAAAACCTTATAAAATATCTAGAGATGGATTTAAATTTGAAAACACTACGGAAGCGATTCAACTTGTCTCTAATTTGTTTAACTCAATCATAAAATATCAGTCCAAAAAACAAATGTAAAATATCCAGAGATGAATTTAAATTCGAAAACACTTTTCCATGAATTTTTTTTTTTTTTCTTCGGCAAACACGTGATTGATTTTATCTTTTTTTTTTCAAAAAATTTACAATGGATTTGTTCTCCAAAATCTATAGAACTGTGCAAGAGACTCAACCCGTCTCTAATTTGTTTATTAACTCATTGATTAAGTGAGTTGAATGCAATGTTAAGAAAATTGGATTGAATGTTGAACTAGGGAAAGAATTGGTTTAAAGGTTCATTGACTCAACTAGCTCTAATCGGGATTCAATATGATATTGTTACATTGTAACTTGTTACCTTCGGAACTCGACCAAATGACAATGCTGCTTTCCTTCCTTCACATCTCTGGTGGGGTGCTTGCGAGAACTCCACTAAATTGAGTTTAAATTCAATAGAGGAGAATATACAATGGAAATGATTACTATTTCATCTTTCCCCCCTTTTCATAGGCGGAAAAACTTGCAGCAAATATCCGCATGTCCCATATTATGTGATAGCCGATCCGAGTTCATGGGGTAATTCGAATTTCAAATGATGGTGTTCCACATTCGTAACGCCCGCGGGCTTCCCGTCTTTATGGAGTATTTCGTGGGTAAATCCGAATTGCGCTGTTCCTTATCTCATGGCATGATCCAATTGGCCCATCTAAGTTGGGTTGAACTTTTCTTTGTAACAAATATATATTTTTATTAATATATAAAAAAATATGTTACTTATATATTATGAAGTAAATAAAATTATTAAATAATAAAAATAAAAAATTAAATAAAATTTAAATATGGTAGATTGATTATATTAATGTTGAATTAATTTCTTAAGATTTATAACTCATATCAACACAATATTAATATTTTCAACTATATTTAAATATAATTATTTTCTAAAAATTTGCATTTTGAAAAAATTTATACTTAATTGTTAGAAAATAACTTGATTTCAGTAGGAATAAGGATATAAGTTCAAATACTAGTAAGCTCGTTTATTGGTAATCATAAATGCTTTGTCACCAAAATTGGGAGAGCAATATCTTCCACAATTTTTTCAATAAAAAATTACTATTTATCTACATTACTTTAAATATAGAGTACTTAAACACTATATTGCTTATACTAGTAGCTAGTTTATCTCCTTAAGTATCTAGTCAGGGTTATTCCTAACAATGTATATGAAGAGAGTCTCGTACCAGAGGCAATATCCACAATTGTAAACTTTGTACCTCTACAGGATTAGTCATTATTTTCAATGATAAATACCCTTACTTTTATCATATGGAATTTAAGTATTGAAATGTCGATTTAACAAAAATAATTAACATATTCTCTTATGTGAAAGGTGAAAAATTACGAAAAGATTTTTAAATTTTAAAAGACAAATTTATCTCCTAGATAACGAATTTGAGGCTTTAATCAAGATAATCTCAATCACGCATCTACTTTTTCTCGGATAATTGGATTCCATATCTCCGCTGGTAAAGGAGAAATTTTTTTTGTCTTTCGTTTTTTGGGTATCGAAAGAAGAAAGTTAAGAAAAGTAAAAGACTTTTTATTTATAAGTAAGAAAAGTAAAAGATGATCATGACCCAAACGACATCATCATAATTCAACATCGTGGACATAGGACGGTCACACGCACACAGCGCTTTTTAATATTTCAAAGCAACTAGGCCTTGGTGCTACCCAACTTTTGCTACAAGTTTTCATTAGCATAATTCATCCAGAGAACACGCTCAATCTATAATGATAACTGCTAATTGTTCTAAAAAGTTACATAATCAAAGGGTTACAGAAAGACGTGATCATTGTGGTGATCCCAGTGATAATGTTCTCCACCCAACACTTTGGCCATAACCCTTTTCTTTCTCTTTTCCTTTCTAATTTTGGTTCGAAATGGAAATTTAGTTAAAGGTGTATAATGGGAAGCATGATTTAGTTCAAGTGTAAGGATTAAGCTCCTCGAAAATATAAGCACTGAATTAAAATTTTGAGTAACGTATACCTTAGGTTTTTTTATTTCCCAAAATGTAATTCAACATGAAAATTGATTTGTTGGTTGTGGATTAAGCCTAAATAGAGTCTGAATCAAATCGAATCATGATATTTGGTAATAGATTTAAATAAAAAGAGCAACAACTTGACTAAGAGTTATAACTTCTGACCCGTGGCTAGTGGTAAGTGCTCAATCTAATAACTAATATTAGAGTTAAGTCAATGGTTTTGATTAATGTCATAGAGCCAGCAAGGTGATTTCACACTTTCCTTCTCTTAAAGCTCAAAGGAAACCACGAATCCCGTATGCAATGGATCAAGCTGAATTGGAAATAACTTTCCAACAAATTTTCTATATCTCTAACCAGGTTACTATTAGTAGTAATCAAGTCGTCTTTAATTCAGTACCATAAGCAACCAGCTGGTTGTTTGTGCCACTCCTCTAGAATATTCATAAATCATAGTCTCACCCTATTCTAGCTTAATGATTTATGGTTTTTGTTTGGCTATGTCTTCCTGACCAGTGTGCATGATGAACACAAGGGCACAGAAATCTTACATTCTTACAGAAAAAAAGAAAAAAATGGAGCAACCAAATTGACTACTATAATAATTCATAATACGGCAATCAATCACAATTTATTTCATTACAATATGATCATATATTTTTTATAATTTGTATCTATTCAAAGGCAATGAGCATTACATTACTCTTTAATTTCATTCATGAACCTTCAAAAACACAAGCTTTAAATGCAAAAGTCTAAGAATGATTCCCCAATATTATTAATGTAACACATTACTTACCAAGAAATTAAAGAGACATTTGGCTTTGCTTAAGGCCTCAAAGGTATTTGTTTCAAAGTTTCAGCCTTCACTATTTAGTCTTGCTCAACAAGTGCTGCACCACTAGTCTTTTTCCCGTTAACCATCCTTCTCCGGCTGGCGGTGGCAGTGGCAGTGGTGGTGCCTTCGTCATGGTGGCGGAGATTTCCATCATTGAGGATCAAGGGCAAGCCATTGGCATCTTCCCCATCTTCTTCATCAGTGGCTATGCGGATGCAAAAGCAACGATCCAAAGATGAAAAGAAAACCGATGTGACACCATTCATGAACCACGAAGCCACCCCACCAACCTTTCCACAACTTGGAGAGCCTTTGCTTGATGGTGAGGTGTCCCGCTCCCTGAAGAAGCCATTGGAGCTGGAAGAGGTTGTGGTTGCCATGGTTTGAAATGGCCACACCACATCCAAAATAAGAGGACCTTAAGAAAGCTTTAGGTTCCGTAGGTCACTCTAGCTAGGTTTAGCTATAAGCATTGTATCGTATGTGTTGATTATTAGAGTAACCATATATTAGTACATAAATTTAGATGTACAGTCCTTACTAATTAGAAAGAACCACATATATCACTTGTACCTAAATTATATATATATCGTTAATCATTTCGTGTCATGTGTCATGTGTCATGTATATGTATATATAGGCAATTTGTTTTACATTTGTTAGAGTATAAAATAATTATTTATTAAAGTATAAAACAATTCATATGCCTCTATCCATATATTAAACTTTTGATAGAGATGATTTTATGACATAATAGTAAAACTTTTATGATCAAATAATGGTCTGAGATTCAAACTCACACTATAATAGAATTATATTGTTCATACTTCAAAACAAAAAAAAAATATTTATGTATGCGGACATATTAGAATATAAATGGTAAATTTATAATTGGGAATCATGCATTAATAATTATTTAGGACTTCGATTATCTTACTAATAAATCCTTTAATATGACAAATAATGAATAAAATAAACTTCATTGCCATCCAATTTCGATGTATCAAATAATAATAATAATAATAACAATGATGGATGCAAAACCTTTCCATCAAATTTATCAATAGGATACTTGAAATGCTCAGCTATTAAGATATAATTATCCATAAATAGATTCGCTACGAGTGTAATTGAAATATATATACTTATCAATGTATGATTTATTGAGTGGTAAATCTTCAATTATTAATCCATGAAATTTCCTCCAATTCAAATTTTAGGAAAACATGTTTATAATATGTCATCTTAAAATTTAATAATTGTTTTATATCAAATTTATCTTTGTCTATTAGTTGTATTTTTCCTGTCCCCTTTATTACATCTATTGTTGGCCGATCATAATTTCTTTAGTAGAAGTATAATTCGGTCTTTTATTGTTACATTTTTTAAAAAAAAAGATCAAGAATATTAAATTATCTTCTTAATTCTAGTATCCTTACTTTAAAGAACAACTATATATATTTTTATGACTTTTTTCAAAAGATTAAATGGAAAAACCTAAGCCTCGAGAGCCTAGTGGTAAAGAATATGGTCCCTACTCAAGAGGTAGAGAGCTCCATAGGTTTTAAATCCTTTAAAGGATAACTATTTCTGAAATAGATCGAGGTCATACGTATATGTGAATATCATTACTCAATTTAATTATATATGTACCTACAGAAGAAAAAATATACATATAACCAATGTTATTAAAAAACAAAATCTCTAGTGTGTTTTATTTTATAAAAAAAAAATAATGGCTTTCAAACCGCGGGAAAGGCCCAGTAATATTTATCTAGTATTATCTTTAAACAACTAAATGTTCATGACCCAAAAAAAAATAAAACAACTAAATGTTCACCGATAACAGCAGATATCTGTGGAAGAGTTTCGTAATGATATTCCTGAAAATCCTATATTTAGATTTCTTTAATTGTTTAGATTATGATGCCACTCTCAACTGAAATATCGGCTGATTTTCTAATGAACTAATATAATTCCTAGGCGTATGGAACAAGATTCGGATGTAATGTGATGGAAATGTGCTTTCTCCAAAATTCATGATTGCCTTTCCTTCTGAATTAGTTCACATAAACCTTGTGAATTATTGGTTCATGCTTAATGATTGATGCTTCTATTATCATTAAGTTAGCTAAAGTATGTGAAAGTGAAAACATTGTCCTCTTTTCAAGCCGGGGGGAAGAGGGTAATGTAAGCAGGGGAATGAGATGAATGACGAACTGAAAAATCGAGTCTCTAATAATGAACGGAATATGATAAAATATATATATATATATATATATATATATATATATATATATATATATATATATATATATATATATATATATATATATACACGTATGATTAATTAAAATATAAAAAATATATTAAATCATTAACATTAATATAATCAACACAAAAAAAATATATTCATAATTTTATAAAAATAAACATAATTTATATAAAATTTCTCTAATCTCAGCCTCACAACACGGTCACAAAAGTATTTGAAAACAATATTTGTTGGTGACCACCGAGGTTTATGGTGAGCAGCCTGCAAATGACGAAGAGAAAAGAATGATAACCCAACAATCTTTGTTAGTACTCTTCTTTGGTTCCCTTTTTTTCATTTTTGCTTTGTGATTGTCACAAGATATCAATATTGAAGATTTGAAACCAAAAAAAAAAAAATCAAAAGCTCAGAACCGGTCCAATTGGTCCAGTTTGTCGATTTTTTTCGATTTTGACTTTTCCAATTTTTGGAGGTTAACTGGACCGGCCAGGTGACCATTCCCGGTTGGACCGGCCAGTCTGGTCTGATTTTCTCATCTATGATATTATCACTAAGATTAAGAGAGCAATCATCTAAACAGGAGAGAGATAAATAACTTAATGACCAAGATTCAAGATTAACCAATTAAAATTTGGACATATAGCACAACACTCAGATTTTTAAATAGAAACCAATATCAATCAAGGTACAAGTTTAATAATATCTAGGCTGCTTAAAAAAATTAATTCATATATATGACACTAATTTTTAAGTATTTAAATTTCTAACAGGAATTTTTAAGAATTTAATTTTGATATACTATAAATATAAAAAGAAATTAAACAATAATTTAATCATTTATTTCTAAATAAGTAAAAAAAGTTTTACTTTCATAGTCACTATCTCAAAAATCTCATATATAATTATATATGATTAGATAATAGTATAAAGTTTTTTTTTATGCCGATAGTATATTGAAATTAATTAGTCTCTATTTCTATTTTAATGTAAAAACCTTAAATTAGTTCTCGTACATATAATACGTTTTCTGTCCAAAATATTCGTATGTGAAGTTCAGTAGACCACAATTAATTTGGTCCATGTTGGGTTAACTCTCTGTGAAAGTAAAATCAAATTTAGTATTAGTTTTTGTTCACGATACTTGAGTCCAAAACCTTGTTTTTAAAAAAATGAATAACAATTTAAACTAATCAATATTGATGTATATAATCATTTTCATTTATTAAATTTGTAAGCATTTAGGCTACATTAAAAAAATGCATATGTTAATTATGATAAATATATTAAACCCTTTTTTTGTCCCCAAACATGATTTTTGTGTGTTATTTAGTCTCCTTGTGCGTTAAAAGAGTCAGATGCTAAAATTATATTTTATTCCAATTATTTCTATTTTCACGAAGACTATAGATTTTTGTGAATATTTTCATTATAAACGAGAGACATGTAATTAACATTTTTTTTCAAAAAAAATTATGAAATAATAATTCCACTTAGATATTTTTACATGAAATCATGAAATTTCTTATATAAACAAGCATTAGCTCCTTCTAGAAGCATATTCGTATTATGTATTAGTATGGGAGTGGATCAATTAATGTCATAATTTGGAAACCTAAAGCATAGAATGGATGGAATGTGTCATCAGCAACATGGAAATGATACGTAGAAAAGCGTCACAATCAAGGGTTACCCATTTGGACCTACCTGCAAATTTTTTAGCCTCAATCAGTCTAATGACATGCATCTGCACAAGGATAAATACTTTCTCTCTTCCTTTTTTTTTTTTGGGTCAAAGATAAATGCCTTTCTTTAAATTTGTTATTTTGGGATAAACGTTTTTTCTTCTTCTTTTTTTGTTTTGTTTTGTCGAAGGATAAACGTTGGTGTGAACTCTGAATATATGAGCCCTTTTCTTCCTCAAATGAATGGACTGCTCGCGGAGATTTTCGTAGTGATTGTTAGATTTGGACCATTCAATTCCTTTTAGAGGGGATTTCAATTATGTTTATCAGAGTCCATAACTAAAATCTAGCTCCCTACTCTCAGTGTGGGGATTAGGTCCGTTTAGATGAATAATTTGTTTAACTGTTTATATAAAAATTATTTTTAAAAAATAATTTATGAGTAGGTTATTTTATTTTTAAATATATAATAATGAAAATATTTATTTTTAATATTTTATAAAGTATTTTTTAAAAAATGAGATATTTTAACTTTTTAAAAAAATACTAAGAATAACTTTTAAATAAATAAAGAGTTGTTTAGTTAAATAAGACCAAAAATAAAAATGATACTTTTAACTTCTAGAAAGTTAAAAAAAACTATAAATTATACTATTCAAAAAGACCCTTAATGACTTATATCCCACACATATTTTAATTTTTTTAATGATTATATATATGTATATATATTCTGCTTGAAATCTGTGGTTTGCCTTTTGGCTTCAAACAAGCAAGCTATATTTGTAAATTCGTGAATGTTCGAAAAAATAGAGTAAACTTTGTCTTCTTTTTTTTTATAAGGTTTTCATGTTAAGGTTTGGAGGGAATACATTCTTTATGTATCAATCACGGTCTAAGTTTGGTCATGACATAAAGATGCTTACAAAATTTTTAACAATGTTTGATATATGGTCAAGAATGCAATTCCCCTTGAAAAAAAAATTGCTCAAGTTCCGTCATTGAACATAATGTATAATATTAACTTATCTAAAAATATCTAATATGACACAACAAATATCCTGAGGGTCCATTTGGTATACCCAATATGATGAGATCATATGTAAGATATGACCTGATAAAATAAATCTTGATGGTATTGGCTTGTTAAAATTTTAATAAAATAAATCTTGATGGTATTGGCTTATTAAAATTTTAATATTGTACAGTGTTTGGTATGACATTGTATAATATGTTACATCATAAAGTTGATTTGTGTTATTTATCCAAATCTATTATATAAAATTTCATTTTATAACTTAAAAAAGATTTAAGTAGGTTCTTTTATTTTTTTTTTAAATTCACTTAATTAATATAAATATGTAAAAAAGTGATTGTTTCTTGAAACCAAAAAAAAAAAACAAAGAACTCTAAATCAATCATGTTTTCAAGCTGATCAGATTCCACGGTAGCATTGTATGTGTTTGTCCTCACTCCTCTAGCATCCATGGAAAAAAGCAACACCCTCCTTGGCTCTCTGAAAATCAAACAGAAAATCAATGGCTCAGAGTTATAAAATAGAATAAACACTACAAAAATATACTATATATTATCTATTTTCTATCCATTCAATTGACTGAAAACCTTTTATGAGGACTTTTCTTCGTTCCAGAGGTGAGCCCTCTTTCATCAGTAAACGACACTCATGGGGAGGACAAATAAAAGCCAGTGGGCCCGAGTCTAGCGGACTATTGCAATACTTGTGCTTCTCAATTGAAAATAAGGAATTCCCCTCTCCCCCCATTTCTTCAACTAATGTCATATCCTTCTTAGTTGAAAATAGACTAAATGCCTAAAATAGGGCCTTAGTAAATTAGTGGCTTAAAATTTGAGAGTCTCATCTTGATTTTTCACATTTTAAAAAATGAGATGCTTATTGGTTTCTTCATACAGATTCACGGTGTATTTTTAATTGTACAAACTTGTATGAAGTGATTTTTTTTCCTCTTTTTGAAATATGATGAATAAATATGAAAATATCAAATTTTAATGGACTAATTTGTGATCTGATATTTTTGTGAGAGATAATTTTGAATATTTATTCTTGAAAATATTTTGTAGTATCATCGCATCTACAACTAATAACTCGTAGAGTAGTTATTGTAAAAGTTTTGTTTTTTTAAAACTTCTGAACCATGGGTTACCAATCATACCCTTGGTATTAATAATTGTGATTTTATATTTAATTTGATAGATTTTAAGAATTTGATTTAGTGGGACACATAATTTATTTTTAACTATGAATAACCAAAAAGTTCTAGTACCTTTAAATTTTATGTGTTAGCGGATAAATTTTTTTTATTAGAAAAGTTTAATGCTTTTTGATAATATGGCAATACATTACTGGTAGTTTGTATAAAAAAAAATACATAAATACATTCATGGTGCATCTAAATTAAATAAATGCATAAATCAACGGAAAATTAATACAAAGCAATTAACGTCAAAATGAAAAAAATGATTATTAAAATTAAACTAGTTCTGGACAATTAGCTTAACTGTAAAAAAAAAAAAATAGTAAATTGATAAGGATGGCGATGCCATAAGCCTAGTATGTATTTGGTTATTAATTTAAAATCTCTCTTTTCTTCGATTTTACATCTAAACTAGTATATGATGGCGTTATAATGATTTAATACAATCATCACATATAGTTTGGATTTCCTGGTTTTCGTCTAAGATCCGGTTTGAAGTTTTTCTATTTTTATTTTTTGCTCTCCACATGCAACTTTTCTTGCTTTAATTATGTACAAATAAATCATCCACGTGAATGTAAGATGGCGACTGGGTTTGAATTTTGCTTATGATGGAGAAGGAAAAGAAAATGGTTGATTTTGCCCTTCACTTACAGAGCTTAAAACCCAAGCAAAATGCACTTCTTTTTTTTTTACTTCAGGTGTAATGCGGAAAGCCATGTTTTAAACCGAATTTCTTCACTCATTACATTTTAATTGGTGGAAGAAGGAAGAATGAATTATAAGTAAAAAAACAGTATCTTTTGTATGCAAAAAGATGGTAAAAGTATTTTGGTCACGGTTATGTTTTTTGTAGCCATTATTTTGAATTGGGAATATGTATGTGTTAATAATGGAGAATTTATGTTGGTGAAAGGAAAATTAAGGAAGTTGATGTGATAGATAAGTAATAATGTATTGGGATTCATGAGAAAATGAGTAGGGATTTTATGTATATAACCAGGGGAAATTCATGTTGGAGAAGGAGGAATCTAGAGAATTGATGTGATAAGTCATAATACATTACCGGCAGAAGATGACTTGTAAATTAGAGGGACATGCATATTAACCAATTTTTTTTGAAAAAAGTAGGATTTATTAACACTAATTTAAAACTTGACACATTGAACTTACACTACCAAAAAAATATTATTGCTGATAAGAAAATTAATTTCCAACAGAATTTTTGACTTATTTGTTTAATTGGTAATAACTTAGTCAGAAATCTTTATCAGTGGAAAAAATCTATCAAAAACTATTTTTGACGAATTTACTGATGGATTTTTGTATTAAAAATCCGTCGGTATTGGACTGCACAATTCATCACCAAATTCGCCAGGGAATAATGTTTACCAGCAAATTTTTTATCATTATCAATGAATTTTTTCGTCCATAGTAATTTAATTTAATTTTTTTTAATCCGAGTTTTATTAACAGATTTTTCATCGGTAATTATTGAATTTTACAATTTTTTATTTATTATTTTACCTATGGAATATTCTGTTGATAATTATTAAATTTTATAATTTTATAATTTTATTTTTAATAAATCCGTCGGTAATTTTATCGATGAAAATATTCATCAGTAATTAATTATTTTTTTGTGTGTATTTTGTAATTTGTATATTACCTGATGAGTTAAGAGTTTATTTTCTATTTAAAGCTAAGTATACATATATTTAATAATGAAAAATTATAAAAAAATTCCTACTAAATAATAAATGCAACGAATTTAAATTCAAAATATAAAATAGATAAAAATGTCAGAAAATGTACAGATACAAATATTAAAAATTTAACATATAACAAAGAAAGAAAAAACAATAACTAAAATCAGAAGAAGTCAGCAATATCATCATCATTGTCAGCATCACCATCACGACCACCCTCATCATCATCATCATCAATGGTTGGTAGTGCGGATGAGCCCACCTACATCTTTTTCCACAGAGATACCATCTCCTTCTTCATTTTCTCCATCTTTGTGTCTATGACCTTTTCCTTGTCCTCTATCTTCTTTTGCATGTTGGTTTTAAACTAAAAACAAATGAAACACTATTGAATTCTTTCCTGCATTTAGGAGTTTCTTCTAGGTATTAAATCTCACCTCTCGAGGTGAGTGATATCCTCTACGAGGACTAGATTGTGGATCTATAAAGTATACATAACAGGATCTGTCAGAACCTTATTAATAGCTAGAATGTTAAAATTCTTATCTTAGTGATTTAGCACAGACCTTTACATCAAATCATAAGCATTGCATTTCCTGGAACTCATACCATTTTTTTTCCTGAGTTATAGTTGCAAGAGTTTACTAAAGATGGAGATGCATAATTCTAGAAAACCTAGCAATGATGTAAACATACTTGGCAATGCCGGATGGAACCCCAAGATGAGAGAGAGTGTGAAGAGGATAGTGAAGATGTGGTAAGTTAAAAGGATTATCGATGGATTTTTGAATCATTGACTAAAAAAATCTGCCGATAATCCCAAAAAATGGAGGTCATTTTAATTCTTCCCCAAAAAATTTCCCTTCACAATTACCAATGAATTTTTTCGTCGATAATTATTTTTAAAAAAAAATTTCCCAAAATTAATTTCACTTATGGATTATTTGTCAGTAAAATTATTTTTTGCATTAAAAATAATTTATAATATTTACCGACGGAAAAATTCGTCGGTAATGATTGAAACCCAAAAAATAAAATTTGCTCTAATTTCTCATTTTTCGTCAATAAGTCTGTTGGTAACACTGACGAAAAAATCCATCGGTAACTCACATGTCTCTTGTAGTATTACAGTTTCAATAATTTTTTATCAAACTTTATATTTTTTTACAAAATCAACTATTGGATTGAAAATTTATATGTTATAAATCATGTTTATAAACCTTCACATTGATCCAAAATTAATAAGATAGCAAAAGAAGAAATGTTTACCTTAAAAAAATGTGTTTTTTTTTTTTAATTTAACACAAGACTCACAAAAAAAATTAAAAACTTACCATTTTAAATATTCTTTTATATATATATATATAAATTCTTGGGGTGCAGCTACCCCTCCAGCCCTAAAGATTCTCTGCCACTGCATAACGTTGTCACGTGATTGGCATAGGGATTTTTTTGTGTATAATAGGGGAAATTAAATCGAATGACAATATTATTACTTAAAATTATAATCCCCTTAGTTTCCTATTAGTTAATGTGAATTTCTCATCATTAATACATACATTTTCTAACTGTCGATCCGATTAGTTTTTGAAGTTTAAAAGTATTTTTAATATTAGTATGTAATTAAACTTCAAAAAATAATAATTCAAGAGGATTCAGTGGCAGTTTAATTATGTTTTGTTGCAAAAAAATAGAAAATATGTGTTTTTAATTTTAAAATTATATTTACGTAATTTTTGTTAGGACTTTAAAGTGTTTTAATAAATTTCAAATTGCAATCATAATACAATGTTAAAATATAATAAAAATAATTAAGATCATGAAAAAAATTATCAAATGTGGTTTGTAAAGGCACTTGTCATAATAATATTTTAAAATATGTATGGATAGTTACCGGAAGCACTACTCATAAATAGTTTAGGGGAAAACTCTAAAAAAATGTTTGACAATATATGAATGCGGTCACATATCTAAATAATTATATAAAATCAAACTGTAACTAAAATCAATTCGATTTAAATTTTAGTTATTTCAAATATCTAAATTATCAGGATTACACGAGTAGAAATTATATTAATTTCAAATATAATATTCCTTTAATCTAGCAACGTAATGAATACGAGAACACGACCCTTTTTTTCATCGCAATGAAATCCTACCTTATTTTTATTCGTAAGTGCTTTTTAATTTTCCAGTGGAAACGACTGGTAGGTACGCTCCAAATATCGGAAAATTAAGAAGTCCACAAAAATTGACACATGAGAATTTTACGTCTGAACAAAACGCTTGTGGCGTTTACACACTTTCACAGTCGACGTTGCCCCTCATCAGTTTTTGTCTATATATTAAGACTCTACTCTGAGTCTCTTCCACTCAACACACAATCTTAGCGATAACATAAAAAAAAATATAAAAAAATAAATAGAGAGAGAACTCAATCATCAACATGTCTAAATTTGCCACCATCTTCACCTTGGTTCTTCTTCTTAGCTTCGGTTTAATCTTTGCTTCTCGTCCTAGCCCAGCAGCATTCAGAGATGTCTCTTCACTACATGAGGTACGTTACCTAATTCTAAGTTCTTATCCATTAATAAAAAGGCTTTTTAACCGGTGTCCTTAAGGAAGAGCAATTTTTTTTTTAGAGTTTTTTACTAGTTTTATAGGTTGAATACATCAAAACTCATATACTGATTTCTTAATAAATGTCCTTGCTGCTTAGACTATTTATTAGATAAATCCTACTGAAAATACCAAAGAAAAAGGGAGTCGGTTGTTTGCTTTTTGGTTATGATTATGATTATGATTTTTTTTTTTACATTAGCATTTTTAAGTCAATGAGATTTGAATGTATGATTTCATGTTAACTTTCCAAATTAGTGGCTTTATTGTGATTTAGATTTGATTTTTGAGTTATATATTTTGCCAGTAAGATAAACACCCGTTGACTCATGTCCTAATTTAAAACCGAAACAAGTGTTGCTCTCAACGTAAATTTGAGTTGTTAAAAAAACTTTAAAAAAAATTATGGAAGATTTATGTGTGTCCCAAGTCCTATTATTTTAATTCAGAAATGAAAACTTTGATATTTGTTAATGTTATTTTTTTTCATTTTCTGTTTGTTTAATTACTTTATAATTGATTGGGGTTTTGAGAATTTTCGTGTTTCAATTGAAGGATGTGGTGGCTAAAGACGCATGGAGGGCAGGGTTGGATGATGATTGTGACTTGAGAGAAAAAGCAACGGATGAGGAATGTTTGATGAGAAGGACGCTAGCCGCTCACACAGATTACATCTACACTCAGAAGCATAAACCCAAACCTTAAGTACCAATATAATTTCATCACTAGCTTTTCCAGAACAAAAGCAGAAAAGCAATAAAATTCATAACTAAATCAATATATATATATATATGTTGTTATTTTGCATACGTATAAATATACGTATACTCTTGTTCATAGATTGTATACTTTTGTTGATTAACAGGGGGTTGTTCCTAGTAGAAAGGATATAGCGGTTCCTTAAATATTTAGCTCTTGACAACTTGTCTCTCACAAATTGGGTATTAGCGAGGCAAGGAAAAAATGTATGCGATTGAACTTTGTTTTTTCATTTTTTTTTAATAATTACTTTTGGACCTTAGTTGTTATTTTCCATATCTTGTGCGCTGTGCTTTCTCTCCAGTTTTTTTTATAGCAGGAGTCATGCATCAAATATCTCGATCGTTTTAACAGTTTCAAAGTTTGAGTTCCAAGTACGAAGGGTTTTTTTTTTTTTCAAAGCGTATCTTTAGTTGGGGAATAAAAGTCGGGGTAAAATTTTCCCACATGAATTTTATGTATAAAATTATACATGATACTTATTTGGGAAATTTTTACCCCTATTTTTACTTTCTAACCAAACACATCCTAAAAATTAATAGACCTTCAACTGTTACTGGAATAACCTCTTTATAATTGATGGCACGATACAAAGAATTAACACAACGTAAGCATGACTACAGTTGTTAAAAATTACGAAATGAAACTCAAAATTTTAAGGACTGAAGGAATAAACTAAAGCAACTTGGGCTAATAATCTGTTTATTATTTTTAAATACTAATTCTGATATTTGTATATTATTATATACGATTGAATAATTATATACTCTAAAAGAATGTTACACGGTATACCAACATTAAATTCATAACTTTTTATTGTCTATTTGTCTTCATTGTGTAAAAAGGTAAATTATTGTGTACATATATGAGTTTAATTTTTATATATTGATACAGTCATCTAATTAAATTATTCTACTATCCTAAATTTGAATGACTTTTTAAAATAATAAATATGAGACTCAATTATATTTATTGATGTAATAATATATAATTAGATGATAAAAAAGTTTTATACAAGAAATTAAATTCATAAATTTAACGCACCATAATCAAACACGTTCAATTAAATTGGACTCTAGTACTCGTGCTTATATCTTTTGCCTCCACTAAATTTATATATATAAATATAGCATACAAAGTCTCCGTTCGACAGCCGGTGTCCCTCTCACAGATTTGATTAACCAAAAGTAGACTGAATTGTTTTCTTTTTCATCCTTTCAACCTATAGCTTACATAATTAAAAATGCATTCAATCAAATTCTAAGACTCAAGTTGGTGGGTGAACAGGGGAGTGATGGGGCACTAAAAACCATGCTCTTTGAGTCAAGCAAAGTCTTAGACAACAATTAGTGGCTTCCGTGATTAAGAATATAATTAATGGGAGTATGTTCACTATTATATTATAGATATAGAATTTCAACGTGTTTTGTCAAATGTTTACTGTTGGCTCATGTTGTTTTATACCTCTTCTACTTTGAAGATTGAGCCAATAATAGTATTTATTGAGGGGAAAAAAACGAATTTCAACATGTAACATCATGTAATGCGAAATATCTATATGTTCTTCCTTACTTTATAATAAAGTGATATTTCTATTAAGATTTATTTTTAATATTTAATTTTAAATAAGATGTCATTATTTAACTGCGTATAAATAAGAGGAAAGCACTGTAGATAATCAGTGTAATGAATACTAAATAACACATTACTTTATTGGAAGTATAGATAGATATAAAATACAGTCAATTGGTAATATTTAATTTCTCGTAATGTAATTATCATTCTCCTGGACCTCCACTGCTGTGTCAATCCGTCCAACTCTGTTGCTCAAAAGTAAAGGCAATGTCAAACACGGCTGTGATTATTTTGTCACCATGTTCACATGTTGTCCCAAGAGGAAAAATCAAAGCCACTATAAAAATGTGAGGAATCTGGTGATAGTGTGTCTGAGTTTTGGATAAATATCATGTTCCAAGAGTGCAACATTTTGACAATAATTGCTGCCTAACTTGTGATATGGGTGTGATCATAGGTGACGATTTTTATCTGCTCCAAAGTGCGAAGACTTCTTCCATGTGTACCCAAAAAACAAAAAATAAATAAAAAAATAATCTATGGTAAATTCTTATTTACGCGTTACTTCCTACAGAGCAAACCTTTTTTTTTTTCTGACTCCTTGTTTATTTTATATTTTGGAAAAAGCCAAAAATACTTTTTGGAAGAAGTAATCATTTTGTTATTTTGGGAAAAATATGCATTGAGAAACACTTTTTCTTTGTTTTTGCCATCCGAAAAATGTAAACCAAACAAGCACCTCAGTTAGAATAAATTCATATCAGTAGTTAGTCCTACAATTTTACTCTATTTAAATTTTAATACTTGCAATATTTCTTTTTACTATAGATGTTGGCTCTGGTATTTTTCATATTTTTAGATTTTAATTTGGTCCATTTTTTGTTGTCTTGTGATTTATATGTTCCTGCATTTTTCAATTATTATATTTAGGACAAGTTTTTTTTTTTTTGGAATAAATATAAAGTGCTTGACTCCAAAATAGAAGAGCAAACTAGAAATTGTTCACAACAAAGCAACCAAAGTGCAGAACAAGCTGCACATCAGAACAAAAATGCCAAAATACAGCCAATAATATTTAGAACAAGTTATACTGATATTTTCTGAGATTTTATGAAATTTAACCCCTGACTCTTCTTTATTCGTGTATCGCGTCTAATTTGATACATATCAACATAAATGGATATAGTTTGAAGCAAATGTACTTGATAAGAAAACTATTTTCATCCAATTAAAAACTATGTTCAACAAGAAATACTTAAAATATTTACCAGATTCAATTCAGCTTAGGAACCTTGAATCCTCTTTCTTTTTTGGATAATTAGAGAATTCCCTTAACAGGAGGGAACAAGTCCAACACAAGGCTGGCAAGCAATGAACCTCCCAAGGTCCATGATACACACCATAACAGTTCCTATACTACACCCTGCACCAGTACAACCAGACCCAAAAACCATGAATACAAACTTATTTCCACACAGCCACACCCAAAAGACATGAAAATAAAGGCAAATTACAAGGTAAACTTCATATGTTTCGGTCCACCATGAACCTCTTATTATTAGCTGTTGGATGATTATTATTTTTATTGAATAGTTTGATATGATGAATAATAATAGATGATTTATGATGAACCCAAACATATGAAATCATATAAGATCCACTATAAAACCTATCGAAAATAAAATACACCTTTCAAACAATTTTACATCAGATTTACAACACACATCTTATTGTTATAGCTCTTGCCACTAGATCTTTCTAACATACCCAGCCCTAAACCCTTCAATCTTTGCTGCTTAAAAATTGCAGATAGCAATTAAGGTGCCTCTTTTGGGAGCTAAAGTTATTGTCATTGTTAATTTAGGCACTTCAATTCATATATCGGTGTTATGTATCAAATTGTTAATTCCATGTAGATTAAGCCAAGTTAATTAGTAAGTCCAAGCCTTCATGTGTGTACTTCCACAATTGTAAGCAGTATGTGAAAAGAGTTATGTTATTTGTATTTATTTACTATGAGATACCATGTCAATTTACTTTTAATATATCATTGGATGAAGTATAGACTTTATTTAAATAGTATTCACATCTTATTTAATAGTAGATAAAAAATGAGTCGATATAATATTTTATATTAAATAAATAAATGTAACATTTTTCATGTGAAAATGACCAATCTTGATAATGCAACAAGGTGTCGCAGAACAGGCACATTTTTCAACGGGAAACATGATCTAAACAGCCGACATCTGAGGGACTTCAAGTTAGAACCGAATTCGGCAAATATGTTACGTCTTTATTTTAAAATAGATATCTAGCATGGCTAGAGCATTTATGTGGTTGAAAAAAATTAGTGTAAATTATTGCATATAATATAAAAATATCATTATATAGACGTAACAGATTGATAATATTATGTGTATCACTTTCACCTCAGCAGTGGTAAGTATAATTAAATTAAAAAGTAATTAAGAAATCCACATGAGAGCATTATGACCACCAAAAAAAAAAAATCAAAGAGGACAACCTTATGTTTAAGGTATCTGATTGCATGACATAAAGTTTATAAAAGTATAATATATTTATTCTTTTATTAATAACAAATATAAAATTAACAGAAAGGATAAAATGCACATTTAATAAAGTTTAACGCGCCATTTTAAGATTTCGACAGTAAAGTATACAAGGCCTGTAATTGATGATGCTAAAATCCAGTTTTTCCCTTCTAATATTCGAACTCATAATTTATATTAAAAATCAGAATGACATACCGTAAAACCAATATATCCACTTCTTTTAGTTTTGGCCTTGAGGCATACAACACAAATTACAAAAGAATTTGGAATTTGAAATACAACAAACAACGGCAGCCACTAGATCCCAGCTAAGATCGGCACATGCATAATGCATTTTGAAATAAATATTTAAAATAAAATTTAAATACCCATTTTGGTCCTTCATAAATTTATCGACCATAAATTAGTTCCCAAAGATGTGTTTGGATAGGAAGTAAAAATAGGAATAAAAATTACCTAAATAAACTTCATGTGTAAAATAATACATAGAACTCATCTAATTCATCTTTACTAAATTTTACCCCACATCCCTAATAAACCTAGGGATTTAAAAATCTCTTAGTAGTCTCTCACAATTCAAAGAAGTGAACAAATTAATCTCTCTGTATAATACTTTTTAATTATATGGATTTATACAGAGGGTTAATTTATCTCTTTTCTCCATTGTATGGGAGGATTTCAAATTTGTCTAGGCTATGCTTCTGAGGGACCAAAATAAGGGTTAAAATAAAATTGGTGCAAGCTTCAGATTTTTTTTGTTTTTGGGGGTCTAAGTGCTGCAGATTTCAGGCAATCAATACTAAGCTAGCTATGAATCTGGGTCAGAAAATGGCCCTTTTCTAGTGAAAAACTGAAGGCTTAGTCTCAAAACTTCTAGGAGGGCTACCAACAAAACTACGAAACCAGTATACTTCACTTTCGTGGCCCACTAAAAGATGAAGTATACTAATACTCAAAGCATGGTGACAATGACCAAAACAATTTCCGTTTTCTTTTCTTATCTGAGCAATACATGATTCTGAATGAACACAGCCCAGACCAAAAAGACAAAAAAAAAAAAAAAACGAACGCTGCTGTCATCCCCAGGTATATGCAAAGTCAAAATTGGTTGAGGATGTAAATGCGAAAAGAGCAACCATTTGATGTGAGAGGTCACCATTTACAATAATTAGGATTTAATTTATATATACCAACTGTGTAAACTTTTTTTACACAATTATTTCAGCCATTAGAATTGTTTATTTTACTTACTACTTGAAAAATTATACAAATAGTACATTTTGATTGGACTATAATATAAATGTATTTTATTCTGTTAGTACATTAAAACCAGACTAAAAGTAAAAAATGAAATCACTAGTGATCTTACTGGTGTGCCATTAGTAAACGGAAAATTAGGAAAATATTTCCCAAGACAAAAGTGAGAGAAGTTAAGCCATCATGTGTCATTAGTCACTAACTCACAGTGTGATTAATGCTGTTCCTTTGCACCGAGTCATTATTCTATTTGATGGTAAGCATATCGTGTCATTAGTCACTAACTCACCATCTGCTATTATACATGCAGGTAAGAAAAGCTTCTATTCAATACAAGTATAGTGGAGTTATCAAATTTTTGAAATCATTGCAAAAATCTATTGTATATGATAAACTTTTTTGGTCTATATTTATAATTATATCTGGGTTTATATCATCATTTTTTTGTTAAATTTACAAACAAGGTAATTCTTTGATGAGAATAGTTTATATTTATTAACCATGTAAAATGATTTTACATTGTTATTCAATAAGAATTCAACAAACTATCATGTCATGTTATTTAGACATAAACCCATACAATTGTCCAATATTACATAGTAAATCTTTGAATTTTTATTAAATAACAGCGTAAAGTTATTTTATATTATTAATGTATGAAAATTATTCACTAGTTTTATATGTTCCACATCTAAGAAATCATTGATTTAAGAGTTATTAATGATTAAAGTGGTCAAGAAGAGAGGAAAGTGACATAAATTTAGACATATCCTTTTGTCATAAAACAGCATACAAGCTGAGTTCGGGACCTCGGGTACATTAAATGCTATTAGAAATATATATAACGGTTGAATTTAGCGGGAGAGACTCTTCAATTGTCATGAAAATTTTAGGGTATGTTTGATTTTAGAGAACGAGTTTTAATCTTTATTTTATATTTTATTTAATTTCATAATTTTCGACATTTTATGAAGATAACAGTAAAAATTATAAAATCTATTTTTTATTTTTTATTTTTAATTTGTACTTTTTTAACAAAATTTTAAAAATAGAAAATAAAAATTAAAAATTGAAAACTTTTCTCTTAGATCAAATTACAAATGCTGGTTCACATTCAAGCCGGTAAGGGGAAGGGGACAATTTGTTTCAAATTTGAAATACGAATTGGGATGTCATAAATTATTGTCTTCTTACTATTCAATAAATAGGGACATACAGTCTCCAGATCTTGACCAAACCTAAACCCACCTGATCCAGATTCTTTCCTTCCTGACCCTTCACCTTATCTCGATCCAACAAACATTTAATAATTATTTGGTAATTTAATACATCAACTGTCCTTACTTTTTAAAATTATTATGTTCGGACAGAATAGAAATGGCACCACCAGTAGGTCGTATATTGTGTCTCAGTATGAGGCCTCCCTTTCAATTTTGTCCTCTAAGAACAATCTCAGCTTCTTCCATAATACAACAGAAATTATGCTCTCGGAAAAAATGAAGAACTAACTAGGAATCTTCATTAACATTAAACACTATCCAAAATTTCGATATTGATTTTTTATTTTTTATTTCTCAAAATATAATTTCGTGGGGTAAGGTCAAGCACTTAACTAGAGACTATCTAGTAATATTTTGTTCCTTAAACATGAATTTTGGAATCGAATTTAAGATCGTAAATTTAAAGGATCCAAATCTGTTTTACTTGGACCAAACAGCTTACTCTAAAATTGATTTTCTTTTTCACCATTGTTATAAAAAACAAATTCAAATAAATTGAAAATTTAACTCCACCAGTTCTTAGCAGGGAGAAAATAGCATGGATAACAAGAAAGTGGAACCATTAAAGTATCATTTTCCATAATCTCACAACTCATTTCCAACAATTTTGATCTCAATGGCACGCAACAATATCTCTTGAATATATGGACCAGTGGCAAGATTGGCATCAAAGACAGCTTGGATACTGATTTCAGTCATCAACTAGTTATTATATCCTCATACCATAGATTAAAAGTTGCTCTATGTTAGAAAAAGAATAGGGAACCAAAAAAAAATAATAATTCTGAATTTCAAAAATATATGAACAATAATTGGATGTACATGAACTTATGAAGCTATGAACAAAGTTCTTTTTGTTTTTTTTTGGTGTTCATTGTATTGTTGTGGTAAGCATACACTTGGAAATCAAGATATTAGGAGAGTAATTCAAACTGCACATTTTCAAGAACTCAGAAGACATCTGCTTCAACACTGGATTGCATCCACTCTGAATCACTAGCAATAGCTTTGGTGCCAAACCAGCCTCCACTGCCTGTGATGCACATTCTTCAGGGGAAAGCTTGTAGATAGCCAACAATATTGAAAGTGCAAACTGTGTGCAATTCTCTGACACTCTCATCAACAACTTGACCACAGTTGGAACAATGTTTGGACATTTTTTCAAGGCCAACCTTCCCTCAGGAAGTGTTGATAACACCTCTAGAATATAGAGTGCTATCTCTAAGCACTCATTGTTCAAACTTGGCAATAGCTCAATCAATTGAGGAACTGCTCCTATGCTTACCACTGAGCTTCTAACTGATTCATGTGAACATATAGCCTTGAGTAATATGAGGCCAGTTAACACCCCATTTGGGTGTTTCTTGTCCCTCACTAACCTCAACAACCCCACCAAAAGGCTCAAGCTTGTAACAATCTCACCAGCCTCAGAACCATCATTCCCTTCCATCAACAACATCTCAATTAACTTTGCACAATTCATCTTAGTCTCAATAGTCCCCTCATTCATAATATCAACAATTAGTGACACCTTTGCAGGATGCATCAAATTCCTTCTCTTCAACTCTGAACTCAAATCCAAATTCACAATTATGCCAATTGCTTCTGACCCAACAGCATGTGAAGTGAAAGGCCCCAGCAAAGAGGAAACCAAAGCAACCCCACCATGTTGTGCAACTGCTTTCCTTGCAGGAACATGAGAAGCAACAAGTTGGTGAAGACCCTTTAGTGCTTTCACTCTAGCTTGACCCTTTACCTTCTTGAGGGTGTCCAAGAGTTCCAAGGCTCTCCCTTGAACATCCTCAAGCCTCTTCTTCATGTCAAAGTACTTGTGAGTGAACCAAGTGAGGATCAAGTGGCTTAAGGTCCTGTTTGGTGTGACAGAGTTGCCATCCCAAAGCTCCTGCATTGTTGTGGGGCAAGTGTTGTGGCCAAGTGAGAACCATTTGAGGATGTTGGATCTGTCATAGGTCTGACCTGTGCAAAGGGTAACTGGGTCTAACATTGGCTCAAGTGAGATTGGACAAATAAACACTGAGGGAACATCATCAATGTTTGACTCCAACTCCTCAATCATCAACTTCAGATCCAAAACACCACCTTTCAACAAGGTGGTATCTAGATCAAACAGCACAGCTTCATCTTTAGATGGCTGATACAAAGGCATTGTTGCATACCCTTTTTGTTGCATTCACCAAAATGAGTAAAAACTAGAAACTTTGAGCTAAGAAACACTTCCAAGGAACAAAATTTTGGGTTGAAGAATGAAGAGAATATAAATCGACAAGGAGAAGAAGCGTGTGGTGTGGGAAAGATAGAAAGGAAAGAAGGAAGGAAGCAATGGGGGGAGAAAAAGGCTACAGAGAGAGAACCTTTTTTTTTCTCTCAAAACTTGCTTTTATTATTTATATTTTTTTTCAACTCTTTCTTTTAAGCGGTGGCTTTCAATTCAATGGTCAAAAAGTGGTACCTTGCTTATTCATCATCAAAGACATGATTGAAGGGTTAATTTTTTTTTTTCCTTCCCTAACACCAGAGCTTTTTTAACTACTTCCTCGTCAAGCTCTCTCAAAAAGGAAGATATAATCAGCCCCAGATAATCATCATATAGTGCGAGAGCAAAAGAACAGAACCAAAAAGGTTTCACAAGGGAAAAACAGTGACTACGGCTTTGCCCAAAAGACAGAAACAGCGTTAGATGTAAGTCACTAGGATGAGGGTCGGATAGCAAGCGAGTAAGAAGCTTGCATTGTGTATTTGTGCTCATCTGGGGTAGAACTAGTTGAGGTTGTTTTATATTAATTTAGTAATGTTATATTAATTACCATTCGAAAATAGTTAGCCATATGAAAAGTGCATTACAAACTTTGTCATAACGAGTCTACTTAGCATGCACTCATAGCATAATTATTTTTACACTGTCAAACAATATCAAATTGACACATGATTCAGTTTTAAAATAAATTCAATTTAAAATATTAAAAATTTCACAGGATGAATGAGATGCTGATATCTTATTGATTGATAGTATAAAATATTTTTAGATCATTAGTATGATAATTAATTTTAAAAAATAATATCCTGGCATGTTACTTAAATACTAATTGAGAGTAACTCTCAATTTTTCTCTTAATCAATATAGATCATAGTGTCTCTAAAGAGATATCATAAAAAAGTGAGTAAATAAATTTTTTGGTCCTAATATATTTAATTTAATATTAATTTGATCATAATAAAAAATTTTATATTAATTTGATTCTAATATTTTTAATTTCAATATTAATTTACTCATTTTATCGAATTTTCTCTTTGATGAGATAATTCAATTGATGTCAAAATAAAAAAAATATTATAATTAAATTGATATCGAAACTATAAATATTATGACTGAATTAATATAAATTTTTTCTTACAATCAAATTGATATTAAAATTTTTATTAAGTTTAAATTAAGTCAAATTATAATTATTGAGATAAAAAAGAAGTTATTTACCTGAAAAAAAAATTGTACAAATAGTATTTCACTATTATAACATTAATAATTATTAGGGGAAAAAAAAGCTATTTTCACTAGTGATTGGCCACTAGTTCACCATGGAGCGTTCTTTAGTTCCTTTCACTTTTCCCCTCACTCACTAATGTGACCCTGCAACACACGTGCAATCTTATGGTTTTGAGCCAGTGGAACAGTGTGGTGGTTCTTTAATTTTTCTTGGAGATATATTATTTATACTCTTAAATGTGAGACATCCTATCAACTCACACATCATCAAATATTAGATGGGATGTAAACTTCATTCAACTAAAATTTATATCCAATTCAATAATAAATAATATATAAGTTAATACAATATCCCACATTTTATTAATACAGTTATCATTTCTTATTTTCTTAGCATCTGATAAAGTAAAAAAGATTGATTCTTTTCTTTTCTTTATGTGTGAGTTGTGGGGCCTTGTGGCCCGGCCAAGGGACAATCTTGAACTCGAAGACGCAACCTGGGACAGATAGTCAAAAAGGTTACTTGATTCCATCAACCCGAAATTTAAAAAATTACAGGTCCAAGAAAACCGAGGATTATTTAAATTTGAAAATAACTCTCTTTCCGGGTACTGAATTTTGCATATATAAAATAAATGGGACAAAAATTTAAAAAGATTATCTTTCTCTTTTCGATTACTTTTGCGTTTGAAGCTATTGTCGACTACAAAATTTAGTTTTTCAAAACTAACGTTTGACTAATAATAATGATATAAAGATTTTCGTTTTAATTTTTTAAATTTTGACTAGGATATTGTTTAAGTATTGTGGCAAGAATAACTTTTTAAGTGCTAGTACAAATTTTTAAAAATTTTCACTAACTTTTTTTGTTCCCTAAAATTTAAGCTTTATTTGGGTTTATACTTCTAAAATTCCATAAGACAAACATCTATGCTGCGTTTTCAAATAACACTCCTCAAATTTCATTTTATGTTTTTCTACTTATTGAATGTCGTGAAAGGAATAATAAAAATTATAAAATTCAATTTTTAATATTTTTTTATAAAATTCTAAAAATAAAAAATAAAAAATTATTTTCTAAAATCAAACACACCTCTAATATTCAAAGGCTCAACAACTGATTGTTAGGGATAATGATAGCATATTGATTTAATTTTTTTCTTCAAAAAAGAATGGATAAGGAAAAACTGTATTTAGTTTTTGTTAAAAACATAATTTTAGATTTCAAGAGCTAGGCCAAATACACTTCAATTGACTGTATCTAATTTTTCTTGATGTCACATGTTATCATTCCATAGAAACAATTCATATGAAAATGTTCACATAAATTTATCAAGTGAAAAACAAATGTTTTGTTTTTCATATAATTTTACTTCATGTATTGTTAATTTTAAAATAAATATACTATCATTCAATCTTATAATATTATATCAATTAAAGTTTAATTTCTATACACTTTTAGTGTAAAATCTTTTTATATTATTTAAAAGGTCACGTAAATAAAATAATTTTATTGAACGATAAAGTAAAAAAGTTTTATACTACTCTATCAATAATGATGACCATATTTACTACTTTAAATATCATATAAATAGAATGATATAACATAATGATAATAAATTTTTTTATATTATCAATACATTAAAATTAAAATAATGACAATTTTTTCTTCTGGCTTGATGGAATCATATCAGGATATCCAACTAATCCAACCGATGGAAGTTCGTGAAGGGAGTACAAGACTCTAAATAATAATGTTTTCCATTTTCAGTACTCATATCCAAGATCTTTAATTGAAGGATCAGACATCTATCAGCTTCATCAACCTAGATTGGTAACTCACCACAATACTTACGCTGTGCACTTAAAAGGTTGATTCTACGACAATACTTATACAACATGTCTTGAAGTGTGTGAATATATATATAAAATAATTATATATAAATATCGATTTACTTTAGAAATAATTTTTCTTTGAAAGAACAATTCCAGCTTGGTATACTATGATATTCGGTCTCCAGCACAAAATTAGAGAAGGACCACAGAAGAACCCAGACTTGATGGGTAGAAAGCATGCACCTGAATCAGTGGTCACAAAAAAAAAAGGGCAAGCAAATGCACGAGGACATGCCCCCTTCTTTCTCTTTCCATCAAAAAGTGGTCAAACTCAAAATCAAGGGTCATAAAAGGCAACGGATGCCAATAACAAAAGACTAATTAAATGAATCATAAAGAAAACGCATAACCCAGTCAAAATGTTTGGTTGGCACTCTGGCAGTGGCACTTGCAACCAAACGGTTGCCTCGTACGAATTTTAAGGAGTATTATTAAAGGAAATATTATTTATATCATTATGTATGAAATATCACATTAAATTATATTTTATTTATTATTAAATAAAATATGGATCATAGTTAAATGAGCTCCTCATCCTATTTAATAGTAAATAAACTATGTATTGATATGGTATTTCATACATAATGAGTATAAATAATACAACATTTATTAAAAGTGTGTTGATAAACAGTATTTTTAGGACACTTGTTAAGATTTTTAAAAAAGATTAAGTTTATAAATTTATTAATGGATCATATATCTTAAAACTTAAAAAATAACACATTTTTAATGAAAATTTACCATTTGAAAACTCTTCACTTAGATAAACCCTTATTTAAATTACTAGTACAAAAGATGATTAATGTGTGTTGTTATTCTTTAGTGCTTATCTACTTAATGTTTATATGAGTATTATTTGGTTTTTATTCCAATTATGATTTTTTTTTTCTCATTGAAAATTTATCTAAGAAAGTCTTATCGTATCCTGCTATCAATGAATCCTTGGCGGGATTCAACTTTTGTAAGGTGTAATAACTCCCAAGTTCGGACAGCCTGTGTATGGTACAATTCAAATTTAATACTGCTTTAAAATAAAATATTGTACATATACATCTCTTTTAAGACACTTTTACACTATGTTTGCTTCCATATCGAGAGAAAAGAAAACGGAGTGAAAATGGAGTGAAAAGATAAATTTTGCGTGTTTGGGTATGAGAAGAAAATGATGAAAAGAGCAAGGTTATCAAATTCACAAATTTATCCTACTTCATCTAGTCAAGGTAAGCCTAAATAATAGATTAATAGATAGAACTGTTAAAATGGGCCAAGTGTGATAAGCCAACTCAAATAGCCTCAAAAAATGAACAAATTGTGCTGAAATTGAAGTAAGAATAAAAGTTGGTCTGACTTAGCCCAGTTCAATTTAATCTGACTTAGCCTGCCTCGATTTGGCTCACCTTTATTGGGCCCAACCTGCTATGGGTTGAGTCAGCCTAATACTCCAAACACTAGATTTCTTATTAAATAATCAACTATACATATGTAGTTGATTATTTTTTTGCTCATAAAAAAAAACTCAACTATATATATGAGTTATTACCACTTAAACGTAGACTGTTTGAACCCTTTTTCTAACTTGAATATTGACAAAAATATAATTATTGAAAAAAATAAAGTTTCATATCTCATTCTTATATAAACCAAGATTAAGATCACTATTTACTCATAATTTATATTTTTATCCATTAATTTTTTGTATGAGCTATAAAGATTTTTAAAAAATTGAACAAGCATAAAAAAATTGGCTTATGGACCAACATTTTTTTGCCCCCGAAACTAACATAGCCCGAAGTGATCTAATCCAAAAAATCGCCCCACTACATATGGGCTAGCTTAGCCTATTTTATTAACTTTATTCATGGGAGTTTACTTATTGTAAAAACAATATTAAAAAATATGTATAGCATTTAATTATAATACGGAAATTTTATGATAAAAAAAAATATATAAAAGATTCAGTTGCAACATTATAGCAAAACAAATACAAGTCATAAATGTGAAATACAAATTAAAATCATAAAAAATATAGCAGATCAAGACTTTAGGATGTGAAAAATTAAGATAACTTAAATAGTCAATACATCTTAACTTTGATTTTGAAAGATCTAATTATATATGAGTGCTTATTGTGAAATTTCACATTTTGTTGTTTGATAAATCAAACTCTAATTAAAGGAGTAGATTGGTAAGGTTTACCCAAGTTTGTGCGAGTTTACCCAAATTTTAATTTTCGAGTTTAGTTAATATATGAATTAACTAGAAAGTTTAATATCCATGAAGAAGAGCAAAAGAGGGTGTGAGGCGCACAACTAACACTTTTTCTCTTCAATATTGAGACGAAAACTGTGGACACGGAGAGAACATGATGGAAATGTCAAGTTTGACCTCTGAAAAAAATGATAAAGTTTGAAAATGGAGAGATTTATCTCATTTTACTTAATTGAAGGTTACTTAGGCCATTTCAATATATTTGTTAAAAACCAAGCAACACACATATTAAAGTGAAAAAAGAATCTTGGTAAGTGTATAAAATTATAAGTTGACAAAATTATCTATGTATAAAAAATAAATTTCTATTAATACTACATGTATTTTCATTCTTGAAATTAAGTATAGTCATTATTATGTTCCTCTTTCACTTGGGTATAAATTAAATGGAAAAAAAAAATGAATGTTACTTAAATACGGTAAATGGACAATATTTTAAAAAGTCAAAAAATGACAGCTATATTAAAACAGAGAAAGTAATTTCAAATATGTTTTAACATAACTATTATTTTCTTTTCTTTCATTTTCTCCTTATCTAAACACATAAAAGGAAAACATGTTATTTTTCCCCTTTTTTTTTTCTTCTCTTCATTTTTTTCCTTTATATTTTATTTGCTTTCCTTTTCTCTCTTTGTCCGAACAAACCATGAAACTGAGTAAATGAAATATAAATAAATAAAATACTAAAAAATTTGAGTTTTTTTTAATATAGATGTTACAGGTGTTGCTAAATATTATTTTTTACTGGAGATTTTCAAATTCCAGCCCTCACTTTAAAATAGATTCTTAAATATTTCCTTACTCAGCATCTTTTAAAAAAAAACCATCTCACAACGTGAAAAATACATATTTATTTATGAATTTATATCTTCAAAGGTGAAGATATTTATAAATTGATAAAGTAAAAAGTTAGGGCTATTTGATTTCAGTTTTCAATTTCAATTTTTCAGATTTTGAAAAAGAAATACTAAAAACTGGAAATAAAAACTACAAATTGAAATTTGAAATTTTCAAAATTTTCAGTATTTTATTCATAAAATATAAAAACTGAAAAATTAAAAATACAAGCTAAAAATTGAAAACTTAAACTAAATATGCTTTTAGTTATCTATAAATTACTTCTTTTTTTTTTCTGTACATTCCCATAAATTACGGGGGTTTTGTTTTTTGTCAACACACTGACACACCCGTGGGAAGGGGGAAGAAGGTTCACATCCTCAGGATTCAACCCATGATGTGGTTTTCAGAGGCAAACATGCTTTACCACTATGCCTCAAGCCTCAACCCCGTAAATTAGTTGATAGGACTCACTCTGTTGATTGCTAGGACTCTCTTAATTTATTTTGTTTTCTACACAGGGTCCAATCTAACACGGCCCATTTTATATAAGCTGAATTGCCAGCTCCAATACGCTAGCCCATTGTATTCGAATTGAAAATGCATGCAAAGCTCCATTCAAGGGAAACACTTCACCAAGAACGGGAAAAAAAAAAGGGGATCCTGCCCAGAATTGAAAAAAGTATTGACAAAAAAAAAAATAACAGAGAAAGAAAGGCACTCTCCCATCTAAGAAAAACTTTCTTGACCCAAAAAAGAAAAACAAAGAAAAACTTATGTGTAAATTACATTAAGTTGAATGAACTTTTTGGGGTTTGATGTAATGATACTTGATATATCTCTATTTTATAAAATTATCACTAGAACACCGTGAGGTTTGTTAAAACTATACTAACACCCCTACATAAGATGTTAATTCATTAATTTAAGTATAAAAAATGATATATATATATATATATTATTGGTGACAAAATTATAATATTTTCATAATATTTGACACATATATTAACTAAAATATCTCTTTTTTAAGTATAAATTATAACTATAAATTTTATCTCTATATGATAAAAAAATATTTTATTCAATTGTTACGGAAGTTGATAAGTTATAGGGCATGAGAGGTGGAGCGGAGATATCACGTTTAAATAGTGCGATACTCATCACCATATTTTAGCAACTATAGAGCTTTAAATGGACAGCCAAAAATAGAGTCTACTATAGTGTCACACATGAGTCACAAAACAAAACAAGCATAAACCTAACTAACTACCATCAACAAATGTCGTTAATGTATGACTTGAGTCAAGTGCAGTCTTCTAATATGGTACGAACCATTAGCTATAGGGAGATATATATGAGTTAACCTCACCCTAGATATTTTTAACAAGGACCATCACCATCAACAAAAATTGCCAGAATCATGTTCGAACCTAGTTCTAAAGCTTCATAAAAAAATCTCTTTCTTTATTATTGATATTAATCAAACAATTATATTTACAATGAGAATAATTTCCTATTTATATATATATAAACTTAAAATGTGACTACGAAATTAAGAGGGTAGCTAACTAACTATGAGTCATAACAAAAAATTACTAACAAGTATACATCAAACAAATTATCATGTAAAGGAGAAGTGGAAAAACAAAAGAAAATAGAACTACGTTGTGGAAAAAGCTTTTTGTTACCAAACAAATTTTGTAACTCAAGCGAATGTGTTTTTATGTGAAACACGTTCTCTCCTCCTTAATCAAACTGTATTTTCCATTTATCTAGCCAATAAACATGTGTTAAATTCAATTCATACTTATTCGTGTGGTTATCTGTCGAGCCGTACAGCAGAGCCTATAGATTATAGACATGGAAGCAATTGCGGATTGGAGACAAAAATATTTTGAGGGACAGCAAGACTAATAACTGATGTATATATTGATCAAATCATATTTGACATAATGAGTGTATTTTAGAGAAATATTATTTGTACCCATCGTTTGTGGGTCGCTATGTTGACACACTCTTTTCTGTCACTGGATGGAGAGTGTGAACTTTATTTAGTTTAAAACTCATATCTTATCTAATGATAGATGAAAATATGTTAATACGATGTCCTATAAAGTATGACTATAAATAACATTATTCATATAAAATATCTCAATTGAAGGGGGGGTTCATGCGTGGCCCATACATTTGGGTTGGCTTTGCTCATTTATAGATCCGCGAACCCTAATTGCCTGAACAAATCCTTAGTTAGAGTTCTGGCTTTTTCACAACTTGGCAATTTAGGTCTCATATCTTAACACTACACCTACTTTCTTCTGCTATTGCAAGTGATGGCAATAGCTTGTGTGGAGAAAAAATATTGTCGACTATCAGTGCACACCCTTTGTAATTTTTATTTTTATCTTTTTAACGAGATTGTTAAGCTTCACTCACAGCACTCCTATGCAAACACTGTTTTACTGTTCAAAGATCTGAATTGAATCATTTCTTTCATTTCACACTTGAATACATTTGCAATGCTCTCACTCTCTCTGAAACCTAACAAAGACGAAGCATATGTGCAAAACATATATGATAAAATATGTGGTTTGCATGATTGAATTCACACACAAGTTAGTTATACTTTGTCTCGTTGTTTCCAAATCTGATGAGTTGATTTAAATAAATCAAAGAAATTAACATCATATGTTTCCATATTTTCTTTTCCTTTTTCTTTTTTAAATTACACTTTACCCTTGAACTATAATAAATTATGTGCATTTTAGACCCAAAATTTTAAAAATATACAATCTGGTCCTTTGAACTTTTTTTAATGTGCAAACTAATTAATCCTTCTATTAATTTTTCTATCAATTATCAAGAAAAATATCACAAATCTAAAATATATTGGGGCATCAGCTTACATATTTAGGAAAGTATAGAATATCAAATTGTATATGTTTCAAATTTCAAGGGATGAGAAATACAATTATCTTTAAATCGTGCACATCTAAGTGAGAAGATATTTTTAAATCGATGACGATGAAACTTGCCTGTTGGGCAAAAGGTTGATGTGAGGAATTCCTCTTTAACCCTTCTTATTCAGTGATAACTAGGCTGAAGTGAGAAGATGAAAACCACAGAGTTTATTGGTGTTTCATACTTGGGTCCTCTACTACAATCTTGATGGCAATGCCAAAGCGACTGTTGTAGATACTGCCATGAGTAGCAACAACAGGCTACTCACAAATCGTTGACTCATGTTGCTGTTTCTTTTGGTTTTTTCCCTTATCATTTCTTAGATAATAATCGTTGAGTATAGGCATATCTTATGATACTCTATGTTCATGTATGGGTCCCACGGATCTTTGTCCTTGCTTTTTGTAGGCTCGCATCTCATCCCAGATCGCTTGAGCATTGTTATTGGAAAAAACAAATTCAAGGGATATAGTACACATGCTTTGGTTAAAATGTCCATTTGTGAAAGTTGAAGGGTATCGATTTATGCATTTTTTATGTTTAAAGGCTAAAATGTATGTGACTTATAGTTTATGAGATAAAATGTAATTTTTTTTTTTTTCAACAAAGTTGAGTTAGCTAATCCCACAGGTCACGCATGCATTGACCCTATTGAATCATATACCCGTGACACAACAATGCAATAGACTAAGCTTTGATTAATAATAAAGGAAAAAGGGACTTGGATTGATTTAGATCTGCAGGCAGACAATACAAAATAAGTGGTTGTATCTATCTTGCAATTAAAGTTGAGACCATTCATGGTTCACTTTCAATCAAACCCAACCCACTCGTACTCCTTAGATTTTTGTTTAAACAAGAACTAAGCCTACATATTATAAATGCGCTATTGAGTACTTTTTCATTTTCCACGTTTCTTACCCCACCTTAAGTGACAATTGTTTAAAGAAAATGAGGTTTCCGTTGCATTTGCCATCCCTATCTGCTTATACTTTTAAGGAACTTAGCACTAATTATAATATATGGCAAGGCAATATTGATTTTGAACTACTAAAAAGTATGACTCAAAGATAGTGTCGGCTTATCAAGTTCATCTAAAACACTTACTGAAAAACAAAATATACATCTAAAATGAGATTGTTGCCACATTGATGAAAACGAGAGTAATTTATTCTTAATTAAATTATTTTATATGGTATAAAAATATTTCAATGATTTACGAGTGAATTTTCCCACTTTGCACTTTAAAAACAATCTTACTTTATAAGTGTCCAATCATTTTTTTTATTAACATAAGTGTCCAATCATCTGTCGACATGAATATTGTTACGTTATTTTGCGACGGAGTTTATTTTTTGTTAATCATGACAAATTTCATTGCTAGATAGTCACAGAACAGCATATAATCCCTCGCTAACAAATTAGCCTAAAAGATTTTGCTATATGTGTTCTATGGGTCATAACAAATTCCATTACTAAACTGTTTGTGATTTTTTGTACTTAATTCTTTTTATCAGAATTTTATCTACTCATTCCATCTTAGGTTAGCGTAATTTGATTAACAATCATAAATATAATAATATAATAATTTATATCAATTTCTTTTACTAAAAATTTAAAAGATTAAAGCATAATAAACTTGACCGATTATGTTGCATATATTACTAATTTTTTTAAGGATTGAAGTGTACATGATCTAAATTAGAGAGGATAAATTACAATTTTATCTATATCAAATATTTATTTTTTATTTGATATTTTCTGATTTTGAATAATTTAAAAAATTACTATTAGTATTTGTCAACACTATTAAGTTATGCTTCTTCTTATAAAGAAAAATGATATACGGTCAATCATTCCTGTATAGAGTTATGCATACTTACCACTTCGTCAATTTCACATTGATTTTGCTACTGAATATTATTGCATTAAAATATTGTGCTGTTTCATTAAAAAAGATGGGAACAGTGTAAATGTTTGTTACTGACCCGTGGCCGTGGTGCTGGTTGAACATGAGTGAAAGTAAAATAATTCAAATAAACATGTTGTACAATAAACCACAGTGTCGCTAATTCTAAAATATTCTTCACAACTGCTTTCAGACATGCACCGATGCACTCTTAAAAAATGCTAGCATCACACACATTTTTGTTACTTTGCTATCAATATTAGATCTTTTGATTAAGTATTATTCTATGTTTTTCGATTTTTATTTTTAAGTTTTTGTTACTATGCAGAAAACTACCATAATAATTAAAGAAAATCGATTGATGGTACGAAATTGATTTCATAACTTTTCTAGATCAACCTTATTGTTCACTTTCTCTGTTTTTTCCGCACAATTTCTTGATTATACGTACATTGTGATTATGTTTTTTCATCCAATAAATGTTTTCCCTCTAAATTCAATTCTTATTTATCAAATTCATTTCGAGCCACATTGCTCATAATTAAATATGTCTTTAATAATTAATGCAAACTTTTGAAAACATAAAAAAAAAAATGTTTAGTGCTTAAAGCTCCCAACTAATTGGATTTGGGAATAATTTATGCATATAGTCTTATTCCCACAAGTGGAGAGGCTATACATAAGAGAAAAACCCGTGACCTTCAAGTCACTAGACTCTTATAGAATTTGGGAATAATTGATATATAATCTTATACCTACAAGTGGAGAGGTTATGCCTAAGAGATGAACTCATGACCTTTAGGTTAACCTTATCATTGTGTCGAGTCTCACCCTCTAATGTTTTATTTAATCAAAATTTGTGTTGATGTGTCCCTTTTTTAGTATTGTTTTTACCTAATTCTGTTGTATTTGTATCCTATCTGTGTGGTACCAGTGCTTCCGAGGTCGTAAACTGCCAAAGCTTCCCTATAATGCCAATGCAGCAGTGTCATAATCTCTCATATATCATGTCTATCCTAATTTAACTGCAACATCTTCTACGACTCACCATTCTTTCTAGCCAAATTTGGAAACCCTTTCAACTTAGTCCCCCTTCTATGGCTTCAGCAACAACCAAACCACAAAAAAGACTTAGGGAGTTTCTAAATGAGCAACAAGAACCTTTCATCCTAGAGGTATACCTTTTAGAGAGACAGTACTCAAAAGGGTCGAGCTTGAATGGAGATTCATGCAAGAGTTCTAAGAAATCATCAACCGGTTCTTCTGTCTCAAACAAAAAGAGAATAAAGGCCGTGCAACAATTTTCCAAAGTTCTTCTGCCAGCTCTGTATAGCAAGCTTGGTTTTCATAACAAAGAAAGCATTATTCCAACCAAGGACTATGACCAAAGAGATAAGCATGTTAGTGTTCCTGAAGAGGGAAATTCCATATGGTGTCTTGAAGATTACAATATGTTTTCTTCAGACACTTGCCGAAATGCCAGTGTGTGCAATATGGGACTACAGAGGTAAGAATTCAAATTCTCAAATATTTAATTCATCATAAATCTTTAATTTTTTTTTAAATTATTAATTAGTTTTGTTGCTCTTAATAACAATGGAAGGCAGCGCCAGAGAGGTATAGAAGATAAAGGTAGCCTTGTTTCAGTTGGAAAGATACCTCTATGCAGAGTTCCATATGGTAAGTTTCCTTGGCAATTATATTATATAACGGTTTAATTTTGCCGACCAATATGATATATTGTCAATCAATAGAAATAGAAGAAAATATCAAATCAAGGTAAATAATCATCCATCGCGATAACTATCTGCCATAATTTGTTATTTTTTTCAAATAATAGCGTAGGCAATATAAAATTAATTTTGCATAGAAATGATCACGAAACTATCTCTCCCAAAAGCTTAAATTGATGAATAGGGGCATATGAATTATTTTATACCCTAACATACTCCCTCACGCAAATGCATCTTTTCGGCCTTGAAGCGTGAACAATTTATTATAATGGGGATAACAAGGATCAAACCCCTGATTATTTGCTCATGAAGGCTTTAATTTTATGCCATGAAACCATCTCTCTCAAAAGCTTAGATTGATGGGTAGAGACATATAAATTAATCTTGTTATATGAAAGGTTTGACATGGTTTTATTATGAGGTTTAGTATTTCAACTACGTTATGATGGTGTATGAATATTATTCTGATGATGAAACAGTTGCTGCTGGGTGGAGTTTACTTGGTCAATCAGTGAAGAAGGAGCACTGCACTATGGAATCGGGGGAGCTTCTTGTTGGGGCTAATGTTACCAAAAGGGTAGTGCACAAGACAAAAAGGCTGTTATGCGTTTGTGAGAGAGAAATTACCATAGCCATTCCAACAAAAGACGACACAAAGTATTACAAACAATTCATGGGGCAACAAGGTGGAGATGATGCACACGTGACCAACTTCTTGACTTTGGATTACTTGAATTCAATAACCAAATGGAGAAACTTTGAGCCACTCGTGAAGGACATTTGTGTTGAGATCACCGACGCAATTTTGGAATGGATAAACTATGAAGTTGTATCAGAAATGATAGAAACTTTGGCAAACCAACCACATTTGATTTCTTCTTGATGTGTTTCTTATTCCATTTGAAACATCAATCATGGAGAAGCTCTTTCTTTTAGAATTAAGAGTATAATTAGAGATTGAATTTTGTACACGGTTGATACAAACGAATTTTATAATCTTATACCATTATTTAATCATGTAAGTACAGCTTTTAAAGTAGCTAGATGTGAGCTAAATATTTCTATTAATTAATTTAATAATAAATGATTTAATTAATGTAAAATAATTTTTAATTAATAATGCATTAAAATTGAAATTCTTTGGATATCTTCTCATTCTCTTTTAGATCTAAGGATGAATAGGCAAGCTACTTGAGATTAATTTCTCGGTATATAAACTGAGATCCATTTGATTCTTGGTCTAACTTAATTCATCACGTAGTCTTTTTTTTTTAATCATAATGCCTGCCATTGTAAACACAAAATCTTCCTCCATTTGGAGCACCGTTATGAATAAATAACTGACAATAGATTTGAATCAATCTGGTCAAATGACTTCAGAAGCTCAAGTTCGTGAAAAATGTTTAATAATGAGTGATGACGCCACTCAATGAAAAATCCATCCAGAGGACCTATAGTGATTCAGCATTTATCTTCGAATAATTTGCAAATGCTGAGCTTATAACACTAAAGTCTATTATTTAAAATTTAGATTTGCAAAATTTAAAATTTAGATTTGCAAACACAACACACAGGTACTCAAAGCACTCTTGGTACGAACTTGATATATCAATTGCTAAAACTACCAATCCAAAGACTTGATTTTTACATTCAATGTAGATGACCCTACATTCGCAAATGTGTCCCGAGAAACAGGGAAGTAACGAGAACTAAATTTGTATCAGATAATGCATGCCAATATATTCTTTAAATGATGCTGGTGAAGTTCTTTTATCTCACCACTGCTAAAAGGTTAGCAACCACTGCCTAAATGTCTCCATCATCACCGAGTTCCCCATCTTCAAGTTCCTCATGCCCCCCAGTTTTCCTGGAACCGTCACGGTGCTCCCTCTTATGTCTTCTATGACGGCTTTCATTGTCTGAATCAGGAGAGTTTGCATGCTGCAAGAATATAGTTCCACACATATCACATGCCTATTCTAAAATATAGAAGTACAAACTCACATTCAAAATTTTAAACCAAATAAAGATACAGAAATGTTACTACTAACCTTCCTAGACTTCTTGCGGTCACTGCCATGTCTTCGCGATTTCTTAGACTCTTCCTTCTCGTCTTTCTCAGAATCCACATCCTCTACACTGCTATGACGCCTCTTCCTATGTTTCCGTTCCTTATCTTTTTTCTTCTCCTCCTTGTAAGCATGGCTTTCAGTATCTTGATTTTCACTATCTGTGTCATCCTTCTTATGTCGTTCCTTAGACTTTTCTTTCTCACGTTCTCTATCCTTCTCCTTTTTCTCCTTCTCCTTCTCCTTCCGTTTCTCTTTCTCTTCTCTTTCTTTCTCCTTTTTGGCCTGCAGACAATTCATTTATTAAATAAAATGTTGACCCTAGGGCCTAGACCGTCATCGCAAGAAACTATTTCAGATGCATTAATTCAAAGGAGTGAACATCTAAATAATTTTTTTTAATAATAAAACACTGAAAATCTAGCTATTGACATAAAAAGAAAGAAAGCAATAACATTTTTTAAATTATTCTCGCCTGGAAAGATCTCCTGAAGATAAAATTTAAAGACCTACTTATCTAGCTCCCACACAAATGACGGCATAGCCACGAAAAAAAGCACAAGCACATCAAGGTCAATTTAGTCTGTTTCCCATGTTTCAGAATTATAAGAATGAAATAGTGAAAACAAGAAATGAAAACACGAAAGAGGATTTGCTTGCTTTCATTATTTCCTTTATAAAATCCTAAAAACATGAAATAGATTGGAAACAAGAAATCACAACAAAAACTAAGGGTCTGTTTAGTTTGCAATTTCCAGTTTCCAGTTTTCAGTTTTCAGTTTTCAATTTTCAATTTTTGTGAAGGAAAAACTGAAAACTGAAAATTTTTTTCCTTCACAAAAAACTGAAAATTGAAAACTAGAAACTGCAAATCAAACAGACTCTAAACAAACCTGAGCAATCATTGGATATATGAAACAATTTTTTTATGTAATACGATGAATAAATCCGAGCTAGAGGTCCATGTACAGCTAACCCAAAAATTAAAAAAACACTATTTATTTATTTTTAAAAATTTTAGGGGTTCAGCTGTAACGACCAATGGACACAAATAATCCAGAGTATAAATCCTGTTTTGGCAGTACTAATTTTTTAAGCCCTCCTTTTCAAAATAAATAAACAACACAAAGCACACTGTTTATTTATTAAAAGCTATTTTCTGCCAACAAAAAGCAAGAAAATCTAGGAAAAGGGAGAAGTCCCATCTCTCCAAAACTAAACGATGGAACCTCTGTCTCTCTCCACTCAGTCCCATAGGATCTGGTCATTGGCTGGCAGCAGCACCATGCAGTCCACACCTTCCTATTTCCCCTTTTAATTTTTCTTTTCAACCTATTTCCCTCATTTTTTTAAACCCTTTGCTTTCTTTCTAACCCACTATTGTCACTCAACCATGTCAGATGCCTAGATCTGTGATGCGATTCATCTTCGGTCACCACATCAACCGCTATGACAACATTGGCTGGACTGGACATCACAGCAAGTCCCATTCTCTCTCTTTTTTCTTTTCTTTTTTTTTTTTTTGAAGGTACACAGAAAACATCACAGCCATGTCCAAAACCCAGCTCAAATGTGTCAAGCCATGTTCTCAGAGTGATCAGAACTATAAGAGAAATGAAACATTAATGGGATGCAGTTGCATTTCTACTACATTTGTATGCAAGTCCATCATAGGTCTCAACTACGGTTTTAAAAATCAGACTAGATCAGCCAGTTGAATAGGCTGAGCACTGAGTTGCTTGTCCTCCTAACCCTGCTACTCAAATGGTTAAAGCAAACTGAGCCGGCCAGCAGTCGTTTAACATCTTAGCCATTTACTGAACCACATCAATAGGTCATTACATCGCTATGGGCAGAAACTCAAATATGGAAGTTAAGGTGCATGAAACCAGATCATCTTATCAAACAAGTTATGAAACCAAAAACTGAAACAAACAAATTTTGCATACCTTTTCCTCTTCACGTTTGCGTTCCTTCTCTTTAGCTTTTTCCTTTAAGTATGTAATGTATTCCTCAAATATTTCTCTACTGTAGTTTTCATCCCCAATCGACCTAAAAGAAGTGCAGGACAGAAACATCAAGCAAAAATATTACCATTGGACCCTAGACACTTTCCTTGCTAGAACTGCTCCAGTTACACGAAACAGAACATGATAAAGATACCTGTACTCGTGTGTCTCCTCAAAAAGTGGTTTGCAATCCTCCCAATTTGAAGTAGTACTAATATCCTACAAAATTAAGTAATGATGCTTGATAGCAATTTA
Organism: Dalbergia cultrata; assembly: GCA_031216105.1. Taxonomy (NCBI): domain Eukaryota; kingdom Viridiplantae; phylum Streptophyta; class Magnoliopsida; order Fabales; family Fabaceae; genus Dalbergia; species Dalbergia cultrata. The sequence goes on from CM062352.1 coordinate 4,473,582, forward strand.
TTAAGCGAAATAATGTGAATCATGAATCAGATCACTGGAAGTGTCTTAATTTACCTTCAATGTGTATAACAGGTTAGTGAAGTCATCTGCAAGGCGTTGGCGCTTCTTAGCTTCTTTCTCCTCCTTCTCCTTGGCTCTCTCTAAGAACTCTTCAAATATAAGCTTCAAATGAAAAGGAAAAAAAAGAAGTATCAAACTCTGAAAATCCATGTTGAGAAGGCTTAAACTTAAAGAGGTCAACTAGTTAGCAACAACTTACAACCACCAACGTGCACATGTGATCCATGTTTATTGAAGTTGATCAATAATATCATAAGGAGAAACATATAATTTACGGAATAAGAAAATAAATTTCAAATGAAGTTACAAACTGGAAAATGGCAACAGTTTGTTTTGTTCTGTAATAGATTCAACTTTTTAATCAGATATAAATATGTAAACAGAGTGTATAGATGTAGAACTATATCCATAATGAACCCAAACAAAAGTTGAAACTAATGCAATAATTTTTTTTCTCTTTCTTGATAAATAATAAGAGATTTTCAAAAGTGGTAGCTTTCAACTTTGCGGATGTTAATTAAAGACAAAAAAATATACTACCCATAATTGTCTTGCATCGCCTTGCTTGTATAAACTCACTGTTTAGACACTGGGAGAGCATCCAACTGTGCTCCGGTTTCAGTCATGTGAGTAACTACTAACTACTCTCATAAATTATATCTAATCAGAATGACAGAAACTACAACCAAAATACATTACCTTCAAATTGATCTCCGATATTGTTTGGCTACTAACTTCTTCCAAGATAGCAGCCTTAAAGTCTTCAAACACTGATGTGGACACTACAGTGATCTACTTGAGCCAGGCAAGAGACAGAGAAGCAGAGTTTGTCATCAAAGATAAGCTACAGATAAAACAAAACAAAGACCTATTTGATGCCTACCTTTCCTGACTTAATTGTATCTTTTATGAGTGTCTTGTCTTCATGATACTGTTAAAAAGAAAAGTTAAAACAGAAATCAGCAACCGATATAATACTTTTGGCTCATGTAAATATTTCACCAAATAGAGTAAGTTAACCAGATCACCCAAAAAGATAAAAGACCCAGTAATTACAATAATAAGAGTTTGGTTAGAAGAAGAAATCTTATTAGAAGAGAAGAAAAAGCTACAAAAGTGGGTGAGACATCCTCACTAAGATACGAAAAAAACAACTAAGTCCTATAAGGACAAATCATGTAAAAACAAAGCATGCCAATCCACAATCCCTTTAAATATCAGCTAAAGGAACACCATTAAATAAACCATGTGGGAAGAACCAAAAGGATGCCAACAAAGTAATTTTATCCCAAATAAAATCAACATTAAAAATGGACCATTAAAATTTCTAGCATTCCTTTCCAACCAGGTACACCAAAGCATAGCAAAAACCGAGAACTGCCACAAGATTCTTTACGAAAGCCACAACCTCCAAAGCCTGAACCTAGGGGAAACTGATGTTGGTCCATAAGGCTGACCTTTAACTCTCCGAAGAATCCAAAAAGCTTGTTCCAAAGAGATCTCGCCATAGGGCGATGTAGAAAGAGATGACTACCTCATTAGGAATCTAAACTCATACATAATATAAATATTTGGAGGTAAAGCAGCTATAGACCCGTGCTTCTGGGACATGTCAACCGTGATAATCTTGTTAAGAACAGCAGCCAAAACAAAAGCTTTGACCTAAAAGAGGTCAAAGAGAGTTTTGGATATTCAAGTGGGTTTATTTGGGAATGTTTGGGGGACAAAGAAAGGCCACGTTTGGTGATGGAAGGTAACTTCAAAGAACAGAATACTAGACACCATACTAGCATGGAGCATAATAATATGATACTAGTATTGAACAGTAATGAACATCTATAACAAATATAATTAATATTCAAAAGAAATTACTTGAAATGGAAATTTGATCACCTGGTTTTCAAGATCTTCTGCTACATCCTCAAATAAATCTTTGGGAGTGGAACCAGATGTGTTTGATGCAACAGCTTGATATTGAGGCAAATCCCTTACCTGCAAAATTGAAAACACAAGAAAATGATTTCTTTTAGCGTATTATTCCAGCTTTACATCATGATCAACAAAAAATTATATTACCTTCATGCAATATTCTTGCCACTGAGTTTTAGCAGTCAGAATTCCGGCAGAAACATGTTCTTCCAGCAACTTGCGAAATGCATCACGATTTTTCCTTTCACCTCGACGAAGTCGCTCCTATATGCAGTCAAAAGTAAATACACACACAAACATACGGACTGAAACAACCAAAAATGATACATTTAGGGTCAACCTTCTGTATTCTTTTTTGTTCCTCTTCTTCCTTCTCCAAATCACGAATATAGTCCTGCCAAACACAATCTCAGCACATAGATCCGCAATACATGATGAACTATAACTATAAGAAAACATACCTGGAAAACCAGCAGGCGGTCAATTTTTTCTAGCCGTAAGAATCTATCATCATCCTCTAACCGATCTTGGACTTTCCGCCACGGACTGTACACCTAAAATAAAACAAAGTAATCAGGTTGAAGAACAGAGCAACCATTACAACAGACTTAAACATCTTTATTTAAGCTGTACCTTAATATAATCACAGGACTCCAGAAATTTCCTGTATTCTGCTACATTCCGCCTGTGTTCCTCAGCAGCATTTTCCTTTTCCTAAATTGTAGGACATGATATAAAATGTTACACGTATGATTGCAAATCTTGGCTCTTTAATTACAAATAGCACCTTAAATTAAAATCAAGACATCATATGAGTTGAAGCCTCTAACTCCTATTGTTACGTTTTAATCTAACAAGGGATCTCTCCTCCTTAATATTTGATACCAATTGCCTGCTGTTCACTCCATGGAATAAATATAACCCAGTACCCTGGATTAAGGAATTACTCATTAAACAATGTGAGCATCCACTAGATCTTTCTGGGGGATATATTGGTATCCAGCCCAGAATTAAAATCTAATTAGCTAATTCTTTGATATCAGACCCATTGTTGGCGATGTAGCCAACCTTTCCATAAAATTTGTACATAGCTACAGACAGTAAATTGAAGCTAGAAAGACATAGTACAATATTTTTCCCTGCACCCAATTCATGCTCATTGAATTTGAGGGGAAGACAAAGAAAGCCAAACTGTAACAAGGTTTGACTAAGCATTCCAATTTATATTTCACTCAAACCAACCATAAAATTCAATATCAGAATGACTTGAAAATACCCAAGCCAACACGTAAATGCTACAATGTGACCATAACAGCCACTCATATGAAACCTCCAACCAAATTAAAAACAAGATTTTCCCAAATTTGACAAGCTAGGTGAAGGCATTCCACACAAGATCTAGACTAAAATGACGTGTGATACTTACGAAGGTTCACATATAAGCAAAACCTAACACATTATCACCTTTCTCTCAAGTTCCACCATGTAGCTTTCAAATAAATCTTCCCGGTCTCTCGATTTCTCAACAGCATTGAACTGCTCATCATTTTCGAACATACTAATCGCTTTGCTGATCACAAATATGAATTAGACATTCCGAGAAGGATTACTTCAGCCTAGGAAGGCCAACTGAAAATAAATTCTTAATCAAACAAGCAGAAACATACCTCCATCTTGTGGATGAAGTCAGTTCCTTGCATTCCTGAAAAGAGAACATGCATCAAGAGTTAATTAATACAAGCGCAAAAATCTCGTATTATCTTTAACAAACATACTTCCAACATCTTTGTGAATTCTTCGCGAGCTTTCTTCTGTTTCATGCGTCTCTCTTCAGCCTCTAGCTTCTTCCTTTGGCCCAAATACTGAATGTATCAAATTGATTCAATGTTAGAAAGCCAGATAGTCATTAACCCATACACAGAATATGATACACAACATTGTGCAACAGCATATTTTTTTATCTTTTTTTTAAAAAAAAATAAAAGAAGAGATATTCCACCGCTTCATTAGTTTACTTATTGCCAAAAAAGGATCCGCTGCAAGAGAGTATATGCAAAGTGCCACAGGAGGCTTGTTCCTCACCTCATTAAAAGCTTGTTTCCGCTCACCAAGTGTTTTTAGAGCATTATATCTTTTGTCATTGATTATTTCTCTCATTGCCTGAATTACAATCCAAGAATAAGAATTAGCATTTGAAGTACAAGAGATACCGGGAAAAAAAGAAAGGTGCACAGGTCTACCTGTTCCCATGTCCAATCAGACTGAACATTTGCAGACTCCAAGAGTGCTTTAAATGCAATTTTTGCTTCCTAAAGAACAATGCAATGTGGTGATACATACAAAAGAGATAACAATAGAAAAGGATATTTTGCATTCCTTTTTTTTCCATAACATGGAATTCTTACCGTCTTGTTTGCATATATGAAGGCTTCATCATCATTGGCTTTCTCCTCAGGTGGAGTCACATTCGTTTTTCCAGTCACTGCCAATCCCTTTTTGGATGCCTGCAAGAATAAAATGAAAATCCGAATGAGAGACAATTCAATGCTGGTTCTCAATCACACAACCTCTGAAGCATGGGTACTCCAAAATAACCATCGTACCCATACCTGGTACTTATTGGGTACTCTGGGTATTTGTTAATCAACAGTTACAATAAGAAAATATTACTTACATACAAGTTGGTCCTTATAAAACATTAAATTTTGCAATTAAATGAATTAAAGTATTATTTTGTCCTTTCAAATCTTGTGTTTCTTTAGACATTTTTGTTTCAGCATCATAAAAAATCATTTATTTAATGATATAATTATTTTATTGGTTATAATTTTATATTTTTATATAATATATATTACCATACCCATACCCTAGTTTTTAGAAAAATTTTATACCTTGTACCTGTACCTATGCAACATAGCACACAACAAAGCAAGGGAAGACACTCTTCCTGGAGTTCTCTCCCACTTTGCAACCTGGTTTTCTAAATTTATAAACAACACGAATTTGCCTATAAACAAGAAATCTTGGTGCCACTTAAACATTTCCAATGACAACCAAACTTTATATTGGGACATTAGCCTGCTATGCATGGCTCAGTCCATTTTCTTGATTGTTCAAGTTTTTTGGTTGGTAACATGGCATGGAACCAAGGTTGCAAGCAGTCAAACATGGATAAATTTACTCTAATACCTTACAAATTTATTCTGCTATTCTGTTTTATATTAATGTTCTTCAAAATCATCAATTCTTTTCTCTTGTATGCTTACAAATTGCATAGAAGTTTATATTAGGTTTGACAGGTCAGACTTCAGGAGTAATTAGAAATCCAACAATTCTGAAATATTTTTTTTTTAAAAAAAGAGAACCTCAATATCTTGAAGAGAAGCTCCATTGACAGAAGTAGCAAAATCCTGAGATGCTTGATTTTCAACGCTGATCATGTAAATTTTAAATGCACAAGTCAGCAAAGCAAACAACAGCCAGATTAGAAGAACACTGAACATTCAAAACATAGTTTTATACATGGACGGCATTGTGGAAGTAAGTGAATTTGCAGGTCCAGCAACTGCTGTAGATGCAGTGGTCATGGTTACCACAGTACTCAGTTCAACCCCAGTGGTACTCGATAATCCAGAAACCAACTGCTGAGGATCAGTTGATGCAACTGGTGTGACAGAAGCTGGACTTGAAGCAAGCCCATTTGATGACGAAGAAGTGTTTGAGCTAGCAGCATTAGCAGGTGTTGATGTTGCAGCAGACGAGACAGCAGCATTGGATGTATCACTTGTTTCTGACTGCACTCCCTGGTTAACAGCTTTGTGTGCCTGCTCACGAGCCAACTGAACAGCAATATTGCAATTTGGATTGAGAACTTTGTTGTCCGCATAAAATATGGAAATCAATCACAAACATAAACATTAATAATAAACCTTGAGTTCCTCTGGCATTGACCATGTTGATTGCTGAGTAACCTTGTTGTAATAATACCTGCGAGAAGTCACAGCCAATATGCAAATCATTAGGTCATTTAAAACAAATACATGCCACAAAAAGGAATAGAAAAAAGCTACAGAGAGCATAGAATTTTTTGGGGAAAAAAAATAAACAGCAAAAGATAAAACTTACTTTCTTCCTTCTGAAGAAGTGAACTCTTTCCAAACAGTTGATGCATCAGCCCTCTGTCACATCCAGCAGGATTAGAGATACATGAAAATGCTAAAAGTAAACCATCCAAGATCATACCAAGGTAATAATAATTAACCACATGCTGCTGCAAGAAACTAAAGTTATATATCAAACAAATAAAGGAGAGAATATAACATGCCTGGAGGGTTAATCATTGTAATATGATAATATTGCCAATACTATTAAAAGTTACAATGAACATTCCAATAAAATAAAACTTTACATGCCCACACATAATTATATAAGCGTAACCCACTGCAATCAATAAACCAATTAAACAAGATTACAAAATGGGCAACGAGAATCAGAAACAAAGAGAAGGAGTAGAGGGGAAAACAGCAAGAAGATAAAATATATACAGATGCACAAATGCGCACTTTTTATCTTTTTGTGTGCCTGTGTAGGGAGAGGAAAGAAACTTACAAAGGAGACAATTGATATCACACAAACACCCCATAAAGATCATCCTTAAACAATTGGAGGAAAGGGATGGGAAGGGTACAGTCAACAATCAATCAATGGTATTTCAGAACCATAGCTATAAACCATTCTCACATTTTAAGATCGTAAAAAACAAAAACAAAGGGTTGTAAATAGCAAACTGTTGCCTGCTTCGAGAAAGTGCAACCACCGCCTTCACAGTGACCATATAGAGCAGTTGCTAAAATTTCTCCTGACTTGCCATGATATCTACAAATCAGTGGAAGCACATGCACATAAAAGGATATTCGCACCATAAACCTTTTTTAGCATTGAAACATTGCAGAAATGGTCAACATCCACATTGGATACCAGTTTGATTGACCACGTAACATTATCAAAGCATATCAAACACATAATAAAAATGACATTCGAATAGCGTCGACAGCAGCAAATACTAAAAACAACTCACCTCAATAGGTGACATCAATTCCAATGGTTTCTCCCAACTAGATTGCCTTGTCCTCTTGTTGTAGTAATATCTGGTAGGATTAGAAAAGAACAAAATTTTCTTTTTATGATTCAAAATATGTGAACTACGTAAATAATCACATCATTATCACAAACTTCAAAAGATATCTTCTGTTTGCTAGCAAAACAAGATACTAGTCAATACCTTCTTCCATCAGCAGAAGTATGCTCTTGCCAATCAGATAAGGAGTGCTGGTTAGCGGCATTTGTTGCCTAAATTTGGCAGAGAAACAGACCAAGAATTGTATAAGCTCAAATTTCCAGAAACCATAACATACAAACAGCAGAATATCTTACCACCATAGAAGAAATGTATGTCAATGAATCATATATTCATATGCAATTTAAGGCATATGACTTATTGAGATTCATTTAGTTATGCTCTCAAAGGAATTTTCCTCAAATGGTATCATAGCAAGCTTACCTAGTCTTATCACAATAATCACAACAATATAATTAAACAAACCTTGGTAGAACCCTATCAAAACCTGGCCATTGCAGCCCAAGGCTGATATAAACCCATCTCCCATACTTCCAACGTAGGACTCCAGTCCAATACCTTACAACTGGATCCTAACAGTTGCTACCAAAATATATCCAGGACAAATTAATAATATTTCCTCAAGCCACCTAATAGATTCAATTAGATGTAATTAATTTTCCAATTACTTTCTTGGTCAATCTACTATATTTAGACAATCCACACATAGGAGGGATTAAATGCAGACCAAACTAGCAGGTTTGCTTTCCCTCGATAAAATCAAGCAACATATAGATAATTGAATAAAAATATCCTTAAACATGTTTATTATTTATATTCAGATGGAAAAACAGAAACATTTACAAGAAAATAATTTTCCAACACCAAGACACAGGACAATCACCATCTTGGCCATCTTCCTGGAATATATATCAATGCCTTCATAAAAGTAACGAATAAAATTCAAAAACCATAAAGGGGAAAAAGGACTCCACAATATCAAAGACATCACTTCATAGAAATTCCAAAAAGCTTTATCATATATTACAGTTTGTGTAAACAAGAGCAATTCAAGCATAAATTTCAAAAGAGACAAAAACAAGAGTATTATGCAATAGAAATCAAAGTAAGGATAAAACACTTACAGCATCAGTTGATGCAGCACCAGATGATTGTACTCCAGGCTGCGGCACTGGTGTAACAGTTGCAGCACTCTGAGAAACAGAGGACAACCAAGGTTGCCCAGCAGGAGGAGCAAGCATTTGAGCCGGTGGCTGGTATTGTGTCATTGCATTAACATTATCTTGCTGCTGACCATAAGATGGTGCAAACTGAAGAGAGTACAAAATTATGTCAGCGAAAAAGGTATTGAACAAGTCAAATTTCAAAGAGAACTCTAATATCCTCAAACAAATGGAATCACCAAAAGCTAAGGTAACCATACAGTGTATGAAGAATGAGGAGTTGCTCCAGAAACAGCCAAGCCATGCATATGATTGCTTAAGTGGGGAACAGTTTGCTGTGAATGTGGTGGAACAGATGTCAGTGGCCTGTTTGTCTGAATATATGGCATAGGTATAGCCTGTGATGAAGGTGTAGGATGACCAGGCTGAATTGGTCTTGGGGCCAACTGTTGCATTGGTTGAGAATACTGCAATTGCTGACTCTGAATAGCATGTCCTGCAGGTCCAAATTGTTGTGAAGCCATTGGAGCAAACTGTTGCCCTTGCTGAGCCTGAATGACTGGCCGAAACTGCAGATTAAGAGTTGTAAGAGTGATGCAAACATGCAATATAGTATTATATGAGAGCAAGAAATAGAAGTTGATAACATGAACAGAAAAATAAACTACTTCTGTAAATAAGGGCGAACAAAACTTTTAGCATCCCAAAATCCAACTGCCAGAGGCCACATAGACCAGTCAAAAGACTAATCGATAAAGTGACGAGTATGCATGAAGATAACAGATTGAGAAAATATCACATACAAACTATTGTTGTATAATTAACAATTAATAATAAATAATGCAAACTATTAAAAAAATTATCACAGTGATTTGGTCCATATCCCACTAATTAAATATTGTCATTCAAAATATAAATCATACATTAATCAGATAACAGAACTGAATGTCATAGTCTGCCGAGAAAACTAGAATGAATGGAATTAGCAAAACACAGTAAGATGCCACAAGCTTGGACAAAATGGCTCAAATTCAGCTTACCAAATAAAAGTACGGACAGCCTAAGACACTGACTATTCTACATATTGACATTTAGTGATCTCAAAATCAAAATTACACAATCCAAGAAAGCACATTCCAAAGACACAACATAACATCAAATTATAGCAAGACTGAAGATTCTTAGTATTGACAAGAATATATGTACCTGCATACTGGGTTGCTGAGGATTATTGGCCATTTAACACAAATGATCTCTGCAAAGTGCAAACAGATGAGACAGTTAACACATATGTACATGTTAATGTCTTATGTCCTATGCATCCATCACACTCTAAGCTAAAAGCAAGCCAACCCGCACCCCTCATCCCCAAAAAAGAAACACACACACACACACACACAAACACTTTCACTCACTCACTGGAAAACTTTCATATTATCTTGCAGTCTAGTTATTGCTATAAGCAAAATAAATAAATTAATTAATTAAATTGAAATTAGTCATTAGAGAAAACAGAATAGTTAGCTCTACCTACATTTACCTATGCAAAATAAAACACTAACCATCAAGCCTCAAACCTAAAGAATTAATTCACATCAAGCCCGAAACCTGATGGTCTAAGTTGATAGCATATTTTTATAACAGATGAAACAAGCCAGACTACCATTGCATTATTTGACCATGCACTACCAATGAAATGAGGCATGTCCCATCCATGCACTTTATTTTCAAGAACCTTTGCCACATTCATAAGAATAAGAACAAGATATAATCAACTGAGCAAAAATGAAATTTCAATCTCCACAATACTAAATATAAATTATTTTCCTGTTCTTGATTCAATCTTCACAAAACTAAATATTTCTCTTATGACATACAAAACCATAACAAAACTATTTATGCGAATTGATAAACAAGTAATATCAAACCCAACAGTGATGCATGTGCATATATAGTTATACACGCACATACACAACAATTAACAACAGCGACATGGGTCAGCTATATGAATTAAAAAATACATTGCATCCTATCATAAACCATGTCTATAGACAAGCCATTAAAATCTAAGTTATTTTTTTAATAGCCTCATCTACAATTTTTCTTGGGCTCCCACTGTCTCTACTTACTAGAAAACCATCCATCTAATCTACTCTTCTTATTGAGACTTTCTCATCCAATAACAAACCATCTAATGCAAGATTCTACCATCTTTTCCACAATAAGTGTTCCACAATGAGTGCTACACTAACCTTTTACCTAAAACATTTATTCCTAATTCTATCATTATTCTATCATGTCCAGTATGCCTACTTATCCAGCACAACATCCTCATTCCTATAACATTGAGTTTACTCTCTCTCTCTCTCTCTCTTACAGAACTTGAACACTACACGTTTGTTTCCTTTGCTAAGACGAAATGTAACAGTGTCTCTCTTACAGAACTTGAACTCTACACGTTTGTTTCCTTTGCTAAGACGAAATGTAACAGTGTCTCTTCCATGACCGGAAAACAAAACAAAAAAAAATTCAAATCAAGTGCCTTTAACAATATAACATCAGAAGGACGTTCCCCAATTACTCGATTTTTCCAATTCCATGCCAAACCTTAACCTAATTCGGGAAGAAAAAATTATAAAAAAAAAAAAGAGTAACAGCATCGAGATTCAAGAATTTCCTCGTGGTATTGTTGTTGCCTCTCATTGAAACGATTACGAAAGCCAAAAAACAAAAAACAATTACGAAAACGAAATGGAATTGTAGAAACAAAAAAAAAAAAAGTTGAAACAGAGAAGAACTTACGGAAGAACCTAAAAACCGCGAGAGGATTTTCGTCGTCGTGGCCAATCGCGAAATCGAAGTGTTGTGTTGGCTCTCGTAGCTTGGGCCTAGGGTTTAAGAGTTTGTAGCTTCTAGCTAGCACAGAGCGAAGAAGCTGAGAGAGAGGGGATATCGAAGAAAGAAGGAAGACGAGCTATAAGGCATTCGATTATTTACGATAATGCCATTATTGCTTTGTCTGTTTTTATTTATTCAAAAATAAACTTTGGGTCCGGCATTTCCGGATTTTTAGAATTTACCGAACTTTGGGCCGATTGGGCCATGTTATATTTGGGCCGGGTCATGTTGTGCGTTTACATTACTACTCCCGTCCCCAAGGGAGATTCTTATATATATTTAGAGGACCAGTGAATATACTCCATATTTACTAATATATTAATATTTTAGTTATGATTCACTTTTAATATCTATTTTTTTTGTTGAAGTATTACTTTGTTAATAGATCACTTGAGATACAATCATATGTTTATCCTGGAATTTTTCCCAGTATAATTGTTTTCATTCAAATAAGTATGTGTTTGGATGAAGCAATTATATAAGGGAATATAATGTTTAAAAGAATTTAAAATTTATCATGATAAAATATTCTGTTTAGATATTAATTTAGAAGAAATTATAAAATACAAGTGATTTTAAAAAGGAATTTTATCTATCTAAAATAGAGGATTTTAATTTCCACCTATAGAAAGGGAATTTTTAAAATTCCTACATGCATAAGTATATATTTTTCTCATTTTGGTAAGTTTCACTTTTATTATATTCTATTACAGTTTCTTTATATTTATGAGATTTTCATTTAATGTTATTTTTAATTCATTTTTTTGCATTTTAAATTTTTTAATACTCAATTTATATTAGATGATGTTATATTTATGTATCATTTTATTTTATTTATATAACAATTAAATTTTATAATTTAAATTTAAAATATTTTGTGAATGAAATTTAATATAATTTATGAAATATGAACTTATTATAATTGATTTTAGATCTATTGAATTTTGATTATTAATAAAAAAAATATTATTTTTTTAAAAAATAACCTTATGTTTTTCAAAAAAAAAAATATGTTCAAATCAAGGTAATATAATTATCTTATTGAAATAAAGTACTTTGTAAGTGAAAAAAAATGTAATTATCTATCTAAATAAAAACTTTAAAAATTGAAGGAATTTAATTGAAGTATTTTAATTTCTTAACATTTTAAATTCCTTTTTATTTTAAAAATATTCCGTCCAAAAGCATACTAAATTTTGAAGATCAAACATAGTATCACATAACTACGAGTCCTTGAGAAACACTTGCGTGATAAATTTTGGTTATTATTATTAAAAGTGAGCTTTAAGCCAAAACCTTAATTAAAAAGAGAGCCCAAAAAAATATTTTGGATGTTATGTGAAGTGTTGCTTCGTCAAAAGTGAAGCATTTTACATTTTAAGGGTGTTTGTTTGAGTTATTTAAAGAAAAATATTTCAATTAAAAAATGTACGAAAAATTGAAACAGTTAAATAAGTTTTTAACAAAGTTTAAATTTAGAAAATTTGTTTTAGTACTTTCTAATTCTAACCATGTGAAAGTAACTTTTGAAGGAAAAATCTGAAAAGATTATACTATAAATAAAATTTTTAAACAAGATTTTAAAAACAAAAAAAAATCTACATAGGCCTCATATTTGAAAATTTTCCTTTGGCACATTACTATGAGCATGGAGTATAATCTGATTCAGATAATTGCTCAGATTTGGTTTGATACAAATCTATTCAATTCTACATCAATAATTTTAGCGTCAATGGGCAATGGCATTACTCATTGTTCAAGCGTGTTGCCTGCAAGACCAATCTTCAATATTGTGGAATATATATGTACACACACGCTTTTGATCCTCGTATACTTGGCTTTTACTGAATGCCAGAGCATATTCAGAAGTAAGTGTACTCGAAAAGAGAAAAATACTTATTCTTATCTATTTACTAATTGATACTAAAATTCTATGGGTCATTACTATTTTTCATATTTTTAATACAATAGTTAATTTATGAATCAATAAATAAAATATAATAAATATTTTATTTTACTCTAAAAGTAATTAAGAATTTTTCTAGTATATTTTAATGAGAAGGGGAGTGAGGAACGATACATGAATACTCAGCTTCAGTCAACTCCGAATGGCCATGCTCAATGTAGCATTAGTCAACTCTAATGAGTGGCCTTGCTCAATCTAGCATAGCAATACTTTGATATCAATAGGTACTATCCGGTAGCTATTGTTTCCGAAGATTCAAAACTATACTTATCATGTAAATCAGATAATTATATCATTATACATAATTTGGAGATCCCAATATTAAACTAATTGAAATGTCAGGGTATATATAGTTTCAGAAGACAATTTTTAATTCTTTTTTATTTTTAAGATTTTATGAAGAAAATTGTAAAAATTATAAATTTTGATTTCCAATTTTGATTTTTAAGTTTCACTAGTTATTTCACAAAATCATAAAAAACAGAAAATTGATTGAAAACGAGAAAAATGAAAACTGAAAAGTTTCTGAAACCAAACAAACCCTTGTATAGATTAAAATCGAGTTTTACAAATAGTGAAAAGCTGAGTAGGTGAAGTGCTGAATTCTTGAATTTCTAATACAGTGAGACTGGTTAGAGCAATTTGGCAGCATCAGGACCTACCATAGAGTTCAGGTTACTATATCATTCATTGATTCCCTCAATCTTGAACAAAGGGTCTAATACAAAAGTGCTGCTTATCATTCTCTCTTAATCCTTACATCATTCCACAGACACTGATACCGCTAGAATTTGACTCTTGTACAGAGAATTTCCCCAACAAGAACATAAGCTATTGAAAAGTTAAACTTTATGATCAATCTCTATCTATGTTATGTGGGAGGCTAGAGATCCTAACCAAGTTATTGTTATGAACACTGCAAGATCTGTTACAAGAGAAAAAAGACAGCATGGCCTTCTTCAACCTTGACTCAATTATTCCACCTTTGGCCAATTTCTTTTTGATCCTCCTCCCACCACTTTGCTGATTATTCTTTGTGCACTCTTTGTAAGCTGCTAAAAAGGGGTCATCATCTTCTTGAACCCAGAGACCCTTCTTGGAAGAAGTCCTGTAATAAGGAGGCTGAAAAGCACAAGGGGGAAGTGGAATATTCTGGAAATCATGAAGAGGATTTCTAGGAGTGTTTGCTGTGGATTCTTGTGTGCATGGAGGGGGTGGCAACTTGGCCAAAAGCTCATGCTCCTTTGTGAGAATTTCAACACCATGAGTTGTTGTTGTTACCTTGGATACACCAGGCTTCTTTTCCCATGAGAAGGAGACCTTTCTTGATAGATGATTTGCTGGTTGACTCATCTTCCAATAGTTCTATTTAGTGGAACAAAGATGAGGCCTAATACATATCTGTAACTGAGGTGTTGAAGTTTGGTTCTACTAGGCCTTTATATACTGGTTCCACTCCCTATCCCACGACAAAAATTTGACACTTGTATAATAATAATATCGCTCATAATTAATATCCAATCACATTTTTTTTAATTATTCATGATTTTTATATATGGTAAAATTTGATTAAGGAACAAAGAGTGGGATAGAAAAAGGAGATGTATAAATTTGTTCTAAAATTAGAAAGCTTGTCATTGATGAGATTCACATGTAAAATTATAGATGAAGTTTATCCATAAAAAATCTTCCCCCATACTATCCATTAACCAAACACATCCTATGATAAAAGTGAGTCCAAAACCTATTTTGCTGCACATCCACAAACTTTATTCATGATATATTTATTTGTTTATGAGTTTCGCTAATTTTATTATAAGTGTTTAAATATAAATTCTTAAAGATTTTTTTTCCAGTAATATCTCAATAGACAAGCACCAAAAACGTAAGCAACAAGCACAGAAATTTTGGCATGGGCTCTCGAATCAAATTGGAAAGAGAAGACAGAGGAATTAGACCAAATTCACACGGGTTTGCATCACACTCTCAGAGAAGACAAAAAGATACGGTTAGAAGAGTCTAAGACAAAATTAAGATGGCTTGACTTGGTCATATACATCAAGATGAGTGCACCACCTCACATTTTACGCTGGGTGGTGGAATTAAAAGTCACAACGCGCTATCTAATTAAGTGGTGGAGACTATTGAAACGCGAAAACTGATAGCCACGAAAAAAATATTCAAACTTAGTTGTCAAAATAATGTCCAAATCTACAAACTATTGGATGAATGAGTGAGATATATTGCTTCATTTCATTCCATAATCACTATGATTTTTATTAAAGAAATTCTGGCAATCTTTCTCTCACTGTGTAGCATAGCTATTGAAACAAGGGACACCTCTCTTCACTTACGTTCTTGTATCAGGAGAGCAGCCCAAAAACATTGAAGTTGTTCAAGACCCGTCAAATTGCATGAGTCAAGATCGTTAAACAGCTGGGATTGATATAGTCAATTCTATCACATTACACTAATCACTTTCTCTTTCGGCAAAAGTAAATCTTGAATCAATTAGCTGTTTGTCATTTTCATTATAGAATTTATGAAGTCCACTGCTATCAATTAGCTGTGTCTGTGTGTGTGTGTATTTGTGTAGTTAAGTTTTATATTATTTATAAATTTAAATAATTATTTTGAATATTTTTATTATCAATTAGAATGGCTCATAATAATTTGTTAATAACATAATCTATTGAAAACAAAACTTGATTTTTTATCGTTCAAATAGCATGAGTCTAATAATATAAAAACATTAATATATATATATATATTAGCATATTGTATTTTATTGAATTGTTATTTGTTCTCATTTCACTAAATGATTATATGTTATATTAAACTCATGAAATTTAAAATATAGACTTAAGAATGTTATTAGTCCTCATAAATATGCACCATTTTGGTTTTGGTCCCTTCTTTTTCCGTTGATATAATTTTGGTCTTTTCACAAAAATTCAATATTAAATGATGATAATTATAAGGACCAAAAAATATTCTTAAAATATTTAAGGGAAAAAATAAAAATTTTAATATTTATAATGGCTAAATTCATATTTAAAGTTAATTGTAGGGGATCAAAATTTAGAACGAATGGGGCCAAAAACAAAGAAAAGGGAAAATAAGGGACCAAAACCAAAGTAAAATTTTATAGAGACCGAAATCAAAACAGTCTATATTCACAATAACTATAATTATATTTAAATCTAAAATATATTACGAGGATCTATTTAAGGGTTAAAGTATGGCAGATGGCTCGTCGGGAGCCTTCGACCTAGCCTTCATTTGGCCTAGTTTGGCACAATCTATTTAGTAAAGAAGTAATGTTTGAGCTTTTTTAAAAACATTTGTAGCTAAATAAGCTAGCTCCAACCATTGAAAATAGTCTATTAGGTCTACCAAGCTAGCCTACTTATATTTCTATTATTATTAATATTTTTATTTAAGAAAATTTAATGATAATTGAGATATTTTAATCTATAAAAAAAAATATTTTTTTAACTTATTCAAGAAACCCTTTAGCTAATTTTAAAATATATTTTGTTAACATATTTATAAGTCATTAGACTTATTTAAAATTAAGTGCTCTATTTTCTAATTAAAATTATAATCAAATATGCTTCTAAATAAACTTTTGAGTCATGTTAGGCTTTCCGAAAGGTCAAGTTAGGATTATAATAAAAGATTATGTCAAGTTATAGGTCTAGACTCATACTATCTATTGAGAATACAAGTCGAGTCTATTTAAGTCGAAATCTATTATAGCCCAGCCTACTTGCACCCCAAAATCTATTGTTTATTATTGAGTGAATATTTATTTTATCAAGGGACTATCAATAATAAATAACAGATATTTAGTAAAAATACATGAATAAAAACATAGGAATAGTAAAATAATGATAGCAGGCTGTCAGGAATGAGCAAAAGGAGACAATCTGTTAGGTGTAATGTACTATCTATGAACAAAAGCCGTCATTCATTAGGCTGAAGACATTATACTATAGTTAGGAATTAAGCTCTTTATTCCTGTTTTCTTTTCACCAATCCTTTTCCATAGTTCTTACAATACAACTATGGTACTTTAAACTGTCATTTGATACAAACACCTAAAAACAAAAAAACAAACAATCAAGGCCAACTTCACGATATTATCTTAATTTTTCAACTTCTTTCACATCTTTATAGGTACAGACAGGTTTGCCAATAGATACATCGCCGGCATACTTGCAAGAAAGAATATGCATATACTTCCTTATACTAGGCCATGATGATTCATAATTTGTTTTTTGACCCCTACTACTTTTTTCGGTGAATCCATAGTATCCGTCACTGGAAGCAGTGACTCTGGCCCCGAGATCCCTGCTGCTGCTAGTAGAACTTTGAAGAAGCATAAAGGGGCTTTTGGTGCATTTCTTGCTTCCCCAAAAGGGTCTTCTTCCTTCTGAGTACTCTCCATCCTAAATGAACTAATTCTTAGTGATGAAGGCTGAATTGCACATAATAGACCAAGTTGAACGTGTGTGTCATCATTTCTTGTGCCAAATGATGAAGAACATGGTGGAGGCTGAAGCACCAAATTGCTACCACCTCTTGTGCCATTATTGCTGGACAATTCATCATCATGATGAGTGAATTTGGAGAGACCTGGCTTGTATTCCCATGAGAAGGGTACATTTACAACACTCCCTTGACAATAAACATCATTAGAGGTATAGATGCTAGTGCTGCAATTGGTGTGCTCCATGGTGATGATTGATTATGGTGAAGATTGTGCAAAATAGGCAAGTACTTCTCATTATATAGGTCCCAAATAAAGAGGCTATATACATCACATGTTTCATGGTTTGTAACGGCTAAATCAATTTCTGTTAGGAATAATGGTGTGTAGATTATATAGTCTATAAGGTGAAGAAAAGCATATAGTATGCAACTTCCCTTAGGTTCATTGTGCAAATCATGATATAATATTGGAACTTGGAAGCGTGGAAACGAGTCCTTGATGTTAATTGTGACCAACAAGCTCTATGATATGCCACAAACCACGGGTAGAATCACATATCCTTTTCTTTGGAGGATATACCCACCAACAACACTCACCTCTAATATAATAAATTATTATTCATACATTCTTTTGCAAATGATTATTCATGTCTCTGGTTCAATTTGGATCGATCTATTACAGATATAAAGTTAATTCTCTTAATATTAGCTTTTGCTATTTACAGTACTCCGTAGTGTTTGGTTCTGCTTTCGTTGAATTGATTTTAAATTAAATTAATTTTGTTATAAAATAATTTATATTTAGTAGTTTGATCTGAAAAGTGATTTTGACAATAATTTATAGAGTAAAAATATAGAAGCAACAATTTATCACTTCTACTATAATCAATTTGGGAGTCATAATTGATTTTGAAATTGAATTCAAAACATGTTTCCAAACATGTTGAAAGGCACACACAATCAATTTTGAGCCTCACAATTGATTTTGGAGCCTTCTAATGTGTAACCAAACAAACTATCAAACTCATGATTTAAGGGAATAAGTGTCAAATTAAACCACTAGAATCAGTTTTTTGGCAGAGTTTTATATCATATTTGATCATATATTACCACTAATAATATCATTAAAAAAAAAAAGATAGAGAAACAACATTGAGGTAGTTCAAGTGATTCATCATATGTTCTGTTTTAAACAAGGTTGTCCTCTTTCTGAATTCTATAAATGAAAAATACTAACCTTGTAAGAGAGCTTTACACTACAATGAATCGAACCTAATTCAAATCAGATTAGGTAAACGTCTGGTGAATTTTCTAATAGTTTAGACCAAAAAAAAAGGTTAGAAAGTGGAAAGTTTTATGTAAATTCATTTGATAAAATATTATTATATACATAAATGTAACTCTTAAATAGTCAAATACATTGTATCACTTTATTTCATTCTATCATTATGCCTGTTGTTTTCTATTAATAAATTCTTGGCGTTCTTTTTAGCATTGTTGTCATCATTTATAATATTACATGTATATATGTTAATTTACACAAATTTTATATTCACGCCACACACGTACAGTTTCATTTTTTGGGTTTTCCCTTCTTTAAACAATTTGGATTAGCCAAGAGCACCCTAAACATAACCCGTAAAATTTCCAAACTACGCACTGCCTCAGAAATTAAATATATCATATTCACCGGATACAATCGAATGCTTAGTGTGTCTTTGCTTTTAAAAAAAAAAATTAATTTTTATTTTCAATTTTTTTAGTTTCGAGATTCTGTGAAAACAGGGAAGTAACTGAAACTAATTATTGAAACCAAACACTCCATTAACTCTTGGGTTACTCAACACCATAGGGAAATTTTCTTTCCCTTTTTTGGTGTAACAATGTAACAAGTAGACAATTAAATTCGCTTTTATTACTACACGGTGCATTTATTTTAGATTTTGAAAAAAATGAATCTACAACTTAGAATTTTATATATAATAGAAAAAATTGAAAATTAAATTTTTTTAGAAGCTATTTTTTTTTTAAACTTCTTCAAAAAAGCTAAAAACTGATTTTTTTTTAATTCTGAATATTTTTAAAATTTTATTGAAACATGAAAAAATTGTTAAAAATGTGATTTTTTCTTTAAAAAATCTAATACAAACGCACCCATAGTCGACAGGAAAAAAAAATGGTGATAGCAAGAAATTTGTGGTCACATGCTTACTAATTATCAATTAGGGTATGTCTGCAAGATTAGGGATAAAAATGACATAAATTTAAATAGATGATAAGCCTTATTTGTAAAATTACATACGAGGCTCATTTATAGAAAATTTATTTTCTCTTTTACCCTTTAACCAAATATAACATAAATAGTAAAGTTTAATTTGTATGTATTGAGAGTATGAAAATTTTTTATACCATCATTCAATCATATCTTATTACATTAGTTGAGTTAACACTCGTTACTTGAAAATTGAGATCTCATTCAATTCAAACCGAAGAGTTTTTTTTTTTCACTTCAAATAGAAGGATGTGATTAACTAACAATGTAAATTTTTTATACTATTAAGATATTAAAATTAAACTTTAAATAATAATTTTCACAATAAATGTAAATGCTATACACCTAAGCGCCAGCAATGTTGGGTAAATAAAAAACGGCTTTCATAATTGAATAACAGATGTTGATTTATTTTGTCATAGTTGTACACACTTAAGCGCCAGCTGTGTTGGGTAAATAATGTCAAGGAACAAAATGACGATGATGTTAAATTTAATAGTAGTATTTTTTCCTTTCATTGCCGCATAATTATACCTACTGTTAAAAAGTCAGCCCTGGGAATTCTACATACGTATAGTATGCCGTAATTGTCAAAGTGCAACTAGTAAATGGATAATCACGTGGGGAGCAATATAATTGCTTTCAAGTTTTCTGCATTTTATTTGCTACATATATTTGGTTGTCAAAGTTTGCATCTTGCTGGAATGGCCTTGAAAATTTAATGATATGTTATTTTATACTCTCTTCTTTTTTTGTTGGGGTATGAAAGACTTTAATTTTTAATTCTGTTAAATTGTGACTTTTAGATCAATACGTAACTATATAGCCATTTCAGGACAAAAACAATATTTTGGTCCAGCCGGTTTACTGGAAAATTCTTCGTCAATATTCTAATCCGCCTTTCTGTTTTTACCAGTCAATAACTTCTTTTCATGCCTCAGCCCCATATATGTGACTTCATATCAATCATATTAAAATAGCCAATAGCTTAAGAAGTCAATTGTACAGCATTATTATGCATCTATCATTTTTTTTTTCCCGGTGAATGTTTATTTTGGTGTTCGGGTTTTATTATTATTTTTCCATTGAATAAAAGGGATATATTATATAGATCACTTCTAAGATCTAGAAACATGCATGCTAACTTTTCTCTATTTATTTGGATAACATTTATCTTACTTGACATGGAAATGACTTGCAATTATAAGAGTTGTGTAATAATTTTACAAATTCAAACAAATTTTGAGCAAATTTAATAAATGGAGACAAATTTAGATGAATTTCACAAAATATTAAAAGGGGTCAATATAATTTGCCAGAAAAATGCTAAGGATCTATTTGATTTTAGTTTTCATCTTCGTGTTTAATTTTATGTATTTTCTATTTTCCACAATTTTACATAGAAAATAGTAAAATTAGAGGAAAAAAACTGTAATTAGCCAATTTCATGTGTACTCAAACGAAAAAAAGTTACCATATGTTAATGCTAACAAGCTACAGCTAAGTCTTTGGATTAATTTATGGGAGCAACTACCTTCTAGAATGGGGAATCCAAACTAGATTAACGTAGGTTTAGTAATACTCTTTGGTTGGGTGTTCCAGTTATGAAAAGCATAACTTAATTTTTGTTGTTTAGTAACAAAAAAGTTAAGATGATTTTGCTCCCAACTTTTAAAAAATATGGATACTTTTCAAAGCTAACTTCTGTTCTGTGAAATTTAAAAAATTTCAAAAGACTAATATAACCCTTGAATTTTAATAAAAAAATCAATTTTATCCTTTTATTAATTAATAGATTTAATTTTTTATTCTTCCTTAAAATATATATACCCATTATAGTTATTGCATATTTTAAAAGTTTTTTTATAATATATTTACTAAACACTACTTTTAAACATTTTTAGAATAGTTTTTTTGAGAACCGAAAATACTCAGCAGCTTTATAAGAATTGCATCAATGTCAAACCAAGGCTAAGACACATGTCTTGAAATATTTTAGCATATTTAATATTAATTGTTAGGTTGGACTGAAATGCACAATGATCTTCTATGAGATTAAAAACGTAGCAACTTATGTATAATGCATGAATATAATAACAATTTTATTTTCTTGGGTAGTGTCATTATCTCTGTGCCTATATAATTTCACACCAACCAACTATATTTTATTACACATGTGATCGAGAAGATGAAAAGCTTAAGTACACTTCTATTGTATAAAAAACACATATGAAAGCAAAGTAATTATTTAATAATGAGTTTCAAAACATTCTATGCCCGTGATTATTAACTAGTGGATCGGCACGCATCGTGCCCATGTATAGTGGCATTGGCATTGTCTATGGTGGCTAGCATGCAATGAAAGTCTTGCAAATAGGATTGTGACTTGTGGGCTCTGCAGGATCTTCTAAGAATTGAGTTAATTGGTGCTACAAAAGGAGAATTTGATGTGGTAAAATTTGGTGGTTGAGAAGTTGTATTATGAGTTTCATGTACTGTACTGATTTAGTTGAAGAAATTACCGTGCTTACTTCGTGTTAAGGTTAAGTGTAAGAGGTGAAGTCTCACATTGATTAAGAATGGACTAAGTGAGTAGTATACAATGTAGGAGGAGTCATGACTCATTGCCTTAATATTTTGGATCAAGATGTGACGTCCGTCCCGATATTGTGGTGCTATCACTTAGTCCGTTGATTTCTATAATTAAAATTTTTTTAGTCAAATCCTTATATTTTATAAAACTTTCAATTAAATCCCCAGAATTAACAATTATTAACCAACACAAATATTCCATCTCCAACTCCACCTCTCTTTTCATCCTCGCCTACCCAAACCACCTTAAAGGATAAAAATCTCACTTTATAGATAGAAAGAGAATAAGTATGATTAGTCTCCTCCTTTTTTTCCTTTTTTCACCTTATTATTCTTTCTTTGTGCAAAATTCCATCCAAATACAAAGCATGAACGTAGGGAAAGGGAAGGGCGATGGATGGGGAAAATGTTTCTGGTCCATTAGCTGGCCCAAGTTGCGCTTCTGTTTGGACAATCCACGCCCGCATGCTAACCAAAAAATTTTAAAAAATAAATAAACCCAAATGGTCACACATGGCATGAGGGAATAATAAAATGATGAAATGATTGCACTAAGAAAAAAACAATAATGAAATGAGTAAACTTAATTAAAGTGTTCGAAGGAGCAAAGTTGAAATAAAAAAGGAGTGAAACAACTAGAAAAGATCAACGAGTCTGTTCCTTTTCCTACGTAGTTCTCTTTTTTTTTTTTTTTAGTTTTTATTTTCAGTTTAATTTTGATATATTAATAGTATAAAATAATAAAATTATCTAATCAACTTATTTAATTTGAATGGCTTTTTTGTTAATAGGTATAAAAATTAATTATTATAATTTATATGGTAATAAATGACTGAATGACTGTATAAAAAAAAGTTATACTGTCTGACAATTAATTTTTTTTTTATTTTGATCTCATTTCATATTATTAATCATTTCTTTTGATTTTTTTTTTTAAATTTCCCGGTGTACGTTATCACGGATAGATAAGAACGTAGTTCCTTCTCTTTAAATTATGGTGTATTACACACCATTTTAATCATAGTCCTTCATCATGGTGTGGAGCACTTATTCAACTGAAAAGTAAAGTGCAGTCAAATCTTTTCTCCATCATCTTCTCTTCCACTACGGCACTACCCCTGCTTTCCTCTGAACCATCGTCCCTGCCAGATGCCAACCTCAGACCATGATCTGGCAATGGAGGTGATGGCGGCGTCAACGCTGACGGTGGCGGCGGCGACAAAGGAGGAGGAGGAGCTTCGCTGGCAAGTTCTAACTCGGCAATTTCCGTCGTGCTTGGATCTCATGCTCCCAATGAACGAGATCTTCGGCGATGACAATTGAAGATGGCAGCAGAGTTAGACTTTCCTCGGGAACATTGTTTCCTAGCTGGTGGTGGTTTTTGGAAGTCAATGATCGTAGTCGTGGATTTAAGGTTCATGGAGAATCGCTGAGAGTTCAAATTGTTGGGGCTAGGGTTAGCGTTCGTGGCGGAGACGATGAAGCCTCCCTTCGTCGACCCCTTTCACTTACAAACGACGGCATTTCGGTCCCACCTTTCGAACTCCACGTCATCGGAGAGTAGATCGATTCCACGTCGACGTCGACGATCGTCTTGCAGGTGCAGGCGACTTTCCGGTTGAAAGAACTGCCGGCATAGAGGTGACAGTTGAGTTGGGGGGAAGAGACAACATTTTATGGTGCTTCATAGGTAAGTATTATATCAATACACTAAAACTAGCTTTACCATTGGATGGATCGGTGTGTGGTACACTATAATTTAGAAGGTGCAGCATGGCCTTCATCTATCATTTTTAAGAGTTCTGCCTATAGTGGACTGGTAAGGCACAATAGACTACACACTAAACATTTAACCAGATCTATTAAATGTGGCTAAATTCATTAGTTTTGTTAATGTTTTTTGCGTATTTAACCTTATTCAATAAGTATGCTTACAAAACAAAAACAAAAAAAGTCGTTGCAGACTTTAGAGTATAATACGTACCTTATTTTAACCTGGTGCACCAATAGCTTTGGCCAATTTTAAAATAGTAAAAGATAACCCCAAAAGACTACAAGCAATGCGAAAAGAAAATAATAGAAGCGTCATTTGAGTCATTTCTATTGCACACTACGTTGATTTGTTAGTAAATTTGATTGTTATGATTATAAAAACATATATTGATCATTAAGGTGTTAGTTCAAGTAGAAGGAGCTAAAATTCCTTCGACATGTGGTCATAGCTCAATCCTTGAAATTGAGATGTATGAAAAATATTGTAAAGAGAAGTTCTCACTTAGGTGCTTTGTATTCTAAGAGATTAGACTTGTTGCAATTTCACCAAAAGTCTTACATCGAGAAGAATAAAATGTATTGGAAGTGCTTTGGCCGATAAATATGACTTTGATTGCTTGGGTTAGGCATCCTCCAAGAGTGAAAGTGATCAATTGTATTAGTAGTTTTTAGGAGTTATCTATATAATGAAAGATTTGTAACAATTGTTTGGCACTTTAGCCTTCATAAGCTGTAGATAGTGAAAAATTTGTAAAATCATAGATGTAGATAATGAAGGCCAATCCACATTAAATTTTGTATGTTTGTTTTTGTAATTCTTTTGCTTTTGTTGCCTAAAAAGTGGTATCAGAGCCAATGATTTTGGTCAATTGACTTAGTTGCATTCGAGAGAATGGTAGTTTGTGGATCCATGTGTAGAATCTCTTGTGTTGAAAGTTTTCTTGGCAATGTAGAGGTTAGGTGCCATGTTCTGTGCGCAGTGACGATGTAAATGAGAACAACTTATATTGAAAATCTTCTTAGCAATATAGACTAAACGGCGTGTTTCGCATGCAGTGGTGATGCAAGTGAATAAAGCAGGTAAGATTCTTGTTTACAGCATTTAATACTCAGGACATACAAGGTTTGTGCAAGAAAAATGTTTGTGGAGACAGTTGTTGTAGTTAGTTTTTGGTAGGACTTTGGCTTATAGAAAAGATTTCTTGGGATTTAACTCAAAGTCTCATATCAAATAAAATTAGAAGTATTGCAAATTCTTTGCCTATAAATATGAGTTTCGTTACTTGGGTTAGGCATACTATAAAAGTGGGAGTGATTCATTGTATGAGTAGTTTTTACGAGTTGTTCATGTGAGAAAAAATTTGTAAGGGTGGTTTGGAAATTTAGCTGTTCAAAAGTTGTAGATAATAAAAGATTTGTAAATTCATAGATCTAACCAATGAAAATCGAACCACATTAAATTTTGTATTTGTTTTTGTATTTCTCTTTTACTTTCGTTGTCTAACAAGACTCTCACTTGTTGGGTGAAAGAATACTTTGAAAAATAAAAATATATATGTTGACTAATTTTTTGTATAAAAAAATAATATTGACAAACTTAAAAATGTACACCACCCTTTTGTAACAAAACAAAATAGGTTAACAATAAAACTTGAAAAATAGGTAAATATAATAAGTATTTGAATTTAATATTAATATATTGACAATATAAAATACTTATATTATCATCTATTTTTATAGAGTTAATGTTTATTTTAGTCTCTTACTTTATACTCATGAATCATTTTAGTCCCCAACTTTTTAATTGAGTCAAATTAGTTCCTGACATTGTAAAATGTGAGTCATGTTTGTCTCTCAATCTACACTTATTTAATATTCTATCAATTAAACAATGATAGGTAACCTTAAATGTTACTTTGACATATCATATGTTATCAGAAGTAGAATAAAGTTTAAATGACTCACTTTGATATCTAAAATTTTACAAAATAAGTCATGTAAACATCTATTCTAAGTCATAAAATGACTCATTTTATATAATTTTATATACCAAAATAAATTATTTTAAATTTTATTATACTTCAAATAACACATAGTATGATAAAATATCACTTAACGTTACACATCATATTTCATTTATAAAATGTTAAATAAAAGTGGAATGAGGGGCTAACTTGACTCATATTTTATAATATCGAGGACTTATATGACTCATTTTAAAAGTCGGAGTTAGAATAACTCACAAATAAAAAGTTAGGATCTAAAATGAATATTAACTTGTTTTTATATTACAACATTCATAAATATAATTAACTCTCACATTCATTATTTGATAAAAATATAGAAATGGCTTTTTTTTATCAAATTAAATTTATTATTTATGAATTTTAATAAAAGTAGTTCAAAACCATAATCAAATCATGTTAAATTTTTTGACAAAATTATGTATTATTATAAGATTAAAGATATTTCAAGTCATAGGATAAATGGTATGCATTGAATAAAATCGAGTGAGAAAATTCAGTTTTAAAACAAATAATTATTTAGAACACAAAACTCAAATTCTACAACTATAAAGTTTGTGTTGCTTAATTAGGTTTAGGATTTTGCTAATCAATATCCAATAAATACTTATTAAAGATGCTAAAAAAGAAAACAAATATTCAAACTTAACAGTGAATCTCAAGTGTTGAAAATACAAAACTTCACATTTTCAAGGCAAACATTTTCTCTTTTAATTCCTTAACTAATGTACTAATTAAATAAACCCTTAGCTTTTTCACCCCCCTTTTTGTGCTTGTGCTTTGAGAATTGGCAACTCACTACATAATCTTTATAACATCTTGAAATCGAAGTCCCACTTAACCCAAAAACTCGAGAAATTTTTATATGTATCTGAATATACTCTATATTCAATTACAAAGCAATATTTCAATTAAGACCGACTTTAACTTTTTACTTTCAGTTGAAATGTCAGTTTATAATTGGATATAGTAGAGGATATCCACATTGAATATAGTAGAGGATATCCACGTGAAACTCCATCTGCATATAAAATCTCTCCAAAACCTAGTCATCTCCTTAAAAACCATGTCTACACACTCCAACCAACATCACATACTGTTGAATTACAAACTTTCCAAAACTCGCCCAAGAAGACAGGAATAAAATACAAAGTCAAGCAAAGCATAAAATACCTACACATCTTTCCAACTTCTAATATTCCCATATATTATATAAAACTCATAAAATTAAAGTAAAACCAAACACAGTTCTTCCCCTCCTTCCCTTCCGATGTTTGCTTCACGGTTCAAGGGAGCAATTAGGGGCATATTTTTCTATGGAGTTTTACAAGGCAGGTAAGGTAAGGAGGAAGAAACATTCCTAAGAGTTGATGATCCAAGAAGGTCATTGCCCAAGCTAGCCCCTTCTTGATAAGCCTTGTTGTTTTCTGCCCTAGGACTGCTCCCAGCACTGCTATTAGAAAGTGATCCAAATGATGTCTTCTGCAATACCCCAGTTGGGGATGACCCTATTGAAGGGCTATTGTCCCAACCATCACTCATAAGGTTGAGACCTGAAGAAGGGTTCTTGTTATTATTATTAGCACATTGATCATTAGCACTATTATTGTTATTGTTGTTGTTGCTAAGATTAATAACCTCTCCAAGTGGACCACACATTGAGCTCTCCCAAGTAATTGGAATCCAACTGGCTTGCCTAGTAGTGTTGTTGGATACATTGACACCACCACTTCCCACACCCAAACCCATTTGGATGGGGTCTAATTCCCTTGATAGCCTTAATGGTGAAAGTGTGAGCTTTTCATTGGTTGGTGACGAACTGAAGGGCATGAGTTCTGATGAAGCCATTGGGATGGAAATTGATAGCTGTGTCCTATCTGATTGCATTTTGGGGCAGTCATCAATGAAGTTCCTTAGAGAATGCTGTGCCTCAGCCTTGTTATTGGGGCTATTATGTGAAGGGGTAAAGGTTCTTGTACTAGTGAGCAATGTGGTGCTTTTATGGGAAGGGTTGAGTAGGGAATCAGAAGTGACAAGGCCAAACTCATTGTTAATCCTTGAGGACGCTTCATATGGGATTTGATGCTTATGATGAATCATGAAGGGGCTTTCCTTTGGTTTCAACTCAAGGGTAGGAGGCAGCATTGGAAGTGCAGGACCATCTTGCATGATTCTTCTCTCACTTGCATTGTTCTCTTTGTTATTATTCATAAACATCCTGCATACAAGGAGAAGAGGTTCATGTTTAAACCTTAAAAACACAGTGATAAAGGGCATGAATAATGCACAAAAATAATTAAAAGCACATTTCATGAATTGAAAAAGAACTCTTTCTACATAGCTAAAGTCACAAATTTGACACGCCTAAGACTATCTTTTCCTTAAAGGATTCTCAACCACTATATAAACCTTGACCAGTCACTGTCTGCCCAAAAAGGATGAACAAGAAATACTAGATTCTTTGATTCCGTACCCTACTGGACCAAATGAGAAGATATGAACATAAAACTAAAAATTAGAACCTAAGGCGGAATAAATGCCAATAGAAATTCTTTGGCGCCCTTCAATCAAGAAAATAGATGTTCCATTGTACTATTGCTCTATTTTACATTTAACACGTCAACTATTGTATTAAAAAATAATAAAAGTGGAATACTAAAATGAATCACAAAATTAACACGTGAAACTATGAACAGCACAAAACAATACTTTCCTTGTTTCGCGAGAAATTTTGAGAAGCTCAACAAGAAAAAGTGACGTTTTCTACCATTCACAATTCAATATATCAGTTTTATGAATCATCACTGTTTCCTCATTTCCAACAAATGATACAGAGCACTACTTTTTTCAGTACTCCAGAAGGATCTAAGAATTTCTCTGGTCATGTAATAGCCTAAGAATCACTCAAACGCCAATAGGCCAAAAAAAAAAAAAAAGGCCAATGAAAACCCCTTTTTTTATCCTCACCTGTTGATGCCGTTGGCAGCAGAAGCATCAGATGCAAGAGACTGCTGTTGCTGGTGCATATTCTTAAGTTCCTGGCTGTGTCCAAAGGTGATGATATTGCTGGATGCACTGTTCCCTAGCCCCACAATAGAGAATGATGATGAAGGGGAAGAACCATTAATGTGGTTGCCATTATTATTATTGCTAGTACCATTAGGCAACAAGAGCTTTGAAGAAGAGGAGTTGTTGTTGGTGTTTGTGTTTGTGTTAGGAGTGGTGAGTGCATGGCCATTCTGGCCTTCCACAGGCTTTCTTGAACGGTGGCGGCCTCTGTTCATGTGGCGCTCACAGTACTTCTGGTCCACAACGGCATCTCTCGAGCACCGCCATTTCTTCCCATCTGTTCTCCTGCACCTTCCTGGCTCCGGATCGGTGTTGTTCGAGAATCCCAGATGGAACGTTCCCCATCCCACTGCATGAAAACATGTATGATTGATGAAACAGGAAAGAGTATATGATTTTGGGACAGGTGATTTCCATCCCGCCATAACCAGTCCAATTCAAACACCACCAACAACAACAACAACATAATAATAATAAAGAGGTTTTCTTGTCTCAATTACTACTTAACTCACTAATCTACTTCGAGTCGCAGTCTACTATAAGATAAAGAGATTATCTGTGATATAATCTATCATCTAATTAAACGGTAATAGTTTTTTATTTACAAACAAAAGTAACACGACACTGTCAGCCAATACAAATTCAATAAATTATCATGGCGGTGAGTTGACAATTTCTACCCACCATGATTTAACAAGTGAGAAATGATACTTGTATTCATTTCCCTATCTGACTCACTCGTGAAAATAGAGTTTATTATTGTCCGAAGGTGGACTCTAGTTTTTTTTGTGAGTGTCACACAGTAAGTCCAAATTTATAAGTACAAATATCAATAATCATAGAAATTACTCTCTAATTAAATTTTATATTATATACGTGACTTTTGAGAGAATGTATGCAAGAGTTGACGAGTACATTTCTCAATGCAGCAATATATTATTAGATGATTTTATTGAAGACTTTTATACCGATATTGCATTAAAATTATAAAAAAATTCCTTAAGTAGTAAAATCAAAATAATTTTTTCTCAATATAAATTCATCTTATATTTTCTCGAGAAACCAAGCCAAGAGTTTCGTTGAAATTTGTCCACTTCTAATTTTAAAAAAAAAAAATTCAAGTTTGTCAACTCTGTGTCCTTGTCCTCAGAAATTTTAAAATACTCTCATAAACTTCGGGTGATTTTGCATCGGTCAAAAAATTTAATATATTAATATTTTATTTAAAATGTAACTGAATGTCAAATAATACTCCAAACGGGTATACCTTACAGGTCATAGTAAAACACAACACTAGCCACATTAACTTTCATTACCATTGTTCTATGTTTTTCTTAGCATTTTTTAATATACACAATCATTCATGTACGAGAATATATCATCAAAAATATTAAATTCTTATCATAATTACTTCAAGAATTTTAAATATATATATATAATTCATATTAATCTTATAGTACATATATAACTAAAGGA